>VZTA01017085.1:246874-265988 GCA_013398855.1 Mohoua ochrocephala
GGCGGCGCTGCGGCCGCCGGGCCGAGCCCAGGGCTCCCCCCAGGGCCTCCCGAGCCGCGGTGCCGGGGAAGGACGGCGAGGGGTCGGGGTGTGAGGGGCACGGCTGCGGTTCCCCTGGGCAGGGGCCGGCACGCTGAGCGAGAGGGGAAGCGGGGCCGTGGTGGGTAGGAGACGACTCCTCCCAGTCGGGGAGCAGCACCCTGGGCCTTGCAAGCAAAAACTTGGGAAAGAAGAGAGCCCTCTTTCCTTCGACGGTCACACTGTTCCATGCAGCCCCCCAGGGTGGGGAAGGGCCTTTTGGCTTTCAGCCCTCGCACTGAGTGCACATCAGTGGTGGACCGAGGACAGGCATCGGGCTGAAATCCACCGCCTGGCTTCTGGCACCATCCTGTGACCTCTCTACCCATGCCAGGAAAGAGACCTGAACGCACAGAGTCCTCGTTGTGACAGGAACATGACAAGGCCGGTTCGTGGCAAGATAATTAAAGTCCAAGCATTCTTCATACCACGTCTTGTGGAGAAATGATAAATCCAGCAGTCCTGGCACAAGAACAGTACAGATGCATTGCCTTACACTTATGTCCTGCATCAGGCTTTAAATGAGGGCACTGGAGTTTAGGTCTCCAAAGGTTTCCTCTGAGTGAGCAGAACAGGAAGGCAGGGGAAATTCAAATTCGTCTCCGCACAAACTCTACACTGTAATGCAATAATTCTCAGTATGGGAATGGATTTTCTCCACTTCAGTGTTTTCATTTGTGTGTTTGTTCTCTGAATAGATTGGTATGTGCTTTACTTCATACCTTCACAGAGTTTCAGTCTCTGCTGCAGGCTTGCACTTGCACTCTCCCACCAACCAAGAACTTAGAGTAAAGCCCAGCACATATACTCCTACAGCCAGATGAAAACAATGCGCTTTTTAAATGTTAAAGCTTGAATTGATAAGAGAACAAAAAGAACAGGCCGTACTAGCATTCACTGTGAATTGGGTTTCAAACTATTCTTTAAAACAATATCAACAAAGAATGATTGATCATCTATTTATATTGGGAGAACAGTGAACTGCCAGCTAAAAAGCTCTTGCTGGCCTAGCATAAATGTAAACGGCTTGGGCATATTCTGAAGCACCATATGAAATATTTTGTGCTAGCGCATCAAAATATTTATGTGGTACTTACATGTACTATATTTATTTATTGTTATACCAGACTTTTTTAAAACTGCAGAACCTGTGCCTGTCATTCACGCTGCTCTATTGATTGGTAAAAGCTACAAAGATAACACAGTTTCAGCTGGTTAGAAACTGATTTATTTATAAATCTGTCATTATTTATTTATAGGCTGAGGAGATAGGCCAAGATCCTACAAAGCTAACTGAAGCTGATGAAATGATACACCATATATAAAATTAAGCACGTATGTTCTGTATCAAACAAGGTTCCCGTCTTGAGCGCTTCATGCTCCAAGGCTTCTCCCATAAAGGCGCCTTAAAGCATAGTGGTGAGTGCCAGAGATATGAAGAAATTCTAAGGGGTCACTGGAATTTCTGTGGTTTCAGGGTCTTTCCGTGGAAAGACAAATGTGATCCTATGAGATACTGGATATTTCCAGGATATTTCCAGAAGAGATGTATAGAAAAGCAGAACGCATAAGATCTGATCAGAAATGCCTTACTCAGCTTAGTGAAAAAGTGCATTTAAGAAAAATGAGAGCAGGTCCAGGAGTGTTAAAGGTAATGAAGAGTCAGTCTTATGAAACAAAAGAGTTTTGCCTAGCAAAACAAAGACTAAGAGGTAAAAAAGATTGTTGTTTATGAACATCAGTATGGTAAACATAGGGTGTGTACCCAAAATGATAGGCCTTTACAGAAGTCATTAAAATTTGAAATGAAGCTGAAATTATCTCCTCTTTCTTTGGCTTTCCAAATAGATACATGTAGTATTGCTGTGTTTATAGTTACTTTTATATTTTCGTTTTCCTAGGCAGAAGCTATTGCAACATGGCAAATTTTCCAGAATGCCTGTGGAGATACTCTTGGACTAGCCAACAGCCTGGAGGTCCATTAATAGCAGCATCACAGGAGCCTTACTCCCAGATGTGAGACATGAAAAGAGAACCTGGGCAAGTGTCCTTCCTACTGTGCTAAATACTGGTAACCTTTTGGAGCCGTGCAATGTGAGAATCACACGCGGGGAAGGAGACTGGGGTATGAGAGTGAACTTTGGTTCATGGTTCTTTGGTTTCTGCTGTCATAGCAACTGGATACAAAACTGTCAGTCTCATAGTAAAAGATTAAAATTTGCCTACCCAAAGAAGCGAAGTGGTGGGCGTTGTTCTGTTTCAAGAGTGAGTGTTGATATGTGTAGTTTGGACTGGCTTTGAAGCCATCAACTGTACATTGAAATAATATTTTGGTATTTTATCTTCATTTGCAGGAGCATCAATTAGACTGTGTCATGACTGAGCTCTTGCACATACATTTATACCTTTCAGTTACTACAGTGGCATTCTTCTCAATAGCTACCAAAAGTTCAAGATCCAGCCTCAGCTAGTCGTACCCTACCTCTGTGGTGCACAGGTACCTATCGCCCCAAACCATCTCTTTCTGGGAAAAGTGGCATAAATTGCCTTTTGCAGGTGCTTTATTTTCTTTGTTTACTCCGGTGAGAGGAAGCATAGACGTCTACCTTTGACTAGAGGACTGTCTCTCAGATGACTAAAGTCAGGTGAAATAAAACCCATTTGAACGTGACAAAGGTACGTGTAAACACCGAATGAGAACAGACAGCTCGAGACAGCAAACCAACATGTATTCAGCATCTCAGTAACAAATAATAATTGAACATGAACATTCCTAATCTTAAAGTAGGAATCTGACATCAATTCCTGGCTGAATTTTTACTTGGCTTTTTACACTTTTTTTTAAAGTAGCGTAGTAAATACAGCTTTTTGGGCATGCTTCGTTACCATGTACTGTTACCTTTTTATTATTCCTGGCCAAAGTAATCAAATTAGGACACTTAATACTAATGCTTTGTGTAATTCAAGATATCCTTGTGTAGACTGCGGGCCAGTAAAAGCCTTAACTTCATACAGTATGGCAGTTTCATAGACATTTTTAGAGAAGGGAATCTGTGTCATTTTATAATCCTCCCTGTTCTGAAGGAAATGGCAGACATATGTAATGCAAACAGGAATGTTATACTGTCTAAACTTTAAAACCAAGTAATCTGTAAAACCAATCACTGTAAAGACTTAATTTTTTCAAGACCCTGTTGTTTTGGTCCTAGAGAATCTGCTATGAAGATGCATTGTAGATATCTTTACAACTGACATGAAGAAACACATTGTTTTTGTTCCTGAGTTTTAAGGTTTTTAATTTTTCTTTCTGAGGCACTAAATAATCCCCAGAAGAAGATGCTTTGGGCTTTCCTGGATACCACACAGCACAAACTTTTAGCCCTGCAGCTGGACCAATAGAATCTCTTGTCATTTACAAGATGCATCGAATTTGATCCTGGATAATTTAAATGAAGACAGGTAGAATCCTAAACCAAAGACATATATTTTAATACTTCTGTAGGTCTGACAAGTTTTTCTCTCCATGAATTAAAAACTCATCACTATAATTTTTTTAAGACTAGTCAAGTAGGGATTTGATGATTTGGAATCTTTTAAAAGATACTTTAAAGTGCTGTGTCTCATCTTCAAAATGGTTTAAAATTCATCAAGTTGGAATAGTTTTTTTAGATAAGAGCTGAAGGTTCTACGATTTTTCTGCAGTGCTTGATATTACTCATATCCAAGTGGCAACAATGTGTAGAGATAATAAAATGTAATAATAAAATCCATTGAGTCGGGACATGTTAATACACAGCTGGTGATGCAAAGTTTCAAAGGAAGATGTTTTGTCATTGTGATCTGCTACTTACTGAATGTTGTTTCTAAAGACAGTTGGTTATGACTCTGTCATGTCGTAAGTCCTGTAGTACTCTGGGTACTTATATTTTAAACTGTTACATTCTTTTTTTCAGCCTTGAGCCTTTGAAACACGCATTTTTTGGAATCCATTTCTATATCCTGGTGCTTACCAACACTATGCAATTCTCTATAAAACCACTGTAATCGTTACAGATTTTCTCCATGTCTACGTTTACAGCGTTATCAAGAAGTCCCTCTGCTTACCTTGAATCTCTGCACCAGCTTCTACATGTCATTTTTGGCACCTGTATCAAATAGAGTTTTTTTCAGGCCTGTTTTGTTATTGATCCATGCAGACTGTTAAGCCCTGCATGTTTTCAATTTTGCTGAATAATTTAGTGTGGTGGCATAATTTAGTGTATGCTATGTCACATACAAGTGCAAAATTAGATCATGGATGGTTGAAAATTTAAATAGCAGATAAGATTTTCTTTCTTGCCAGTTAAGAAACAAATCTAGATACCTAAAGGATATTGAATTGCATTGAACAATATAAGCAAGAATATTTCAACTGATGCAACAATTCTGCTGAAGTCAGACATACGTAGTCTAACCTATACAAGCAAATCTGTTATAAAGACAGTTAACAAAAACTACTGGTTGCTATTATGAACTGGAAAGTTTTGTAGTATATTGAACCTGTAGCTTTAAAAAACCACCATTAAATAGAATATTTGCCTATGTTGCAATACACAGATGAGATCAAGGTAAGGAAGAGGACCTTAGACAACATGAAGATAGCAACATTTTCTACTTCGATGAATAATATCAATTATTCAATACTAACGCATTAGTTACATTAAAATAAAATTATCTTTATTAAAAAGAATTCACTTTTCTGGAATGGATATGTATGAAATATTCAAATCAGAATATGGAAAGAACTGTTATCTACAGTTGATCTTTTACTGACAAATGGACCCAATTCAAGAAAACCTTAGACATGCTTATAATCAGGCCTATTCATGGCATCACTTAGTCTAAAATATAACTTGAAACAATCACAAAGTTAAGCACGTGTTTAAGTGTTGTTTGAATAAATATGGTTTCACAAATCATAAGAAAATATATAAAGATGAATCAGAGAAAGAGAAATTTGAAATGCTAATGTGCAAGTAAATGTGCTTAAAATTTATTTACAATAAAAGGAAAACTGAGGAAAAGTAAAACCTCATCCACCCTCTTTCTCAAAGGCAAATCTGAATTCTGCCACCAGGGCTTTTTTTTCATACTTTAACCAAAACCGACTGCAGAATGAAAATTTTGTGGCAACTTCAGAGAAAGTGATCGAAGTATGCACTTTTAAATTAATAAAATTTTAAAAAACAGTACTACCACTGAAGTCTTTCTAGTACTATCTATGATTAATATGATCAAATATGTGTTGAATTTCAAAAATTAGAGGCATATTCAAATTTTTATTAAGACATCATCAAAACCAAGGACAAGATTGTTATAGTAGAATCATATTGGGGTAGGAAGCCTTTGTTTTTGTTTGTAGTCTGACGTTTAACATTTATTATTATTATTATTATTATTATTATTATTACTACCCATACCCAGTAGCAGATTCATGTATTAGTTATGGATTAAAAATATGCCAGCTTGTCTGTCTATGAACACAAAGTATTTGTTTTGTTTTCCCTGTTAGAATGGGACATTATGGTGAAACTCAAGAAATACTCTAAACTTTTGTTCTTTGTGGATTTTCCTGGGAAATATGTGCAACCATCAGAGCAAAGTGGGGGAAAAGCAATTTCAGAAGTGCAAAATAGCTTACAGTCAGAGGAGAGAGAGAGGGAAAAAAAAAAAAGAAAAAAAAAAGAGCAGATTTTCACAATGAGCAGGAACTTCACAGACGCAGCATTTGTATCTGGGTGCCAAAACCTAGTTTTCTCAGTCCATATTTAGGCACTTGCACATAGGTGGCCTACTTGTCAGTAATACTAAACATTCACAAATGAAAAAGAGATTGCTAGTTACTTCTGAAAACCAAGCAGCTTATACAAAGTTGCCTGAGTATCTGAAGAACCAAACTTAGGCATGTACTCTTGAAATTTCCAGCCTGTACTTTGACAGATCACACCCCCCATATTTTGTCCACTACAATGTGTTCTTTTGATCTTAATTGCAGGTTTAATACATGTAGGCCTGTGAATTATATGTGAGGTCTCAGGCAGCGAGGAATTACTCTTAGCTAAGGTAATTTACAGCACACTGCAGCTGCTACTCTTGACCATAGCACCAACAGAGCAGCCACTCTGTGCATCAGGGGTTGTTCTCAGTGTAAATCTGTTTGCAAGGTGTGTACAGGCAACTCTCGTGTGGCTTGCATTAAGAATGCTGTTTTCTCCAGGCAGAAGACTGCAAATCTGTCTGTTGTCTAAAGTACAGTAAGATCTTGCTCAGCATACCAAGTAACGTGATCAAGTGTCTTGCATGCTCAAGACACTTCTGTTTATTCAAGTGACCACTGGTGAGTATCACTAAGGATTTTGATTTTTGTTCAGGCTCTGTAGTGCTTCTGGGACAGAAACTGAGTCCCTAATAAATACTGGAGAATAACTATCTTGGGAACATGGTATATGGAAAGACCAGCAGGGACTGCAAAGCTGAAAGGGACAATAACATGCCATAAAGTTCACAGAATTTTCCTAGGAAAGCGTGTGCAATTTTTAGAAATGTACTGCAGATGATGAAAGGTATTCTGTAAATACAGCGTGTTTAGAAAACTATTTATGTACTACAATGTACAAGCCTAATGCTTCCAGTTAGGAGGAAATGGAAACCTGGCCTTCCAATATCCATCAGCAAGTGACCTGTTACATGCCTGAGTAACCTGCATGCAAAGGCACTCATGCCACGTTTCTGCTAACAGAACTCTCTTTGCCCAGATCCTTAAGAAACACTGACCGGAGAGCTCCACACCTGTACTCACTTCTTTGGCTACCAGTTCTAGTCTGGGTGAAATGTATAACCTGTTTTGTCTCCATGCTCATTATCTCAGACCTGTTTTACCCTTCCCCCTTTGCAGCACGCTACACCCTGAAGCTGAAAGCAGGGAGATGGGCTGCAGAGCATTCCCCAGGGCAGGCTGTTCCAGCCTGGATCATGCACCTTGATCGCATAAATGGGCATGCACACCTTCTGGAGTCAAAAGGGAGTCAAAGAGCCAATGCACAGCATAAGAACCATCAGTCTGCGCAGATCAGCTTACAGGGTAGAGACATTTTAGAGCACAATGCAAGATCACTTTCTTTGTGCTCCCTAGTAGAAACAGTCTTTAGAATTCACTGACATTTAATCATGTGCCTCATATCACTCCTTTTCAGAGTAGCTATTTTGGTGCTATGTGGGGGTTGTCACAGAAATGGTTGCCTAATTCTGATCTAAATTTTGTAATGTGCACCCAGATCTTCTACAGATAAGCATTTTACATCCAAATGCGATAATAATAAAGGAATTAAAAGTGATTCTGTTTCATGAAAGAACAGTAACATGCTTAGCAGATATTCCTAGCTCTTGCAAAAAAGAAACAGCAGAATTTCCACAAAGCCAGTGGAAAAATGGTCATACATCAATACACAAGTTCCCACTGCCCAACCTATGGCTTTAGTTTCTGTAGCTACAGGTGAATGGAATTTTAGTCAAATTCAAGAAATCAGGACTTGTTCCATGTAAATGTCAGGCATTGTTGTTTTCAAATCACTGCCGGCCTCATAAAATGGCTGAGGTTCAGAACTACGTTGGAGCTTAGCAGCCAGAATAATATCAGTGAAACTGTCAAGAAGCTTGCTGGCTTCATGCAGCAGGGAATTACAGAGCTAAATGAGATTTTTCCTTTTACTTGCAGTGGAGCAGTAAGGAAGGGGTGAGGAAAGGGGCTGCTCGCTTTATGTTCCATGAAATACTTTTGTGACTGTAGATTTAAATCAGTCCAGTGAGTACCTTATGAGTGGTTTTAAGATGATATAAATGTCCTATTAAAGGCTTCTTGTATTTCTCTGCTGAGATTAGTACAACTATTTGTTTACAATATGCCAAAGCACTTTTTTCCCCTGGATGATTCTTTCAAAGTTAGGTTATTGCATGTCTGCATTATGCTCAGAAATAAAAGTTTTGTCTGAATGAAAGCTAAAACCTAAAATCTTAGATTTTTAAAGGGGAGACAAAAGAAGACATAAAGAGAAATTTTCTACAGAGTTCTTACAAGTCCAGTGTGTTCTGAAGGGTAGTTCCATGATTGCAGCTAACTTTACAGATTTCTGATTGGCTGCAAATTCTGCTTTGTCTGCTTTAGTCCTCTAGAAATGCCTCCCTTCACCTCCAAAGCCTGCTGGCCTGCTCTATCATCTTTGTTGTCGCCTTCTAAACCAAACCATGCACGATGTCCAGACTCCCTTCTATAACTTACCTTCTCAGTCTCCTGAGCCTTCTCTTTTTGAGGACACTCAGTACCCCTAAGGGAAGGAACATCCTCTTCCTCCAGGAAGTCCCTCTTAAAAAGAGCACAACATACACTTAGGGGAAATAAATCAGATGCCCATGAAATTCCAAGCCAAGTCTGCCCCAGTCATTGAGAACCCAGTGTTCTCAGACTGCCTCAAGAAACGCATCTGAGAGAGAGATACACGACATCTGGTTTAACAATTCCTCAAGACTCGTCTGGCTTAGCACAGTTTGAAAACATGTCAGAAGATTGGAGGTTTTGAAACACACAAAATTAAAAATACATATTTAGTTGTATCAGATCATCCACTTGAATAATTATTCTGGTTATCCATCAGGCCAACTCCATAATCCTGGCTGTCCTCCAGGGCCCACTTCTCATATGTCTCCGTCAGATGAATGGCCAAATTGTCAAAAAGCCATTGAAGTAGGAAGATGAATTAGAATCACGATGTGTGGGTCATGACTACACCCATCAACTTCCTGCTTAAGACATTTGCATTTGAGAGGAACAAACTCTGCTTACCTGAAAGTCACCTTACAACTGTAATTCTCTCAGGTCCCTGTGAAGTCAGTGGAGACTGACTGCAAGCATTTTCTGGGGGCAGTTCTGTCCATCTAAGGTCTGACTGTTTGGTTGTTTGGGTTGTGTTTTGGTTTTTTAGGGGGAGGAGTGGGAGAGCGTAAGGGTGGGTCTTCATCTCTGCAACACTGCTTGTGCTCCTGAATCAAATATCTCAGGTGGTGTCTGTGTTAAGCTAAGCTTGCACCATTCACCAAACAGAAAGGAACAGAGTTCTGTGGTCTTGTCAGCTGTGTTAAAAGAAGTAGTTGTACCAAATGCTAGGTTGGAAGGGACCCACAAGGATCATCAAGTCCAACTCCTGGCCCTGCGCAGGACCATCTCCAAGAGTCATAACCTGTGTCCAACAGTATTTTCCAGATGCTTCTTGAACTCTGTCAGGCTTGGTGCTGTGACCACTGCCCTGGGGAGCGTGTTCCAGTGCCCAATCACCCTCTGGGTGAAGAACCTTTTCCTAATACCCAGCCGACATCTCCCCTGATACAATTTCAGGCCATTCCCTTGGGTCCTGTCACTGATCACCACAGAGAAGAGATCAGTGTCTGCCTCTCCTCTTCCTCTCACATGGAAGTTGTAACTGCAGTGAGGTCTCCCCTCAGTCTTCTCCTCTCCAGGCTGAACAGACCAAGTGACCTCAGCCGCTCCTCACACGGCTTCCCCTCAAGGCCCTTCACCATCTTTGTTGCCCTCCTTTGGGCACTTTCTAACAGCTTTATAGCTTTCTTATGTTGCAGAGCCCAAAAACTGCCCCCAGCACTCGAGGTGAGGCCGCCCCAGTGCAGAGCAGAGCAGGACAATCCCCTCCCTTGCCTAGCTGGTGATGCTGTGCCTGATGCCCCCCAGGACAGGGTTGGCCCTCCTGGCTGCCAGGGCACTGCTGACTCATGTTCAACTTGCCATTGACCAGGACCCCCAGGCCCCTTTCCGTGGCACTGCTTTCCAGCATCTCATTCCCCAGTTTGTATATCCAGGGTTTCCTCATCCCAGGTGCAGAATCCAGCACTTATATTTATTTGTTAAACTTCAAACAGTTGGGGATTGCCCAGCCCTCTTATTTGTTGAGGTTTCTCTGCAGGGCTTCTCTGCCTTCGAGGGAGTCAACAGCTCCTCCCAGTTTTGTATCATTTGCAAACTTGCTTAGCATCTCTCCAAGTCCTGCATCCAAGTTGTTTATGAAGATGCTGAAGAGCGCAGGGCTGAGGATGGATCCCCGTGGAACCCCACTAGTGACAGGTCACCAGTCTGGTGTCACCCCATTCACTGTAACCCTTTGTGTCTGATCCATGAGCCAGTTGCTCATGATGTTTTTACCCTTGAACTGTTGAATCCCCACTCTGCCATTGGTGCACACCATCATATGCGATTTTATCCTCATTCCTCACCATGGTTTGAGACAGTTTATCCTGCCAAAAGAGATTCCCAAACTCTTGGCAGTTGCTCAGGCTTGCACTCTTACCTGGCTCCCAGCTTGCTGTTACTCCTTTGTAAGCATTGGGTCAAGTACCCTATGGATTGATGAATTTTTCTTCACCTTTTTGTTCTTTCATTTGAACATATTTGCAACCTTGCTTGCAAAGGAGATAAAGTGTACAGGAGTAATAAGACTGCAGACATTTGAAGTCTAGACATATCTGGGCAAACTGGAATGATTTGTCACTGAATTCAAATCAAAGTGTCTTGCTTTATTTAAATGGAGATACAGTTTTACATGGAAAGATGAAAGGGCTCCTAGGAAGCTCTGTGAAGTTTACTAAGGCTATTACTTATATTGTAAAAATGACTTTTGGACCAGTGAAAGTGTATGTGGTCAAAAGACCACAGAGATTGTTAAATCATCTGACCTGAAGAATTTAAGATCCTGTGGTCTGATTCCGACAAAGTGTCTAGCAAAATCCAAAAAAAAAAATTGTGTGTAAATGAAGACTTATGGTAAAGACAACCTATTCTCAGATTCTTTGTGTCTATACTCTGCAGCATTCACCTCTCATCAGCTCAGAAATTCAGAAATGATGGATCGGAGCCCAAAACACTGTGAGACTGACTTTAAAACAAGATTTTAAGAAGTTGTACATTATAATTTGTTTCCTTGCTGGTCTCTAAACTTTTAAAGAACTCTCAGTTAATGCTTTCAATGTTTCATCTCCAAGCCCGAGGGCTGGAAACTTACATGTAGTGATATCAGAGCTTTTAGGCAATCCCATTTATTGAGAAATAATGGTTACAAGGAAAAAAATCATGAACTATCATAAGATTGAAACTGAGCAGGTGAGTTGGCAGCCTTGGATACAGTAATATGTAAAAATGTATACTTTAACCAATTTTAAAAATATAGGATGATTCTCAGAAAGCCTTCAGGGTAAAGAATACCTGCTCTTATTCCATTGCAGTACTTAGGAAACAGTGGATTAGTTTTCTAGTATCTGCCAACCAGTCTTCTGAATGCATGCATGCAAATTGCAAAGTAAATAACATATTACCTAAATTTCCATTATGAGCTCAACTAAATCCACCTCATGCATCAAGTACAAATTTCTGTGCACTTATCTATGTCTCCTTAGTACAATGAATTGGCTTCTTGGACAGCTGTCCTTTCATTGTTTCGTGCTGTTGTTACTGTATGTTGGTTAAAGCACTGTCTATTGAATACTTTCGTGCAAACTAATACTTTGCTGGTGCTAAAAATTAGAAGGTTCCTCCATAGAAACGGTGGGAGAAGCTTATCAGGGACTAATCTCAAGCAGCTGCTATAAATCCCATCGTCACATTGCATTGAGCTTATTGAGGCAGGGTGGGGCAGGGGGAGGGAAGGGCGGTGTGTGAGCGTGTGAAGACTCACAGAACAGCACTGCTGATACCTCTGCTATGTAAGCAGAGGAGTTGGGGGAGTGGGAAATCAGCAACTGGTGTGCTGGATTAGACTCCAGATCCAGTCTCCTCTCTCTATCCGTTCCAATGCCACATTTCAAAGGAATCCCATGATAGCAAAGGGAGGATAGTCTGCACACACACAAACACACACACACACACAGTCCCATCCCTGTGCCCGAACAAAAGCTGTGTATAAACCCTGAAGCGCAAGGCTAAATGTCCATCACAAATTGCGTATTGCATTTCAGTGTAATTCGGTATAATCTTGATTCTCGTGCAATTAAGAGTCATGTCAGCAGGGTTTGTCCATTAAATGATTTTTTACTATCAAAAATAACACTTTGGATTTAATCTAGGGACCGGCTTTTTGCATAAGGGTGCACAGTGCTAAGTAAATCCCACTCATGCCCAGCCCATCTACCAAAATAAGTGGACTGCCATACTTCCCAGTGGAGGCTTCTGGGTATTGGCTTTGAGGGATTCATATTGGTCCAAGACAAGGAAGAGACAGAAATGCCAGAGGTAACTTTAATGTTACATTCATACCATTCCATACATCCAGGTTCATCCCACTCTGCCCTTCCCACTAGGGACATTATCTGCAAAACCCTGCTGTCCTCTGCTGCTGATTAATCCTCTGCAATTTTTGGTTGACTGCTTGATAACGAAATTCATGAGGTAGAGGAACAGATACAAATTCTATTATTAGAAGCCTGACAGTATCTTTATCTTGTGCAATAAATATGGTACAGAAATTCTCACTTAAATCTCAATTTTGTCCCACTCACTGGGAAAACTCAAAGCCCTTAGTAATGTTTAGATGAGAAATCACCAAGTTGAGAGTTGTGGTGCCACTGGTGCCAAGAGAGCTTAAAACAGTCATGACCTCATAGATGAAAAGGAGTAATGACTAAACTGAGCTCCACAGTGTCCTGCACAAAAGAATCATTGGGACAGAGGAACAATTGATCATATTTTTGGTTTGGATCCACTCCCGCAAAGTGGAAAAAGGAATGAGTGGTAATTGCTAACAAGGAATGAAGGCAGAAATAAGCTCTGAAGATCACCCACAATATAGGTAAATACAATCAATAAAGGCAGTGTAGTACAGACGCACAAACCCATGATTTGTCTGTTTATGCAGCATTATAGAAAAATTTAGACAGCGATGTGGACAAATAACTATATCACTTTTAGAGAATTAAAACAATTATACTATAATGCTGCTCTCTTTAGCATGGTTGCCTAGTTACAAAGCAGAGTCCTTGGAATGACAGGGAAAATCATATTCATACAAGTTTAAAGCCCTCCAAAATACGAAAAATATTTTGTGTCTCCATCAGAGCTATGCAGGCATATAGCCTTGTCTCTTACAATTTGCCAGAACTAGACACAAGCATTTTACACAATTTTTCACCCTGTTTGAGATACAATATCTCTTTATAGTTCTAAGTTATTCATATGAAATCATAAGTAATCACTATGCAGGGTTTGGAACCTATCAGTCAGAAGTTTTAGGCCACTGAGGGGGACAGAAACTCAAGTTTGAGGAAGCAATATGAAACAAATTTTTCAAATTTGTTTTATTAATTATGATAGCTTTGAGGTGCTAAGGATTTTGATGTAAGACCTACCTGAAAGCAATGGAAAGGGTGAAAGTAAGCCGTAAGTTTTTTAAAAAGGAAAAAAAAAATGCTATTATTCTATAATTGATTTTGGGACTTCGCTAATTTAATCTGCAGCTTTTATGAGTTTGTATGCATTAATTGCATGTCTGGTGTTTACAAGGGTCACAAAAAGAGTGTATCCTACTATGGCCCAGTGCAGACATTCTTAGCAGCTACCTGAAACCTTCCAATGTACAATTTAACTTCAAAACACACTGGACTAAGAACACCAGACTAACACACCGCAATAAGAACAGTAAAAACTTTCAGGAAAATGAGATTTCACTGCTTTTATCACCCTGATTACTTTGAATTGTTCTGCAACTTGCAAGAATAAATATAAGACTTTTGAGGTGAAGGATCCAAGTCAGTTTGCCTCCTGAAATACCCAAACTGAATTTCAAACATCAGGGGTAATCTTCTGGAGCTTATTTGTTCCAGAAGCAGTGGACTGGTAACTGCATGCCAATTTAAGGCTAGAAATAGCCTTTATTAAAGTTATATACTGATAGAACAGACACAAAGAAATCTATATTCAATATTAATTGATTAAGAGTTTCTCCATTCACTTCTGTGGTCATAATTTATATTTTGTTTCTAGCATAATTTGCATGAAAGATGTTTTGTTTTGACATTGTAATAAGATCTCTGTAGACTCTGACTGTTATTTTCCATGGCTGATATTTTTCACACCATCCTACTGTGAATAAAATACACATTTACTGAACAATGCACATTTTCAGGATTTAGCTTTGATAGTCAATTGCCTCAGTAAAAACACAAAAATTTCCAAAATCCCATTAAAACTAGCTTTATGTATAGTTTCATTATTTTTCTTCAAATTATAGGATAGTTTGTAAGAAAAGCAGTTGGAGTCACGAGGATTATTTTTATTTTTTTGTCTGTAACTATAAGAACGTGATTAGACAGATGTCTCATTGCATATTTGTTTTATACCAATGTGATTTAAAAACACTAAAAATATAATACCCTTTAAAATTGGGTTTAGTATTGTAACATTGTGAGAATTCTTGTTCTATTGTAGTGTATCAAAAAGCTTTCTAAAAATTAATTAAAATAATATAAAAAGTGAAATTTTAAATTCACCAGATAAAGACAGACACCAGAGGAGAGTAATATTGTTAGTAATATTGCAAGAAAATACTTTATGGATACTTTCAGCCCCTTATCCCTCTTCATATTTACTGTCAAATAATTCAAACAAATGCCACCTAAAGGAGGACTGTAATAAAACTGCTGTAACAGGGATAAGAGCATACTCACTACACAATAGTTTTATATTATTCTAAGATTGTGCTGTTGAGGTATGGTTTAGATTATTTGTGGTGTAAAGACAGCATAGCATCTACTCCAGCAATTCCAATTAGTTCCTTCGTTGTTTTATAGTTTGGTAAATTCTGGCATTAGTCTGTATCACATGTAAATCTCTATAGATTTAATGATTTGAAGGCAGTGTCTGATAAATCAGAGTGGTTGAAAGGTGTGAGGCTTTATGTGAATTTGCTGCTGAAAAAAAATCATAAAAGCATTGAGCACATTAGAGGTATACTGCAGACCTCAATTTATTAACTTTGGGAAGTCTAAATATCTATGGCTATGAGAGGAATTTATCTACTAGTTCTGGACACAGTAAGTCTGAAAGTAAGGAATACAGTGGATGGAATTAAGACTTGCAGCGTGGTGAATGTTGCTGCTAATAACAATTTTGAAGTTGGGAAGCTCTGAAGTCTGTTTTGGAGGATATGTTTCTGTGGTCCCCTAATATTTTCTGTTTATACTTGACCTTAAAAAATATACTGTGAATGTGGACAGCAGAGCTATCTTACTCATTTCACATAGTCAAGAATGGGTAAGACTGATCCTTCTTGATAATCCCCAAGAGTCAGCTGATGCCTTGAGAGTCCCAGAACTCTTTCCAAGAGCTTTTTAATGTTCCTTTTGCAAAGTTTTGACCTTTCATTAGTGTTATTTTTACTACATGTTTTGAATCATCTGGATAATATTATCACTCCTGGGTTTTTTTCCAGCAACATCAAAAACCCATTAGCACATAACTTTATGTCTTTGTGGTGCATTGATCACTGCTCCTTGCTGTAATACTGCCTAACTCTATCACCTTCATACATCATTGTTTGTGTGTATGTATAGGTGTATATATTTATATGAAACAGAAGTGGTTATCTCTTCACCAAACATATAAAAATCCTCTTTTTAAAGTTTTATAGTCCAAGAAAGTCTTCTACACCATCCTTTAACCTGAAGCCCGTGAATTTTCATTGCAGATCAGGGAAGTGCTAAAGTATACGTATTTTTTTATTGAATATATTTGCTATTTTTCACTGTGTCTGGTCAGAAACTTTGCAAAATGAAGATGTGTTTTTATATTTTGAGTACCAGATTCTCTCCATAGATTTCTGGCCCCAGGCATCAGTGAAGTAGTAGACATTAAGTTCTATAATAAAAAACGTGGGGAAAAAGAGAGCACTTTGAGAATGCAGACTTAGTAATGCAAATTTTTAAAACTTTTTTAGGTGCTATTTACCATTATTCCATCACCTCTGCCCTCACACCACTTTTGATTTGTGTTTGTGCACAGCCAACTTATTTACCACCGGGTTCGTGGACTCCTTCCAGTTGAATTTCAGGCAGCCAGAATTTGGAATAGACACACCATTGGCTGGAGTGATGGATGGCCCACTCTTGCCCATTTAAAGGTTTCTATGTCTTTCTACAATGTTCAATATATTCACTGCGCTGAGCAGTCATTTTACCTTGAGAAGTTAATGGTTAAGCACTGAGCTGGAAAATATCCACTGTACAAAATGCAATCAGAGGACTGATGGCCTGCTTTGTCTTACTTGCCAAAGATATGAAGACCCTCCAGTTCTACATCAATCACTCTTTCCTTTCAATATCCATATAAGTGCACTGGGAGAAATTATGAGACATCATCTAGAATACCAACAACACAGATCATTTTTTTTTGTGTCCCAATGGATGGTAAGTCTCTTATTCTGTAAAAGTTACCCTCTGTCAGATAGGTCCCAAGTTAGAATTAAACCTGCTCAGATCCGTAGGTAATGCCATATGAAATGCATTGACTGCATTGTTTTTTCTGCTCTCTTTAATGAAAATTCCTTGTCCTGTCCCCTACCAGGTTTTCTTTAGGAAACTGAGACTGTTGATGTTTGATGATTTTTCTCATAAATGTCATTGAAATTTCTTCTTCCCCCTCCTGTATGTTTCCTTTTAATGTCTGAGTTGAGTCAGGAGCTCCCTGTTTATCCATGCAGGCCTCCTACTGCTTCTGCTTGATTTCCTGCTCATTAGTATGGACCACCCTTGAGGATGGAGAAAGTGATTCTTGCTAATGAACCAGCTCTGCCTGACCCATCTTTTCTCCAGGGACATATTGCATGGCATTCTTCCAAGCAGATCTCTGAAAAAGGCCAAAGCCTGCTCTGCTGTAGTCCAGGTTTATAATCCTATTTTTGCCTTGGTCCCTCCTCTCCAGCTTTTGAACTCTGGTCATCATAATCACTGCAGCCAAGGTTGCTCCCAGCCTCAGATCCCTGAATGGCCCTTCCTTGTTTGTAAGTATGACATGAGCAAAGCAGCTCCCATCATCATCTGCTCAGTCAATGCACACCAGAAGATACCACCATGATTCCAATTCCCCATCAAGACTGGGGCCAGTGAACATGAGGCTTTTTCTGGTTGTCTGAAGAAGACCTTATGCACTTCTTTCTGACCAGGCAGTTTGTAGCAGACACCCACATCACCACCTGTGTTGGTTTGTCCAGACCCACAGGCTCTCAGCCCTTTCATCGCCTATCCCACAGCAGAGCTCCATCCGTCTCTGCTGCTCCCTCTCATACAGCATAATTCACCCTTCTTGCCACCCTTTCCAAAATGTCTGTCTCCATCCATCATAATTCTTCAGTTGTGTGAACAATCCCACCACAATTCTGTGATTCCAATGAGATCATAGCCCTAATTCCTCCTATTTGTTCCCCATGCTGTGGGCCTTAATGTACAGACACTCTAGGGAGGCACCCAGATGTGCCTATTTCCCAGAATGGGTTTGAGAGCTTCTCCCACAGTGATACAGGGGACAGAACAAGGATGGGAAGAGAGGAATATTAAGAATATGTTACATCACAGCTCTTCTTTGCTGCCAGGGAACTCCCCTTGCAGCACTAAGTAAATAATGTTGTGACCTGGGACTTTTCCTGTATGCTTCATAAATTCTGCACACAAGCAGATAAAAATGCTCATTTATTTCTGAATAGCAGAAAGCCTGAATTGCTACTTAGGGATAACAAACATGGTTCCAGTGGACTGAGACTACGTGATCTTTAGATTGGCTCATCAAAAATTCAGGTTTTCTGGCAATTTGGTTTTCCTGGGGATAAAGTACTAACTTAAAAAAGAGTTCACCACAAGTTAAAAATGCAGAAGCCATTTTGGAGAGACAATTGGAGGCATCTCTTGTCCTGTTGAGTCCTGTCTGATGCCCCTCATAGCATCAGATTAATTCCAAATAGTTTTTCTCGTGCCATAATCTATATACAGATCACTGCTATGAACCACAGCTTATTTCCATAAAAGACCAAGTGTTTCCTTCAGTGTTTCCATGCTGTGCTACAACAATTCAATTGTCAAAGCAAGTTAAACTTTTGAAAACTCTACATCCTAAAACTACTGTATTCCTTGCTTGCTGGCCTAAAGGTAAAGAGTTCCCTTTAGTCAAACGGTGCAAAAGTTCCACCCACTAATATTACCTAGAAGATATTTTCCTTCTCTTAGGTCTAATCTCGCATACACCTGTCAAAAGGCAACGGGGATGGAGATTAGGAAGTGCTTTGACAACATCATAGGCAGGCATGGGATAAGTGGGATCCTGCTGTTTTGGCATGCTTTTAGGTTTGCAACACCTGCTTTAGTGAGGGGCAGAAGAAAGACACCATCAAGAAAACCCAATGCAGCAAATGCAAATGGCAAATAAAAATCACTCAACCTACCTCACGTATTTCTCATCTGTGCCAGTTTATATTATTCTGCAAAAGTATGTTTAGAATAAGCTTACCAGATTCATTAGGAGCTGTAATTCCCAAATCTGCTGATACTTTCTTGTTCAACATAGCCATATAGCTGCAGCAGGACGCTATTTGTAGGTGAGCTGATATTTATCACTAGTTTGATATCTTTATGTATATCATTGCTTTAGAATGCTTGCAGTTGCAAACTTTGGGAAAGTTGACATTTTAAAATTTATTCAAGAAAAGATAAAATTTGTATATTGAAGTAGATTTAAGAGTGAGATGAAATAACTCTTCTTCTTTTCTCCATCCTCAGCAAGACATGGATCTTGAGCAGTACTTAGCAACATCATATCACCATAATAAATATATCTTTCTTAAGTATATAGGCAGGGTATCATTGGGTGATGCACAATCAAAGCTACTACTAACTCTTTGTTCTGAGCAACTATCTTTTCAAAAGGACACAGAAATGGGGGGGGGGGGGGGGGAGGGTGGATTTTACT
>VZTA01017085.1:266038-322651 GCA_013398855.1 Mohoua ochrocephala
TGGGAGGCGGGTGGGGAAAGTCTGTAATTACTCGAAACTCATTCCTCTGTGATTGCTTTAATTTTCATGTTAAACTGTTATAAATGATCCAGCACCACTCATTTCGCTTGAAGGTTTCTTCAGATTATGTGAAAACAGCTGGTTTGAGGTTTTTTAAGACTAGATGTTCCTAAAGGTATTCAGACACACTGGGCAAATCTCATCTTCTGCACCTTGACCCTGACAAACCATATGTGTCTTGGTTTTGCCAGGCCATCAAGGTTCTGTGTTTATTTAATGGATGAGAGGGGAGCCAGTATCTTCTGCAGCTGCCTGCCCTGAGCACCCATCTTAGCAGGGAATAAATTACCCTCTGGAAGTTTCTATCCATGTTGACTGTAGACAATGTAAATGGTCGGTTTACAAAGACTTCAATTACTAGAAACTTAGTTTATAGAGGCATAAAGTTAAGAGAGGTGAATTTTATTTGCAAATACCATGCATGTTAAAATCTTATTCTTTTTTTAGGAGAGAACACTGCAGCATTTGTCCTGTTTTATGGAAGGGAAGAAGTCAGAACTGCCTGGGATAGCAGAAACATGAGAAAATCAATGCCTTGTGTAAAGAATAGAGGTGCAGGGGAAAAACATGAAAAAAAGCCTCCTCATAAAAGGTATCAATTAGCTGGTTAATCAGAAAAAAGAGCAGATGCAGGCTTTCGTGGAAAAATGTAGTAATAACTGTTCCTTGAAAGAATATGAACCTATCTTTGAGTAATGGCTGGCTGGAGAAACAGTGGACAGACTAAGAGAAAACTCTAAATACGTTTGTTTTACGGAGACAAGCAAATGGTTGTGCAGTCTTCTGATTTTGATTTTTTTTTTCTGAATGTGTTTTTTTAAACTGGGGGGAGAAAATCCAACCCCCTAATAAACCCAGCTGGGGATTATTCCTTAAACGAGAATAACATACACACAAATGTCTAGCTATTTTAGCCTCCTCAGAAATGGTTAAACACATGGCTCAAAAAAAAAAGAATTATTATCCTGGCTCTGCAGTAGGTTTAGGATTAAAGTAATCTGTTTTATTTCTGGAAACAATGTGGCCCCTCTTCTTATTGTGGTCATGTTAGGAAGAGGAGTGAGCTGTTATGCAAACAGGCTACAGGGAGCCGCGGCCATTCCCGGGGGGGCTCGGTGCATCCTGGTGTCCAGCTCAGCCGGATGGAGATAAAGCAAAGACAGCCTCGAAAGGGGAGCATTATACAGTCAATCTCATGCTGGGTTTCAAACTAACATCTCTGACAGAAAGGGTCACAAGAAAGGAATGATACAGAGGAAAGGGTGAGGAGCATGAAATGAGTGAGGTGTCACCATTCAGTGAGCAATTTGAACTGACACATGCAATTGTTTGGGGTGGACAGTATCTGACTCTGTGCAAGCTGTATAGGAGGGGTATGTTCTCGGCAAGGAGCAGAGTATAGCTCCTGGTATGAATAATGGAAAATGTCTCCCTCACTCCTTGTTCATCTTCCAGGTAGCTCATACCTTTACATCACTGTAAATTCAGTAAGTGCCGTTTTCACTACTGTTATTCTCAGTATTTCATCACTCGTGGCATAATTGGGGTTTTCTTCATGGCAACATTATCTTCAATGACAGGTGAATCTCAAGTATCGGGAATTTCATTTTAGTTTGGACAGGCATTCTAATATTTAGATGATCTTTTGAATCATACATGAACTGGAAATCTCTGAACCTGAGCTGAAAATGTGACAGGTACAATGTTTTTCATGAGTTTTCAAACACTTTTGATTTGAGTTACACCTAGAAATACAGAGAGAGCGATGTCCCTCTAGCATGCTGGCATTTCAAGTGGGGGGGAAAGGAAAGGCTCGAAAGTTTGTCTAGGGTGCAGAAGAATAAAATCCATCTTACTATATGCAGGATTTTGAAATTAGCAAGGGTGTAGTATATTTTTCTAGTTTAAAAAGTTGAGATTTTATATCTTCAGAGGAAAAAAGTTGTCTAAAAGTAGCTTGATGAGTGAAAATCATCTTGTCTAATTACAGACTTCTAAAAGTTGGATATCTGAGTCTACTCTCCCTTTTTAGTTAATAGAATCATCTTCAGAAGACCATTTGCTGACCTGTCTTAGATGCCTATCTTAAGATGAGATGAATGGCTCTCTGGAGACCTCTGTTTCTGTCTTTTGAAAAGAACTGAGGATAACAACATTTTCAGAACACTAAAGCTGTGAAATAGAATTTCAAAAAACTTTTAATCAGACCATGTGGAAGACAAGTAGAGTGATTCCTGGTATCTGCAGGGATCAAGGGCAGGAGCTGTGGAAAGCAGTGCTCTACTTCACTTAAGTTTTGTATTTATTTATGAGTTTGTTATTGGTATGACTGAAAAGAATGCAGGTAGCAATTTGTTCCACATCCGTTTCAAAATAATATTAAAAAATAATTTGTATTCCAATCCAAACCTTTGTTCCCTTTTTTATTTTACCACATTATTCCTGGACTTCTGACTGTCTGAATCTGTGAATTCAGTGGTGATATCCAGATGATGAAGTGCAAATGGATCATGGTGATAGATTTTATTTTTTTTTACCCTTGACCATTTCAGAATTGCTTTGCTGACTACTTGACCTCAATCATATTTTTTGTAGCTTCTAAAATCATAGAATCTTAGAATACCATGAGTTGGAAGTGACCCACAAGGATCATTGAAGTCTAACTCCTGACCCAGCAGAGAACAACCCCAAGAATCACACCATGTGCCTAAAATAGTTCTATAGCTTTGAAGAGCTGCTCTTTTAAATATTTTTCCCCAACAATGCAGCCAGTCCATAAAGGCCTCCTCTTTTCTCTCTAACATATGCTGACCTTGAGCTCTGAATGGGCACTATAAATATATATATTTGGAAACCAGTGACAGCTTTATCGTATTACGTAAAATCCAGGAGGAGCGCAAAATTGGGGCTATATTGCACTGGGAAATGCCAAACCCCAGTTTTTCAACTGGATTCACAGTGTCAGTTATAATGCAGTTGGTAAGATCATAACCATTTTACAGTTACTGAAAGAATGCTGTAGGTAATTCAGAGACCTCAGGGCATTTACCGTTCACACCTTTTACTTTCCGTGCTGTAGCTACAGAGCTACACCGTTCAGTTATTTAGTTTGGCAGTCAGGAGATAAAAAATACTTCATTTCTATGACTGTGGATACTGAGTAGTTATTTATGTCAATGCAAATTGTGTATGCTGTTCTGCCATCCTGGCTTGTGTCAGGAGCAGCGTGGCCAGCAGGACTAGGACAGTGATCATCCCCCTGTGCTCAGCACTGGTGAGGCAACACCTTGGAGCCAGTGTTCAAATTTGGGCCCCTCACTCCAAGAGAGACGCTGATGTTCTGGAGCGTGTCCAGAGTAGGGCAAGGGAGCTGGTGACAGGTCTGGAGAATAAGTCCTATAAGGAGCGGCTGAGGAAGCTTAGCCTGGAGAAAAGGAGCCTCAGGGGGTACCTTATCGCTCTCCACAACTACCTGAAAGGAGGTTATAGGAGTCAGGGGTCAGTCTCTTCTCCCAGATAACAAGTGACAGGATGAGAGGAAATGGCCTCAAGTTGCAGTAGGGGACATTCGGGTTGGGTATGAGGAAAATTTTCTTCGCAGAAATGATAGTCAGGCATTGGAACAGGCTGCCCAGGGAAGTGGTTAAGTCACCACCCCTGGAGGTACTTAAATGATGTGTAGATGTGGCACTTAGGGACATGATTTAGTGGTGGACATGGCAGTGCCGGGTTAAGGGTTGGACTCGATGATTGTATAGGTCTTTTCCAACTTAGATATTTCTGTGATTCTGTTTGACTTTCAGTCCAGTCTACAGGGGGCAGGAACTTTAGCATGCTCACAGCATGGTTAACTTCAAATATTCTAAAAGATCTCTGTAACAAATTAAGAGTCTTAACTGTAAGAGGTAGCCAGTCCTGAAGTGGTTGAGTGGGATGGTAAACAGGTTTAACATGTAAATGTTTCTAATATTCCTAAAAACTCCTGTGTGACAGGGCTTCTGAAATAATGAGGTTACCCATTTTCCTCATGTTAACTTTAAGCACATGCTCTCATTGATGGAATTCTCAGGCAAGCTGCAAGCTGAAGAGCACACTATCACAGCAGGCACGCAGACAATGGAAGCCGTGCAAGAAGCACAGCTTCCATCCACCAGCCCGCTTGATAAAGCCAGACCACCGCGCTCACAGGAGGCCACATATTCCAGAGGGAGCATCAGCTGCCAGATGAGGGAGTAAACCTGAGCGGCAGCTGTCCAGGATAAAGGAGTTATTGCACTGTATTTTCCAACCGCTTGAAGGGATTTTTAATGACCACATGTAGCCAGAACTTCAGTTTTACATTGTGTCCAAAAGCTGACAGCGTATTCCTAGCTTTGTTCTGGGTCTTTACAAGCTATCATGGTCTTGGCTCGGAGGCAAAGAGTGGCACATCTTTAATTGCTGCTGAACTCTGCAGCACCTGGGAGCTGCTGGAAGTTTGCCATCTCCCTGCCAATAAGACCTGGCTCAGCTACTTTTGTAAGCTCTGACGAGATCGCAAACTGGCGCGATGTTGCTGCAAATGTTGATAATGTAGATAATGTGACACCTTTATCAAAAGCATAAGGAAAATTGATGGTTTGGATTTTTTTTTTTTGGTCTTTATTGAGCAAGCTGCTCAGCAGATGAGACTGACAAAAATGTGCAAAGAACACATACCACAGAGTGCATGGATGTCTGATCATGTGCATGGATGTCTGATCATATGAATTTCGTTTGGAAGAGCTGACAGAATGCTTGGACAAGTCATTCTTTGTTGCTTTAAGTATGTGAAAGTGTCCCTGTGCTGTCTTCCTGTATTTTCTCTAAAGCCAGTTGCTCTTCAGTTGCAATTCATGTTATATATATTTTTTTTCCTTATAAAGAAAACAATTTACATCAGCCTGCAAACATATCAAACAAATACAAATGCTTACTGTTTGAAGAGAGGAGCTCCTCCGTTGCATGTTCTGCTAGCATAAGATGTTTTAATGGGGAGAAGTTAAAATCACCTCTAAATGGCTGTTCTAATTGTTATTTGAATTAACTGCTGTCACTGACTTATGGTCCGAAACCTAAGCCGTAAGTGGTAGTTTGAGAAAATAAGCTGAACACTCCCTCCAGCATTTTCGTGCAGGTTAGTAGGAACTGAAGTTCTGAATGGCATTCTTCTGGTTTTACATAACATTCACCTGCTTCTCTAAATAACATTTTTATTTCAGTTATGTCTGAATCAATTGGGCTAGAACAGTAAAAGTGCATTAAATGAGCCCCCAATAGACATAACAGAGCAAGAGTAATACATTTTTATACTTTCAAATCAAACATTGTGAGTGTCTGGGGGAAGAGGTTTTGTTACATGTTAAATGCAGGACTTGGAACCGGCAAGTCTTCTTCCATCTTGGTCACTGAGTTACCGAAGAAATCTGGTGTTTGTTGTGTGTGTGTGGTTACAGTGGCAATCTACATTTATAAAACCCTGAAAAGACATAACCCTTCATAATTCAAGCTACTACCAGCCCCGATCAGCTGGGGAAGCTGTGCAAACAGTAAGTACTGCCTGCGTCAAGGGTGGCTGCAGCTGGGCTCAGAAAGGCTTTGGTGAAAGACATCCCTCAGCCAGGTTCCTACTGGCCAGAAGGAATCTTCACAGCTTTCACTGAGTGACTGTCTGTGAGTGACTCTCTCTGTCCTCTTCTCCTCCCTGTGGAAACTGGTGCTAGACTTTGAAATTCTCAAGGTTTTTCAATTAAGTCTGTTTGTGTGCTTCTTGAGCAAGCATTGGTTTGCTTTTTTTCCTAAGTGAATACATTCAAATCCATCTAAAGTGCAAGGATGTGGAGAGAGAGAAAAAAAGGAAGGAAAATCCTACCTTGGCTATGAGGGATGACTTATCTCACTTTACAGGCAAGAAATCCAATAGAATCCCTTGCCTGAGGATCAACAGTGACTTTGTGGCAATTCCCTATCTCCTGAATGCCCAAGTTGCAAAATTATCTTTCACCAAGGCCAGCTGTCATTTAACATAGAGAGCTATCTTATTTTTAAAGATACATAAGTAATTCATGCTAATACGAAAAGGAATTAACTTCAGCAGAGAGAAATACTTCTTTCCAAATGGTTGAAAGCATGTTTGCAATATGCAAAACTATCTTTGTATCTGGAAAGACTGTTTTCCTGTCATGAACTTCTTTGTATAAATTAAAATCATCCTGTGCTGTGACAATGCTTTCTGTGTCTTATCTCTATTATAGCAAGTCAATAAAAAATATATTCTAGCAACTGTTTCCAATTACAAACTGAAATTCTGTTGAGACTTATCCAATGCAGTAGCGGTCAAATCTTTGGAGAGGGTGAGCAGCTGGACCCCTATGGCTCGACTGATTAGCACCATCTTACTTTGGAGGCCTGAATTTTACACAGTAAGTGATCTAATCACCTACCAGGGTTTAGAACCATCACAAGTTAATAACAGCACGGCAACCATAGCTGCAAAATATTACACAATAAAACAAAATAAATGGAAATAATCTCTCCTGAGTGCCAATAATTTAGATTTACAGGGTAATCCATATGTATTCCAGCTCCTAACAGATTGCTAAAATACTGTTTGGAGACTTCTATTTCAAATCTAGTACATTTTATTATCATTTCTGAGGTTAGAAAATTGAGGAATAAATTAAAAAGCTAAAATGGGGAAAACAAACATTTACAGATTGGGTTTAGGCGTTCAGAAGTGTGAAGCAAAGCTCCCTCTTTTGAAAGGACTTCATTAATGTTTAATTAGCTGAGTTGCAAACTGGAGCTCAGTCCCCAGCGTCCCCTTACCCAGGCACAGCACGAATTGCTCCCCCTCACGAGGGGGGAGGCTGGCTTTGGTGGGGTTGTCGAGCAGCATCTCAGGGATGGCATTTTTCAGCAGCTGGTCTCAGGGCACTTCACAATGTCATCATAATTGTCACCGCTGAAGTCAGGGGATGTGTGGGGTTACCGAGCAAAACAAGGCAGGGATCTGTGTGATGACAAGACACAGGTCTTTGTTTTGTGAATTTCTAGAGGTGAGGCCTGGCATTTTGAACATCAGTGCATTTTGCTCATTGGCTGCTTGGTGCCAGAAATGAGAGCCCACTGTCATGGACACAATGCTCATAGAATGCTATACCAATATTATATTGTTCTAGATATAGAAAATTACTGTAGTATCTCAGGTGTTCAGGGATAGGTAATTTTTCACCAATTCACTGAAGCATAGTAATTTCAACAAATGCTTCAAAAACAATAATTCAAAAACATGAAGAAGTAATTTTCATATCATTTTAGAAATATTGTCCAAACTTACCCAAATGCTGTAATGCAGAAAATCTATTGCTTAAAGGTAAAGTTCATAATTAACTCAAACATTTTCCATGACACTTGAGTCAAATACAGAGATTTCACACTGGGCAGGACAGAGTGTCTCTGAGCTTCACCAAAAGAAGACCAGATACATTAACAAACATTAACCTTCTTTCATCTTTCCAGCTAGAGGCACTATGTTAATGGGAATGCCCATTGAAATCAATGGAGTTGTGCTGCTTTCCCTTTGCAAAGTGTCTGGTTCAGTGCCCTTGGACTGGTCCCTTTTTCTTGTGTATTACAGTGGCTGTTACGCTGTACATGAAACAGGCTTAACCAGAGGACAAAACAAAATATGACCACAGAAATAAATTTGGCCACTGAGTTGAACTTGCCCCGTGTCTGCTGCACTTGGCTGTAGAGCCAATGTGTTTCCAGGCCTCGGTCATGGGGAGCAAAGCCATCGCTCCAAGGCTCCAGCAGGTCCGAGCAGCAGCACCCACGCTCGATTCGAGCTCTCTGCTCACTGAGGGCCACCAAGTCAAACATGGCCTTCAGAGCTTTACTGACCAGCCATGATTTTTAAGAAAATTATTAGATGATAACACACTTTGTAAATCTGAGGTTCTGCTTCATATTCATATGTGCCTAAATAAATCAGAATGTTTCTCCCTGGCCAGAAGGGAGATAAACATTCATATAAGTATTTACTGTAATAAATGCAACTACTCAAAAGATGGCTTTGAAAGCAAAGTTCTTTTAAGAACTTTGTGAATATGATACGTTCTAGTAAATTGATTTCTGTTCATGCCAACATTTGAACTCACAATAAATAAACCAAATTATTACCAAGTAAACTTACCAAATAAACCCCAAGTAACCTGAAAACGAAAATTTTGTTAATAACTTTTTCCCAAAGAAAGGCTACAGTCTTCATCAAACAGTCTCTTTTTCTCAGAGAAAGTCAATTTTGGAAACCTTTAAATCCCCTAGGTTAAAATACTCATATTGTAGCAGACCTTAAGCAACCAATCATCGACAAATTCAGGGCTTTTTCTGAAATGAAGTCTGAAGATAATATGCAGTGGACAGTACAAAGTGATAGCAGCTCTAGCAAGGGTAAGGGAGGTAAAGGAAAACATTAGAAGACAGTGCAAATATGATGGAGCTTTCAGAACCAAATCCTGCTTTCCCTTTGGTTACAATAACTGTCAGGAACAGTCTGAGAAAGAAAAATTTCTTCGTTCTCTTATGGCACATTGCATTAATATCAAAGCACACAGTTTCAGATCCAAGAGGAAAGGTTAAAAAAATATATGATTAAAGAGACTCATCAAATTAAGGAAGCCATAAAGGTCAGATATTTCCAGTTACTGACTGATTGGCTTGGTCAATGACAGTGATCATTAACTGCCAAGAAGTGCCCTTCCTGTCAGCCTCTCTTACATAAACAATGAAATACACAACAACGTGGACCAGAAGCTATTAGATGATCACATGTGGAAGCTGGTGTCTCCAAAATGCCGTGGCATTTACCATGCTACCATGTGATACTGGTGTTCTCTCTTCCTCTCTAGTTTACCCTTTTTTTCCCCCCATGCAGTCACGCACATACATTGGCTGCACAAAAGCCCTGAGAACGTGCCACCAAATGGCTGGTGGCTGTCACTGTGCCAGATGAGAAAAAAACCTGAGATTAATCAAGTGATTAATCTTGTGTTAATATATAACTGAGGAGACATGAAGATTTTATAAGCAAGGACAAAAAGGTATAATTGGATGTGGTGACTTTTGTGCTCAACAGAAGAACTGCTGGGTATGAAAACAAAAAAGGATTAAGGCGATTTTTTTTTTTCCTGCTGGGTACAAGCACCTGGATGGCAGAGAGCCTAGAATTGGATTACCTTTGAATTTTCTAAATTGTTTTCATGAGAGGAACTTTTTTGACCCATGTGAATCAGAGAGAAAGCTTCTTAGAGTTGAGGAAAGCTAATTTATAAGAAACCTTTCCTCCTATAGAGATGCTCAGGAATACACTGACTACTCAATACTACTTAATTTTTTTAAAAATTCTCTTCCTGACTAGGTCAATGTGTTGCACAGAAAATAATTCGTAACCTTCAGCAAGGAATAAAATTACAAATCCTGAAAGAAATGCATTCCTTCCTTATGTTTTAAGGTAACTTTTTAAACACCCCTTAACTATTTAGAAATAAGTAAATAGCAACTTTCAAAATTTAAAAAAGCATGAGATTTTTCTCCCTGCTTTTGCTTATGATTTTACAGAAAAGGATACCGTTTTCCTAGTACCACGTGTATTCTTTCAATTTGTTGTTATACTTGACTGCTGAAATTTATTTTCTATGCGGGCAAAATATTTGGTTATAAAAACCAGTTAAACTGATATGTAGTCACAACAAACCACAGCAATTTTTTCCTCTTGTAGGAGGCTGAAGGATTGACAGCTGGAGAGATATTTTCCGGTGTCAGTATACGCAGGGATGTTGAGCAATTTCTCTGGAGAGGACTGATGCTACTTATTTGTATCCCACAAGCAACCTCCCCTGCTACCTGGTGCAGCTGGCCAAGGTTGGAACTAGGCAAGCACTCACATGTCTTTTCCATTTGTTTAAAGCTCATTAGCATCCATTGAGCTGTGCTGTTCCAGCTTCAATATATCAGCGTTAACAAAACATTGATGCTGTACTGTTGAGGTAAAAGAAAACTAAGTCTCATCTGAAATACAAACACGTAACGAAACGCAGCCCGTTGCCCCCACTTCAGATCCCAGGGACTGATGGCAGGATTTTCGTAAAACCCCAGGCAAGCTGTGAAACTCTGACGTCTTTGCTAACATGTATCTGTGGAACCACAGGTATTTAGAAGCAGCTGTACCTCCTGCAAGAGGCTCTTGCTGTAGCACCGTAAAAGAACTGTTGAAGCTTTTAATCGGGAAGCTCCTACCCTGGGAAGCTGAGTTTGTGAGGCACAGCTGTTGTGCAACCCCCTCCAGCAGGGCTGAGAGTGGGTAAGAGCAGACAAAGCCACACAGGCTGGGATGCCTTTGCTCGGGCAGCCCCAGACCGGGAGCTCAGAGCCCCCTTAACCCCGTCCTCCCCGGGATGAGTGCGGTGCTCCTTCAGCAGGTGCCGCTCCGCCAGGGGCTTGCGGCAGGAAGGCTCTGGGGCACCAGCAGGGCCTTTGGCCTCCGCTTGGAAGGAAGGACTGGCTGGAAAGGCCTGAAGTTCGTACCTGATGCTGCTGTGGGCTGTCACTCACAGAGCTGAGAGAGAATTTGTTGGTAAAGCCGCAGTGGGACCAAGCAGATGTATTTGGAAGAAAAAGATTCCTGAATAGCCTGGGCTGAAATTGAAGCCTGAAACCATGCAGAGATAACTTGCCTTCACATTACACAGCTCTAACCCCGAAGCCTTGAGATAAAAAAGATGTAATTTAAATGAAGGAGCGGTATATAACATGCATTGATTTTGGAAGGAAGTTATTTATTCAGCATTTCAGCATGCTGGGAATGTTGGTTCAGCAGGGAGAGGCTTATGCTGTGCTTCTGAAATGCTCCCCAGACTTTACGTGGAGGATCATCTCAAGAGTAATTAGCTCCTGTGCCTGTTCATCTGGAAAGGCAAGGGGTCCATACGGACACTGCAGGTGTAGGTAGAGGGCAACTGCTGTGTTAGAGAAAGCATAAGCACGCTGACTGATGAGAAAGACATTAGCCTTTGTGTTGAAAAGTGCAAAGTGCTTCCTGTCATAAGAGTTTTGTGGGTTTGGTCTAGGCTTGTTTTGTTTGGATTTTTTTTTCACAGATAAAGCATATATCGGAAATGTTTAAATGTTTAAATGTTTAAATATTTAAATGAAATTTTTTTCTCCATACTTGCTCTCTGTGAACAGCAATTAAATTTCCTGGCAGGAATACAAGTGATAAATATGAATTGCATTTTGCGTGGTATTTATAGAAAATAATTTTAAAGTTTGTATTCACAGAATTAAAGGTTCTTTTAATAGTCTGTCCTGTCCCCTCAGAAAGAAGAAATAACAGCTCGTGGTTCTTGTCATTTGATTTTTGGGAATTGTTTGAGAAGCATAGGCAGCAAGTGAACAGCAGTTAAAAAATTACTGCTGAGATTCTGCTAATGACTGTATTAAATATTATGATTTTTCTTCATAAACAGAAGGAAAAAAATAATCAATAACATTTGTTATTAAATGTTTTATAGCAATGTTTTGCTTTTGATGAAAAGCTCATTTGAAGATATGTGCACTATATGCATTAGTTAACAACATGTAACCCCATGGGGCAACTCATAGGATACAACCTGAATGTTTGTCATGCAAATAATTAACTATGTTCAGTGTGACATGAACAGGGTATACGTGACATGCAGCATACCAATAGCAAAAAATGCTGCAGGTGATTTACTGCAAGGGGAAAAGAGGGCTGTAACATGAACCAATAATTTCTTCACTTAATCCAGGAATAAAGATAAAAGGAGAAGAGAAAAATACAGTTAACTCTTCCCCAGGGTGTTTGAATGAGGAAAGTGCTGAACTGTGAATCAGAATTGAATAGACAGAAACATTAGCTCCTTTCAAAAGGATGTTTGCCTTACAGAGATCAGATATTGTAATAGCACAGATCTGGCTCCTTGCCTATGCTTTGCAGCATGCAAATGAGTATTTTTCTTTCTCAGCAGCTCTGCAGTAAAACCCACCATGAAATCACAGAACTATACTCAAGAACTCTCTGAAATGACCACCAGTTCTGCTGTCAAACACTAGAAACATCTGATGCTTGATTAGCAGAGCTGCAGGTAAGGGCCCTCTGTTCCAGACACGCTGTCAGTGGAAGCACGAGCAATGAATACCTCTGAAAACAGGGCCCAAAGAGGCACATTATCAAAGGTGACTCATGATGCAGGCAGGTGCCAGACAACTATTTTTAAAAAAATGTCTACCTGCTATTGAATCGAGGTGTGCAAGAACAGGTTTTCATGGTGGACTGCAGAGGAGAGTTTACCCGAGCTCTGAGTGAGTTCTAGCTTGTCATGCTGAAGACCAGGATGTCAGCCCACAACAAGTTCTGCTCTGCCACACACAGACCCTTGCAAGCCTGAGCTATCTTGATACTGAGATTTTATTGCAAACTGAAACTGAACAATCTGGGGATGCTTGTCTGCCGCTGCACCAGCTAAGCATATTTAAACCATTAGGACCACTGAAAGCTGTGTTTCAGTTGGGTCTCCCAATCTGAAAGACCAACAAATAGCTGGCCAACCTCAGTACAGAACAAAAAATGCCTTTTCAGTTTATCAACTTTGTCAAGACTGAAGTTGCCACTACAAACTGTGCCACTGGCAAGTTTGGGTATTAAGGTGGAAGGAAGGACATCAAAGAGGAGGGAGACAAATGTGTTATTGCCAATTTAACCATGTATCTGATTCCCTAATACAATCTTTCACGCTTGTACTGTAATTGCCTGCAGCTCTCTTGATTTCATCAACATCAGTATTTTGCTTACGTTTAAGGTCTAGGACTTCTGAGAGGCACATTAACTTATTTTTCATAAGCTACTTCTAGCATATTTCCTCCCCACTGTCGGTTAATATCATCACAGAGTCATTCAGAGTGGAAGGGACTTCTGGAAGTCTCTCTTCCAGCCTTCTGCTTAAAGCAGAGCCAACAGTGAACACATTGCCAGGTGACCTTCTGCCAAGGCTGTCAGTCCCCGGCCTTTTTCAAGAGAGTAGCATTTGTCATCATGATTTACTTTCAGCTGTGGGTCACCATCCCAAAGACCACCACTGTTCTCCTGTCCAACAAGAGTTCAGTGCCCCGTGTCTGAGGGCACCCATCCTTCCACAAAGACAGGACAATGGTCTAGTGTGAGATGATAGCCGTAATCCCTTACACTACTCTTAGCTAAGCTGGAACAGCTGGCTGAAGCAAAGGGTTCCATAATCCCAATATCCCACCCTTTAAAATGAATGTAAGCTTTACAGTAGATGCAAACATAAGATAACTCAGAGTAACAGTGAGATGGTTGCTGCTCCCATCTGTACCTTCTCAGTCAAGTATCGTTTACAGACTTGATCACAGAACAATTTTATCCATTTGCCTTTTTGGAGACTTTACCACAGTATGCAAGTATTTCAAGGACAGAAATGGTTTCAATGTTTATTCAACACGAGCATGTAGGAAAAGAGAAAATAGCAGGCATGAGATATTTAGGGCAGCCACTGTGAATTCACTGTAGGTCTGGGAAGACTGTCAATACTGAGGGCTTGTGGCAAAATGCTGTGAAAGTACAGGAACAAAATCAATTGCAGCCAGATTTTTTCCCTCCCAGTACACATGACAAAATTATTTACAAGTGGCTTATTTAAATCTAGCCAGAAGTCAGCTATTTCAGTGGCCTATTGAGCAGAAAAGATCCCCTGTGAGTTAAGGAAGGTCACAGATCCAGTTACATCACCCAGATGATCTCTCTGACAGTGTTTGTAACATTTGCTCTACCTTGCCTTTGTTTCAAAGTGGATGGCTTGTGACAGTGGGTTTTACTGCCATTTTCTGTTGGCATTGGCTAGAACTTGCTCTATCCTGACACAACCTTCCACATAATGATGATGAGCATAGTGTGAAAAAAAACAAACCAAGAGAGAACAACACATCTTCTCTAGAAGCAAAAAAAAGTCACTAAGACCACTCTTTTCGGAAACCCTCATCTAACCTAAAGCTAAAAACTGCTTTAAACACCACCCACACTGCAGTCATAGATTTCCTGCTCGGCACCTCTCCATATTCTCGATGCAAACTGCTGCAAAGGCCAGCAAGCTAATAGCTGATCTGGCTCAGTGCCAGTCTGATTTTGACTGTCCCCTTTAGAAGTCTAGGGCATCTCTGCATTAGCAAGTAGCACAGTGTAATTGGAGTGGATCTGCAGAGTGAAATGGTGGGTACAGAGCAGCTGAGGGCCAACCCGTACACATTTTAGGGATATTGCTTTGCAGCCCTAATCTCTCGTTTGGGCCCTACACGGGATGCTGAGTGGTTGGTGTGTAGCAGGTGTCTTGCTGGACCCCATCTACTTGGTTCAGCAGAGGGACGTCCTGTTTGTGTGCTCCAAGACCACTTCACACTGAGAATGCAAGTACAGTAAACAGAACAGAATATTTGCTTCCTGAGTACATTCCTGATCCAAACTAAACTGCTAATCTTGGGATCTCTCAGGAGGGGTCTTGGTCCAGGGAAACCCTTTGTGTAGGAAGAGATTCTCACTGTTGAGTTAATGAAAGCATCATTAGCTGCTCGCATTGTCTGTACATGGGTAAACACAAAACTGTCAAGTTTGATGAACCACTATGAGAGCTAGTAAATTATTTTTCCCTCTTTATTGGAAAAGGTAGCACTTTAATGTTATAAAGACAAAGAGATTCAAATTAGGAAATACCTGCCTTTTTTGTAATTTGAAAGTTTAGCAATGAGCAGTACAAATCACTGCTTCTGGAATCCTTTACAGGATTTTAAAGGCTCCTTTTTGGAGCCTTTTCTGTCAAGTTTTTGAGAATTGGCTCCTAAAGTCTATTTGTCTCAGGCCATCACTGCCAGACGTTGTCATCTTCCAGGCATGTCCATGGCGGGACACCTGTTCTTATGAAGCTTCATGAGTCAGGTGTGGTGCTCTGGGGACAGCACTGTGCAGCTGCATAGGGGAGATGTTTATGGCTGCCAAATCACAGAAACCGCAAACACTGTGTTCCAGTAAGCTGATTCCTCTGGTTAAACTCCTGCAAGTTCATTTCATAGTGAGCTTGGTGGGCATTCAGAGAAGAGTGTGTCAGAAACAGAATCAGAAGAACACTCCAACATACAGGCATGACCCTCACTGCTCAACTGTTGCGAGTAAGATGATGAGATATGTTGCTTTCTTTGGGTGTTTTTTTTTGTTTGGTGTGATTTGGTTTGTCTTGCTTCTCTCCATTCTGAGCACAATGAAGCACAGTTGTTTATGGAGATAAATGCCTTTCACATAGATGGAGACTCAGCCTTTTATATCAAGGAGCATATGCCTAATCAAGCTTTGTGGGTACACCACAAGCAGTTAGGGAGCTGTATTACTGACTTTGGGGGATAGCTCAGCTCTCTGAAAAAAACCAGCCTATGTCAGACTGAATTCTGGTTCTGCAGCAGATAATACAGGGGCTTGATGACTATACAAGAACCTTATTTCATTCACTCTCTATCCCTGGCACTCCTCATCCAGATAATCAAAGAACTGAGACTGTAATGACTGTATTTGAATATTTCCTTTCTTTTTAAGCTTTCAAATTCCTTATGCTTGTTCAGAAGTTGCCAGCTTTCTTCATGTTTTAAGGGGAATGTGCACAAGAGAGAGATCTGCCTCTTTCTCATGGCTCTATGGTAGAGCCTGCATAAGCACTGCCCACTCATTCCAAGCATCTTTTGTTCTGATGTAATATGTTCAAAGAATTCCACTTGAAAAAAAAATAATGGTCAGTTTTAAGCCTGCTGAGCATAATTCCAGTGCATATGAACTTTAATAATGGCAGTCATTGTACAGTCTTTGGGGTTAAAGTGCCCTTAACCCTTACTGAAAAGTCTGAATTTGCTAACACTTCAGCCCCCCTAAAATGTGAAGGAGCATATGGAAAGATGAACCTATCTTTCCATCAATTTATTCAGCAAATCTTCCTGCAGGGTTTCAGTTGCTATGCCCCATTAAACTGGCAGTGGTTGCCTTGCTTTACATAGCAGCCCAGCAGTCCTCAAAGACAAAGTGTCCAGAGGCTCTGGAAGACCAAGAGCAACAGCATTGCCCCGAGCAGGTCCCGCGTGCACGGAGCTGAAGCAGCAATCCCTCTGCTGCTCCCGAGACTGTGCCAGTTTGTATTCCATTTGCATTGCCTGTTCCAGGCTTGGTGTTTGTTTTCTTGTCTTTGGAGGAGGGAAGGTGGGGAAAGGGAAATATTTATGAATGTGGTTCTCTATTTGCTGTCTTTTTTGTGTCTCTGTTCTCTCTTTTTGCAGTCTGCCCAGTTCCTGTATTCAGCTGCTGCATCCAGAGCAAGGGAGCAAGCTGGCCCTGCAGCAGTGGCCTATCTGCCTTAGGGTTCATGGAGAGGAGGAGGAACACACTTTTGTTGATAAAGAAACTATTCAGAATTCTGGAATTTATTTTACTATGCTCCAGAATATACTAGCTTTTTCGTTGGCGACCTGCAAAGACAGGATCCCTATTCAAAAAGGTTTCTAGCATAGATTTAAAACTTTAAAAAGAGTAATGAAAAGCAAACAATGCAGAAGGAATAGATACACAAATCTGACAATCATAGGGTTAATGAAAATTTACAGATGCCTTTGGGCTTATTTTATTTTGTCACATTTTTGGAAAATGAATAGAGGCAAAACAAGTTAAATAATGCACAAAAGAGCTACATTACTGAAAGATCCAGAGAAAATTATTTCAGCTGCAGTCCAGTTCAATGAGAAGAGACAATTCTATTCAAGTAGAAAGGGACCAGATGAGTCCAAAGCTTTACGATTTTTGAAGATTTGGATTATGCGAAATTTAATTCTCCTGACACACTGTTATTCATTAATTTCTAGTTTTACATCCATTTTAGAGATGAAAAAACACCAATGATTCAAAAAGAGAAAACAAACAAACAACGACAACAACGATATAAGAAAACCAAAACCAAACCAACCAAACAAAAAAACCCCAACCTAACATGCCTTTGGCTGAAGAATTGTGTTTGGTGGAATTGGAAACAGAATCCAGGCACACCAACTCCCACCCCTCCGAAGTATTGGACATCCTCATTTAGCAAATAAATGCAGAGAGGCAGACTTTAAACAAACATCATTTCCTATGCTATGGCCCAACATACAAACAATACAGTGAAATCTTGAATAATTTATCTACAGTAGGAGATCATTATTCAAAGAGAAGCATACCATGCAATTTAATGGGAATTTGCTTCGTTACTTTCAGGATCTTTCAAATCCATTTGTGACATAAATACATGCTTACTAAAACATTCTTAAAACTTCTGAGAGAGTCAGCATTCTTTGCAGAAAGAAAATGCCTAATTCCTTTCTTCACTTTCCGAAGTTCACTGCAGTTCTATGGCATTTCTAATAAATTATCTAGAATGTCTGTGTTGCCGCTTGTTGAAACGCTACTTAGATTAGTTTAATTCAAAGGTCAAACTATTTCCAGTGTTCAACTAAGTAATTTCAAAACATGTCTTACCATTAGGGACACAGAGGTGTGAGTATTCAAAACCATATTGCCCTTGCAAAGTATGCATATATTTAAATATTTATATTCCCATTAGCTTAAAATGGGAAGTACAGCTGTATTGGCTTACTCACTGAATCACGGTGAAGATTCCCAATGGATTATCGTAAACGTCCATTGTATTTAAAGTTGATGGAAGCAGGTGGCAAAGTCCTGGAACTCAGCAGTCTCGGTCGGTGAGCCTGTGCCTCTTCTGCTGTACCTTCACTTGCACACAGACACACACACACGCGTACAACCCTTCTCCGTGTGCCCTGCTCGGCCTCACCCAGTTCCGCTGCCTCTGTCAGATGGGCTATCGAACCACCAACGCTGCTGCTGGTTGAGAGCTACCAGAGGCAATGGGGGGACACAGGGGGGTTCTGCGGCAGTGACGCGCCCACGCGCCAATCCATGTCGATGCTGCTGACACGGGAGGATCAATGGGAAAATTGCAGTCCCGTGGTCTGGGCTGTAATGATTTAACGACAATTTTTAAAACGGTTGTGTAGCTTCACCTTGAAACAAGCCTTGAGATTAACCTCAACAAACATAGAAAAGAATGTTCATGCAGACTGGATCATGTGTGATTCCAGCCTAATGTTAATGATGTGTCAGTGTCTGCTGGTGTAAGGAGGGATAGGCATAGTTGTGCTTTGTTTTCTTTGCCTTGGCTGGGGTTCTTAGAACAGAATATAACTTTGGGGGTTGTAATGAAACAAAGCTTTCTTCTACTTATGCAAAAAATAAGAAGTGACAGCAAGAGAAACACTCTTTGTCAATTAAATATCACAGGATGAACAGTGCAAACCAGTTCGCTCAACCCAGTAGCTTATGTGTAAGTTTTCCTCTGCCCAGCTGAAGACCTCAGATTTTCAAAGGAGGATGCTTCTTGTTTTTGAAAAGTAGATCTTTGAAAGGATCTCACACCTCCACAACTTAGGCATCTTACAAACACCTGTGAGAAACACAGTTTCTTCATCTAAAGAAACTATTTCCTTACCAATCTGCCCTGCAATTTAAACACAATGGTGGTGAGACAGTTGCTGAAGAATAACAACTTATTCCCCAGTGATCCTGCATGAAGAAATCCTTCAGCTGAGAAAGTCTGATGACAGCTGAGCACTTCCAAAGGAGTACTCCTTCCTCTCTTCAGACCCCCAGTGCCCTTACTCCAGGAGCGCAGCACTGTGTGCAGCTTCTTTCAGGGAACGAGAAAGGACAGATGGTACAGTGAGGCTGGGGTGACAGGCTCGTGGGAAGCTGTGGGAAAGTGCACCAGCCCTTACCCTCAGACTACTGTGGGTGACAGGAACTGCTGCGTCCAAGTAGATGAAGAGAAGCAAAATGAGAGGGAAAAGTGGTGGCTCTGGTCATTGAGCTGCATACCAGGAGTGAGAGTCCTTACCATAAAAGGCAGCCACCGTGGAAATGGATGTGCTGAAAGCAGTTATTTAAATGGCATCCCATTTCCAACAAGCTAGACCCACCTGCTCTCCCACAGCTCTCACCCTGGCCGACCAAACCATAATGAAATGCGATTTCTCCCAGTGAGGGGAAAAGCTCCTCCAGAATAGAAGTACAGGTGGCTGGATCACAAACACTGCTAGCACTGCTGCAGTGATGGTTACAGAATCACTGTAGGGTTGGAAGGGACCACAGTTTAATGTTAGCCTTTCAGCTAAAGGCTAAGGACCTTGCAGGCCCGAAGAAGAGCAAGACAACAGAAGACAGAGTCACTCCTGTGCAGTGGCTGCAGTGGATGGAGGACACACTTGAGAAACCCGCACCAAGGCTCCAAAGCCTCACTGTAAAAGCAAAGCTGGCAACCTGGTGGGTTTTTACTGTACTGTGCCACTCATATTTTCACACAATGGAGAAAAAAAATGGAGACCATTATGTATCTTTCCATTAAAAAAGTGCCAGTGGAGAGTCTGGAGTCTTAATTTTCAGGACAGAGGCCGAGCACATTCCATCACCAGCCTTGCTGAAATGCTGGTGTCTGCAGGGTCTGATACATGACAGCTGGACACTCTGGTCCATTAGAAAATTTGTGGTTGGGCCCCTCTTTTGGGCTCACAAGATGAGGTAAACATCTCCACTTGTGCGAAGAGCAGACAGGATTTTTTCCTAAGGTAAGCTTTGATTCCAGCTAAGCAGGCCTATAACAAGCATCATTGCTGTTTTCTCAAGGGTGGTTTGAATACATGATCTAAGAGTTAAGAAACTCCAGGGTACTGAAAAACTCCAAGTGCAGTGTGGTATAAATATGGGGTTAGGCATAACTTCTGAATTCAGATCCTAGCTCTGAAACTAATTTTATTTCTGGCAGTGGGCAAATCGTTAACAGACAACTTGTAGAGACATTTGTTCAAACAGAGCTACTGATATTCAGTATTTAGCCTGAGACATGTGGGGCTGTATTTTCAAAGTGAGTGTCATCCTGAAGAGTTGGCCACAGATGATCGTTTTCTCTAAACTCTTCTAGATACAAGATAGCACTAATTTGACTTCTGTAATCAGAAGCCACTTACAAAAAAAAAGCAAGTTTTCATCCCAAGCTCAGCAAGTGTTTTTGGAGCTATACCACTAATCAACAAGCTTCACAGCTACTTGGGCTGCGTTAAGTTTCCACATCTCCAAAAGAGGAGTAAAGGCTTACATGTCTAAAAGATTATTCAGGCAATATTTGTGGAATAATTTGAGGGATGATGTAGGTAGTTTACCCCATATGACTTCCTCACGTGCACTTGAGTAGATAATCTGATCACTTACTTACACTCTTGTGTTTTCTCCCAGTTGCATGTGATTTATGTGGATATTTAATGACTCATTTTTCAGATTCTCCAATATTTTGTACAGCAATCTTGCTATCTCCCCACACTATGTAAGACGTGGCAGAAGTTATTCCTGTACAAACCAGGAATGTTTGACACTGAGGTCAAACTCATTACTCAGAAGAAATTAATGAGATCATTTTAGTGATAACATGATACAAAATGAGATAGGTCCCAGAAGTCAACCTCCAGCCCCAGCAGTTTCCCCTTTCTGGACTTCCCTGTTCTGAAATTCCAGCAAGAGGGGCACTGACAGAACTAGAGAGGGAAAAAAGTAATGTTATTTATTTGCTTTTCTCAGAGCATCTCTTGTGAACGAACCAGTGATGAAATAAACTAGCATTTAACATGATCCTTTCCTCTCACTACACTCTTAATAGCATCTTGAGAAGCACGTACTGAACATTTGGGGCCAGATGCTCATCTGGCATGATTTGATGCACACACATTGAAACCAGTAGAGCAATGATAATACATATACACTAGAAGCCACAACAACTGGTCCTTAATAAAAGGTTTCATAAGTTATGTAACTTGTAATTCCAGTACAGGATTTGTTTTTAATACGATTGACTTTGTTGAGATAAACATGACTATAACCTTGGAAAAGATGCCATGCTATTAAAATAAAAAAAGGATGAAAATCAACTAAACCCACAATTACATTGCTCCTAGAACTCACAACAAAATTGATTTCTCCCTCACTGTTATGTCCAACATTTTGCCATTTAAACTGGAAGAATGGGACCTATCTTACCAAGTGCAGGCTTTTAATCCCCTCAGCCAGGACTCTGAAATCATGAAAGAATAAGGCACCTGTAGATGTAATGCATCTCAGCTTTATAGAGATATGTGTGAGTCCAATGAATCCCATTACAAGAGAAGGCATAGCCGCTAAACAGAGGCAAGGTGAAGCCTCATCCTGATTTCTATGGCTGCTCTAGGTTACAGTGGGGCCAGCCCTTATTTTGACTCTACATCAGTTTCGGTCCACCAGCTGCAGCGTGGTTTCTAAGGATAAGGTGTCAATACCATTTTGTAAAGCCAAAGGCAGGCTTTGCTAAATAAATGAATACACAGAACAGTGCTGATAAGTTGCCAATTTGACTGTGCTGCTAGAAAGGAGATTAACTACTGCTTCATAGGAATTATTAAAAAAATAAAACTTTGCCTATCGTGTCAGTGCCTCTGGTCTGATGGCATTTCAATACAGAGAAGTCTCTAAGTAATCAGTAGGTCAAGTATGGTGGCAATACCGCAGGGCAATTATTAAATAGCATGTTAGGCAAATTCAGTTTGGAAAAAAATAAGAATATTAAGAACCCGATTTAAGGGCAAGAAAGAGGTGATTTTTTTCTACACAACAGCTAGCCCAGACATGCTCTAGCTTCATTTGGTCTTAGCAACGATCCTCATGAACAGGACTTGCATCATCTGACACCAGAGGCCTATGGTGCAGTTGGCTGTCTCTGCTGGTCACCCACTGCTTGCTGCCACAGCGGCTTCTAGGATGTGGCTCATCTGACCTAATTCAGCTGGCTGCTTTACAGTTAAGATGAATAATGCCTACAAGTGTCTGTTTCTTTCCATTTTCTGTCTGTCTGAGCTGTTTGGTGTGTGGTACTGCAGATTGGCAATAATTTGTGTATAACAAAGAAGAATAGGAGCTAGAGGAGATGCTCTGAACTTAAAACTTCAAGTGAAGGTCTGTGTCTCAGAGCCTCCCTTGAGGCTCTGTATTACGGAGGCACGAAAGCAAGATGTAGACTGGGCTTTGGTGTTACACTGGTCTACCAAGCTGCCAGTATCCAAACCTGCTCCCCTGATGCAGTATTCCATAAAATTACATTTCCTGGTGTGACTGAATCGGGCCTTCCAGAGGTTTGGAAAAAAATTTTTGAAGAAAACCTTTTACATGCCAGAAAGTATAGGCTTGCCATCAGTCATGAGAAAAACATGCTCTGGCAATGTTCTGGCTCTTTTCTTAAAAGCCCAACACTCCCCCATCCTCCCAAACCCCAGCACATTAAGATCCACACGCTGAGTTTGGGCATAATTCAGGTAGACCATGATGTTGAATGTATTCAGCAGGAGTCTTCTTCTCATTGTTTATCATAATTACAGCCCAATGTAAGAACTTTTCATACAGTGATTCTCACTTGCAAAGTGGGCTCCTCCTCTCCTTCCAAGCTCATCTCCAGTGCTGGCCATTAGTGAAAGGAACTGAGGTGTGGAAAAAACAGGGATGAGTAACTGGGGGCAGACTGACAGTGCTGGAGCTTTGAGCATGTCCCAGGCTCTCTGAAAAGAGTGGGCAGAGCTGGAGGAGAGAAGCAGTGGTGCTAATCTTGTATCTATGGTTCGTTTGGAACTGCAATGTGTTTGTTTAACATTCAGCTTATGTTTGACTTGTATGTATTGATGTTTGCATTAAATCAAGTCCTTTTTCTGCACTCATGTTTTATCAACAAAGCTATATAAAGCATTTGACATCCTCAGGAAAATTCTTCATATGCTATTATTTATCATCTTAAAACCAGTAAACAGATTGGTAAAACAAGCAAACTGATTTTTAGGTGTGTTACAGAGCTGCAACAAGTGCTATTGCTGTACATGTTCCTTAGTTACTGGGAAATGTAAAATCAGGAGAAAAATTTAAATTGCATTTTTCGAACCTTGCACCTGCCTTGCACCTATGATATAATCCCATGTGCAGAATTAGATACAACTCATTGTGAATATGCATGGTGGAATCAATCCAGGATATGTAAGAGAAAAAGAGAGGTCTCAGTGCTGCCAGAAGTGTTTAACAATATTCTTCTGTTTTAGAAACTTAGATCTACAGAAGTCCCAGGTAATAATTAACTTAGACACATTCCTTACTGCCTTGAGCAAACAGAAACTGACACCCTACTGTACGCAAGCTGGGCCTGTGACCCAAGAAGTCATGTCCCATCAGAAGATTTTTATCCACCCCAACATATTTTGGTGCAGAGTTGCCTCAGAAACTGGGAGAAACAAATTATGATCAAGGTTAAGCAGCTCACAGATGGTTTTCCAATGACTGACAAGTCAGGTCTGTTCAAAATAAAGCTGGGACCAGTCACAGTCTGTCTTTTCAGTGGTTTCTGGCTGTTTCCAGTGACGGAGCTGCTGGGGGACCCGAAGCAGGTATCCAGATCCGTGTAACACGGGCTCACACCTTGCTGGCTGCTGTGCACGGAGCCCGAGCACGGTCATGTTACATCAGCAGTGACAAGCAACACTCCTCTTTTGAAAATGGCTAATGAACAACCCAGGCAAACCATAAACACTTCATACAAGCAGCAATCGGGCTAAAGGTGGCACACAGAGAAATTATACTTTGGAGTTTCAACAAGCCATAATTAAAGATCACTGGATCCAGACACAGAAATACTCCATCTTATTTATTTATTATTGTACCTAATCTCTATCAAGGATTTCTGATGAGCCATATTCATCATTCTTGTTCAGATGTCAGTGTAATGACTCCTGTGGAAGTTATATAGCATTAAAAATTATTTTAAAAACTCATGCATGTTTGGAGTGATGTAACTCAGCACTACCCTCCTGCCTCCCAGGAAAAGGCATATTTCTATTTTGTAAATAAGATGGAGTTTGTAGCAACTAAGTTATCCAGACAAATTGTATCCTCCCAGCGGGATGGCAGATTCCACAAGCATCATTAAGGAGCAAAAGGGAAACTGTATTTGACAAAGATGAAAAAGAGGAAAGGCTGTAATGAGTAGAACAATTGCATTAATTAAATTACTTCTAAGGGTGTTTTGAAATGTTCCTTGGGACAATTCACTTGCAACCAAAAAAATGAGTAAGGAGGAAAAGAAACTTCACTTCCAAGTCAGTCTCCGCTCCGAGGAGGGCAAATTTCAGTAACAGATTTGTTAATGGAGATGTTTACTGTGCTGGAGGGCTGTGTAGGATATTTTGGCAGTCAGTTTGACAGGTCAATCTACAAACCAGAATATAATTCAAAGTCAGATTGAAATCATCATTAGAAAAACATATCTTAGACAAGTATTTAACTTCTCTCTACGCTCCTTTTAATGGAGTAGCTAATTTCTCAAGTCCCTAATTTTAATGTCATTTTTACATCTTATGCTTTTTTTAGCGTAAAGGCAGTTGGAATATGCCACCCAATTTTCATGAGGGAGGTGGTCCTAAGTAGGAGTGATGGGCTCACTGATCATCCCCAGAGCCATCTACAAGGTGCCTGAGAGAGCAACAAGCTCTCCTTCATCAAGGCACTGCTGGTGGTGCAGAGGACACACACTGGCTGGTTTTAACTGGTCAGTGCTTCTTCCACATGGCTTTTTGGTCAGTGCCTCAGTCCACACAAATGTGAGGATGCTTCATGGTAACAAAACATGATGGAAGATAAGAAATGCATTTCTCACTTTATCTCCTTCATCTCTTTCACATCCCACGGCAACCAAGAGACAGTGTCAGCATTTTCTGTCATACATCTGTATGTGGCAGCACCTTCTGTGGAGGAAGAAAGGGACCTTTCCTGGCACATTTGTCCTCCCTAACGCTCTAACCCTTCAGCAGAGCATTTTCATATTAGCTCAGTTGGGTTGTCTACTATTTTTGGTAACCACACAAGTGTGCACACAGTAGCTTTGCCATCTCCCACCAGCACGAAAAGCCCACTGCTGCACACCTCCTTCTCCCACTCATTCCTGCACTTGCCTGGGAAGCTATTTGGGCAAAGCAGCAGCTGAAACGTAATCTTTTCTAATTACTAGCAACTGCGTGTACCAGTAGAGATATATGACTGTAAACCTACGTGAACACTGACCTCAATGCTCTTTAGCCTAAGTAGAGCTCCCTTGCAGACCTCGTCTGTATAAATATTGGTTTTACCTTCCCCCGAGCACGACAATGTTTTAGCTCTTTTTCACTGGAGATTCATGGCTTTACAAGGACTTACCTGAATCACTGCCTATCACTCTGTTAAACCCCAAAGTATGTCCCTCTGTTTTCTGCTGATAGAGATGATTTTTCAAAAGCAGTTAGCATTTTGAGGAGCTTTAATGTAGGATGCAGGAAAAAAGTCTCCTTTACAAATTTTTTGCAGTGGTTCCATCCAAAAATGGTTCTCATTAAAACAGCTGGCTGTGAGCACCTTAGAGGTGAGAAGTTTGGAATCACAGACTTTGCCGAGTATGTAAACTTTCTCTATTATTGTGAGAAAATATTGTTAATCATTGTTGGGAGAAACTAATCTGAGAATATAGGTCTCCACTCAAAATTGTATCCATGCTTGATCTCAGCATTTTCTTTTTTCCCCTATATATTCAGTTTATGTGCAACCTAGTTTTCTCCACTGAAGGTTGTGAATAACAGATGTAACCTCATTGTCCTTACTGACTTCACTGAGCTATAATTGAACACTGCTTTTGGTATGCTCTCAACAGTGCTGCTTGTATACTGCAAGTCATCTAAGTACTAATATTGAATTTATTCCATCAAAAACTAGCCCCTAGGGGCAAAAACAAACCAGAAATAATTAAATTCATCTAGTAAACCACAGGCTCATTTGAATAACATTGCCTTCTCTTAATGCTGTGTGTATGTACAGCAAGCATAGATCATTACAGCCTGGCATCCGCTCGAATGCCTGTGAAGCCAAGATTCTCTGTTCCAGCTTCACAAACAACAAGTGCTTTGAACAGGAGAGAGAAGAAATTCGAGTTTCTGTATGTTTTTCCCCAAGCAGAAATGCTGTGTACACTGTTGTCAGGTTTTTCCACACAACACTTTGCTTCTGTTTGAACTCCTTACAGATTGCTCCAGTACTTTTTCATTGCTTCCAATATGTCAGAGTGAAATGACAGTAGCCTTGTGTCAAACCACTTATACATCTGATTGAAATCCCTTCACATTTCACCTGCAGCTCATTATTTTCTCATTTCTATGTTGTTCTCAAGATGAACCAGTTCACAGTTCACACTTTCCCTTGGAACACACACATCTATTACATGCCTCAGAGACTCAAGTGCTGACCAACAATCTATGGGACTCCACTTAATATTTCTATTTAGTATGACACAGCTTCTAGTATGGATCTGTCCCATACAGTAAGGTAGGCAGAAACCTGCAATCAAATTGCATTTTTCAGAGGCCTAGTGGAAGTTTGAGTCTGTATATAAAGCTCAGTGATGAATGCCTCCTCTTCTATCTTCCTTCAGCTCTTGATATAGAAAAGTTTTTGCAGTCAGATAAGGAAAAATCAGCATGTACTTGAATGTTGCAAAGTGGGATGTTTTTATTTTTAAAATTTCTCCTTTTCAGCTGTGCTACTTTGTATTTTGCATACGAATAAAAATCACGAAGAGTTACATATCACAGCTTAAATATCAAAGATGACTGTCAAATAATTCGAACAGAAGACTCTTTATTAAAGTCACTTTACTGATCAATTTTGTATTGGAAACCAAACAAGATGAAGGAGAATACTGCTTACTGAATCAAAGCAAAGAGCCTTGCTCTTCAGTCACACATCTGCACAAGTGCTTTAATACATAGCTGGCTAACCAGCTCCCGACTTTGGTGTATTTGAATTTGTTTCTTCACAAAATGGAAACACATACTCATCTGCCATATCTCACAGAGGTAGGATGTATAAAGGTTTCTTTCAAGGAATTTCATCAAAAGACACCAAATAAGTGATCAGCACCATTATTTTTATCCTGCTTTAAATTCTCCATATCAAAACAAGACAGTGCAACTTCTCACTTACGTGTCATTCAGCTTATTTCACATTTTCCATTAGGTTTTGTGTGCTTGGGATAGGGTGTGAATGCTGCCTTGGTGATTAACTTCTTTGTTTCCCTGGGAGGTGGTGGGAGTGCTGCATACAACTACATGCTGCTTCTTTTAGTTGCAAAAAGTATAACAGGAAGAAGAATGACAGTCAGTCTTTACTGAAGACCTGAAAGCATTTTTGGTGGCACTCGTATTGCATAAAAGCACGATTAACGAATATCACCAACAAAAATAAAGCTTTGCTAGGGATATGGATATTCACCACCTTATCACAAAACGTAGAACAATCATCAAAGGAAGAGACACATTCTTATGCATAACAATAGTCTTATTTTATGGCACATAATTTGTATAGCTATTTATTTTTAACACCTGGTGAACAAATGACTTTACTATAATGCTGTATAGCTCTATATATTTTTCCACAGAGGTCTGATCGAAAGTCGAATCAAAGTCAGTCAGCTTCAGGATAAAAATTAGTATTCCGTTCTATGATAATCCAAGTTCTGACTGACCGTGCTCCTACTGATGCCAGTGGCAAATCTGTGGTCTTGTTTGGTTGTAAAGACAATGAACCAAAACCATTAGATGGCTGGAAATTTGGCAGAAGCTGGAATCCCAAAGCTGAGAACACTTCAGAAGTTAGAGCTACATTCATATTTTTAAAAAGTATCCACATGCAATATGATGTCTCTAGTATGCAAAACACATCAGAGGAACATGATCTACTTTTGTGGTGAGAAATAAATGTTGGAGGGAAGAATGAAAATGCTGTCTAGTTTCCTAATGACAATTCTACAACTCATTCCCTGGAATCTTTTCTTCAGCCTTATTTGCTAGAGCAAACTGCATAAATTACTAATGTATTATTCTAATGGCATGGAATTGGCTTGAAAACTGACAGAAAATGGCTTATAAAACTTTATGTCCACATCATCAGTTATCTTAAAACTTCAAACTGTTAAACTGTATTAGAAAGTTTTTTCAGATAATGCAACCTACTTCACCTTAGCTTTCCAGAGATGGTTCAGAAATGAAGTGCACCCAAATCCAGCTCTGTATCTCTGCCCTGCACTGAAACGATCCAGGTTTCTCCCTGAGGCAGGGTGTTAATGCCATGAGTCCTCATCCTGGCAGCAGCTGAAAAAGAATGTGTTTGAACTCTCCTCCTTGATCTGCTACTTGTTGCAGATCCGCTGTCTCAGGAAAGTAGTTTCCAATATAGGATACCTCTAAATAAACTTGTACACACCCCACCTGTCTTCTTTGCCTAACCATAGTTCCACCTCTGCTGCAAGCCAGCATGTGGTTCTTCTGTATTGCTTATTTCTTATTAACACCTATTTTCTTTCCCTGGTACCCTCTGAGTATTTTGGTGTCATTGTATCTGAATTTTACTTCTCTGCCTCCCGTAAGCAGCAGACATACATGTCAGCCCTCGTGAGATTGTGTCCGAGAATGCAGGATCTCCCAATGTGCAAAACCAGGTGCATCCATACTGTGTATATCCAGCAGCTGTAGAGCTGTTCAGCCAGCAAGCCTCTAAGCCTGACCTCCAGCATGGTCAGAGGCACATACTTCAGGATGCTGCATGCTTGAATGCAATAAGACAATTACCATGTTCCCTAGGGTGTCCAGACAGGATGTCTGCAGGCAATCTGCAATCTGCCGAGCTGATAAGATATGGGCTGGAAGCAGAACACGCTATGTTGGCTGTTTTTCGTGAGATCATTCTTCCACAGAGAGGGGTATTTCTTTCTTTACAAAGGATACTATCATCTCCTCTGTTCCTCTTCTTCAAATCTTCGGGTTGTTAAGAGGTCCTGTGAGGAGATATAAATCTTCCTCTAAGCATCGGTGCCAAGATCTATTGTTGTGTGAGGAACTCTTCTGCTTACTTCACGCTTGTCTAGTGTGGTGATTAAGTGGAGACGTGACCATGGGAAATGCTTACACTAAAACTTATGCTCATCAGAGTTGATGGCAAAAATCTTCTTAGTCATACTGAAATGCCAGGGGAGAAATTGTGAATTCTATGGGAAACATTCGAGGCTCCTTATCATTCCTACAGGAAAACCTTGCTGCCTAAGACAGGATGAATGTGCAGAGACAACTGATTAGTGGCAGTAACACCCTAAGAGACAGCCAGACAGGTAGACAACAAACAAGAACTAGCTGTTGGACTTCACTTTGCCCATTCCTTGTAGGCTTTAATTTCTTCTAGATAGGTACTGAGCCATACACCATCATCTGCAATACAAATGCTGCCTCCTCACAAGATCATCCCGGTGTCCAAAGTGGCAATCCCCTGTTAGAGCTCTTCCTTGTGACATTGGCCAACTCTGCCTCTCAGCTTCTGACTCTTCTTCCCATCCCTCATGCTACTCAGCTAAGGATTACTTAATAGTAACTAATGCCAAAACTCACAACAGCCAAAAAAATGTCCTTTTAATAGCTTTAATAGCTTGCATTGCTTCTCTGGCTGTAGGTGGAGCTGATATGTGAAAAGCTTGGTAAAATTTTCTACAGAAACCACCTTCTGACAAAATCTGTATTTGTCACTGAACAGAAACTGAGAGCCCAAAAGCATTTGCTTTCATTACCAAAACAAAAAGAAATGGGGGACGCGTCCTCTTTTTATTTAAAAACTACACACTAGAACTGAACATTATTGTTTTTAGGCTAAAAACCAAAATACTTTGGACAAAGGCCAGAACACTTCAGCTGAGAACTAGCTAATGCTTCATCACTGCGGTTAGCAGATGTGACTGGATCCACACAGGGAGTGAATTTGTTCCACAAAACTTGACATTTTTTCACAGTCACATTTCAAGCGGAAAAGAAACCCTTTGAAAATGTGGTGATAGATTAAAAGGAAATCATCCCTTCTTTGCAGAGGAAAGCCAGGTATGCACACACAGAATGGAACTGGCAGTACAGCTCTCGTGGGTTTTCCCTGCTCATTCTCCTCCCTGCTGCACGCAGTCTGTCAGTCTCATCGCAGGAGAGAGGGCTCAGACCTCTCAGATAATGGGCATGCAAAAAGCTGTCACTTCAAATCTTTCTTAAAAGTGTGTTAGCCTTTATAAACTGCCCCCCAACCTGATTGAGGAATACATTTGGTAAAGATCCAAGACTCTGCAAAATATAGTCATTCCATGTGCTCAAGACACTTGGTTATTTAAAGGTTTACTGTGTGTGGCAATCTATAAAGAGATCAGAAATGCTTTCCACTTAACATGTCCTTCAAGATAGGAGACAGAGGAGTTTTAAAAAATTCAGGAGGTGCTTAAATTTACAATCATTCAGTATGCCTTATGTTGCTCTCCTCCTCACACAGATTGAAATAAAAACTGGTATGTTTGTTTTCACCTCAGTCCCAGATTTTTTTAAGCTGTGTACATGCAATTCATTGGGGTTAATTTGCTATCAACATCTCAGTTAGGGAGACTTTCCTACAAAATGACCTGGACACCTCCTGGCTCCATACCTCAGGAAGTTCCAAACCTGCCCTAGCCCCGTCCCCTCCCTGTGCAAGGGAAATCTGTCCCTGTGGCCCAGAAGCTCGTGCTGCAGCCTGCTCACTGTTTGGCTAATGGAGAAATAGTGTGGCACAGAGTGGCACGGCATGGCAGAGCCACAGCAGGGAAGTCCAGCTGCAATCCCACCTGAGTGGCACTGCTCTAGGAACATGCATCTGCTGTCATTTATTTTACCTTATTGCCTGGCAATAAAGCAAAATTTTTTTCCCTCTCTTCATCCTTTATTCCTCACCTCTCCTCACGTGGCAAACAGCAGTTTTTCTTTTAGCCATAGTATCACTCAGGAACAGTATGGAATTGCTGTTCCCGCGAGTCTGGGGCCGTGGATGTGGCTGGAGCTCTGTGTGTTGCCAGGCTAGGAGAGCTCTGTCACTGAGGGGGCAAAGCTCTGGCCATAGATAGCTGGGTTGCCATTTGGCATTGCCAGTGACCAAGATGCACAGGAGAGATAGAAGTGAAGCCACGTGGCTCACCAGAGACTGATGTCCTCGAATGGCCCCACACCCAGCAGCTGCCTGGCAACGGCGTGGAGCTGTTGCAAGTGCTCCAGTTTGAGACCATCAATCTGCCTGTTTTACATGTGCCTATTTAGCAACTAGCAACACTGCTGGTACCAACGACTACCTAAGGGTAAAAATTTGGTAAAGGAGCACAAAATTTAGCCTTTCTCTAAAAAAAAAAGTGATTTGCCCCTGGGCAAAGGGATCTACTGCAGTGTGTACGGGCTTGTTACATTCAATTCCTAAATCTCTCCCCTGCTACAAGATGCAGCACCAGCGGGGTGTCAGGGGAGCTCCTGAGCTCGCTGTGGGGTGTGTCTTCCCTCAGGGACACTGCCAGCTGCCGTGTGCTGGAGTGATGAACGGGTCCCATCAAGGCTGTTTTCAGAGGTTGTTTGGGGTTTGACATGTTTCTCTATCTTCAAGAACCATACACGATGCTGCCCAACAGACCTTTCTTCCTTATCTCTTTCAAAAGCAGTCCAAAGCCTACACTCACAGCTGCAAGGTACTCACAGTGAATCTCTCAGGCGTCTCAACCCTAGCAGATTCCCCACAGGATAAACTGCTGCTGCACCACAGAGGTGGCAGAGGTTGAGAGTACAGCACAGTCGAGGCAAAGGAGCCAGCCTTGCTATTTGGAGAGACTGTAATCCCAATCCCAACAGTTTAGAAAGGCTGTTGAAAGATCCAGTTCATCACTTGGCAAAACATCCAGGGTTTGCCAAGCAACAAAATTCACACAGTCCAGACTGATGCTTGCCAAGGTTTGACAGACTTAAAGCACAACCATCTTTGAAACGCACTGTTAAACCTTCTCATTTCTTTTTATTTCAGTCTGGGAAATGGATTTAGAATAAGGCAGATCCCTCTCAAGTGTTCCAAGTGCTGCTCCGTTAGCGGTGCAGCTCAATGGCCAGCGAGGGAGCCCCCTCCATCCCACTGTGCTGTGAGGGCAGCTGTGTTCCAGCTCGCCCTGTCAGCTCTACCACCCGCGTTTTATCGATTTCTTTTCCCACTAGAATCCGATTGCTGCTTTGTTTGCCTTCCTTAGACATTAAAAACTCGTGCATTTTTCTAATTACATCATTTGAGTTTTAAGCTTTCCACCACTATTTTAAAACTGCAGTCTTCTCTAGCATGTGAAACTGCATCAAAGAAATATGTCTGCTGCTTCTTTCAGAAATTTTTAAATATTGATCATTTTTAATGAGCTTCATTGTAAAGCAGCCTTGTGACCCTTATCAAGGACACTCTGTAAATGCATGGCTGTGATGATGTTGACCCAGCAAAAATGTTTTCAGCACTTTGAAACCTGTAGTTCTTGAATGCTTTAGAAAAATAGTTTTTTTACAAACTCTCTCTCATACAACATGCTGTAGTAGTAGTCTTAACCTGTTTTAATTTTTTAACTAAGTCACAAGCTGGACCTGGAAGAGAAGGTTTTGGAGTGGCTGAATTTTTTTGTGTTGAAGATCTGATATTTGTTTTGGGTTTGGATTTTTTTTTTTTTTTTGTGTAGGACTTTAATCTTTTTGGTAGTGGGCCAAAGTAGCGCAATGTGCAATAATGGTTCTGGCATATTTTCAGTGATCATGGCAGAATTTATTTCACCTCTCAGTATGCAGGAATATATTCCAGTGGGTAAGAAGTGTTCATTATTTTAGGCTTGACTCAGTACAAATATATATATTTAAAAAAGGAATATAACTAGCTTCAGCCCACACAAAACCATGAAGCCAGATGTCTTTTTTTGCCTCAAATTCAAGTAGATCCTTTATAAACTTATGTGGAGAAAAAGCTGAAAGGGAAGTTTTAATTATATGCTACAATCAAGAAGGCATTTTACATCCCAATTGGCAGAGCTCTTACTGTGTATTTTAAGCACCATGAAGATGACAGAAGAAAGCAGAGAAAAAAACCCAGCTTCTATACTAGTTCTCTGGTGCAAGGAACAGCTTGATCTTATTTATTGCATAGTTTTTGCAAGTTCTTATATTTAGAGCCTGTCCTGTAACATCCAGGAACAAACACTAAGGAATCTTAACCATATTAGCATGAATTATAAATTAATTTCCTGGAGTCATAGCCATGGCTCCTAGAGGGATATTAATATATATGCCATTTCTTTTGGCACCTAATGAGTCTCTGGTAGGTTTTTCATAATTAATCTTCACAAAAATGAATAAGGATTAGGAGGGAGGGGAAATTCTTTCAGCATTCTCTTTATAACTTCATGCCTCTTTACCAGAAACAAGTAAAATATTATAATTTTCTTTCTTAATTAATTTGCTTTGAGAACTGCCAGATTTATCTAACAGCTTTTTTAATATATCAAAACGGCAAAGTGTCAGGATCCAGAATTAATGCTCAACCCTCATAAAAATTGCATTTTGTAGATACAGACCTTTTGACTTCCCTCCCCTTCTAAACAGAAGACTGATCTTAATAACCAGTTCTTTATGCCCCAGTACATTTACTGTATAAATTTAACATCCTGTTCTTGATTAGAAAATAGGATTCATTAACAAGCCTTTTAACTAGAGCTGCCCATAGGCACTAGGTTTCACAGACCTTGGACAGTAGGTTTCTCACAAAGGCAATCTCTTCTCATTTCTTTAAGCTTTTCTGAATGCAGAATGAGCAATAAACATAATCATAACTATTAGCATTGTGTATAAACAGTTTGCAATATTGGGTACTAAAAAATACTGGAGCATTTGCTTGACACATCTAGTAATTGGTAATGTAAATACAAAACATTAAACTTGAGGTTTCCTGCTTTGGTAAGAGCCTAGAGTAAAAAGGGTAATAGTGCTTTTGCGGATAGGAATAATCTCTGAAGAGTGGAACCGTGGAAGCTTCCCAGCCTGTACTAGTAAATAGCACTGCACATCTATTATATGAGATTAATGAAGTGTAATGATTGCATAGTTACACACCGGAAGAGCAATCAAAATTACCATTTTTACCTTTAGCAAAGTTTCACTCCTGTAGTACCAACTACCAGGTATTTGTTAACTGCTGGCAGGCATTTGAACTGATTTAAAAGGGCCAAGACAAACTGAGCCATTAGAATTCATGTTTCAGATTTTCAGCAGGATTCCCAGTTCTCCATAACTGCTGTATACCTAAGACTTTGCTTAACATGATTTACAGTGCAATCATAAATATTTCTCTAAATATAGTTGTTACAATGCTGAGTGACATTTCACTTGTCTTCCTCTCAGACTTAAAGCAGGCGGACCTTCAGGCACAAGACCTTGCTCTTCCCTGGGCTTCCCACTCACTGGCCCAGCCTCATCCTGCCATTGGGGGATGCCAGACCTTGTAGTACAGCTGACAGAAGTCCCACTGCCAGCATTAACTTCTAAATGCTGCTGAGAGCTGATGCTCTCCTCAGAAATCTACCAGCATGGATACAGTCATCTAATGCTTTACAGCTTAAGAAGCACTTTGGTATTTAAGGAAAACAGAGGGGTTTTTTTAATATGAGAAAGATCTAAACAAGAAGCGTTTCTGCCACATCCAAAAACAAGATTTAGAAAATTAGTCAAAAATAAAACAATGTAAATGGAAAAATCCTTTTATTAATACTTGCTAAAATAAGAAAGACTTTTGGACAAATTATTCCTAAGGCTATCATAACTGTCTTGCTATTCCTGGTGGAATCCACTGGTGACCAGACAGTCTTCTTTTCACATGAAGTGGTATGCTTTCTTTCACAAACCTGGATTATTTACTAATAAAACTGGGTTTTGTCCCAGACAGTAATCTCATTTTGCTGCTATACATTTTTGTGAATGAGTTACTAAATCTGAAGAACTCTGTAATGTTCAACTGGCAAAAAAAATGACGGCTAACCATATGTGTAGAAAACATTACCCAAATAGTCAAGGACTCTGTGGACTGGAAAACATTTTCTCAGTTCTCCAATTAAGAATATTTTTCATGCAACTGTCATGTGTCAGCAGATTTGGATATCTGGGTGCAAAAGAGCTGACAATTTTATCTGTCTGCAGCATAGGTGTCCCCAGGTAGATGTTGCTTGTCTAGGGTCCAAATAAATGCAACGGAGATGTTGTTCCCATGGTCAGTGGTTTGAATAACTGAATCACTGTTTGTCTTACCCAAAATTCACTGACTCACTCTCTAAAACTCCACTGATGCTAATGGGAGCTGAGACATCTGTGCAAGTCATGGCACATCTAGATGCTGGAAGTGTAAAACGCACTGGGAGATACGGACAAGCTGAAGGCTCAAGCAGCAAACCTCAGCCCAAATGCTCTTCAGCTTTGACAGTTTGTAAGTCTCCCTCACCAAATATCAGCAAGCAGTTCCCTTCAAAACTGTGAGGCTTGGAACACTTACTAAGGAGCTGCAACACCGCGCTTCAAAGGCCAAATATCCAGTTAGCTGTGAGTCACATCCCGTGTATTGATCTCATGCCATCTGGAAGCGCAAGCTCAAATAACCACCATCGCCCGTTGTGTAACTTCAATAAAGTCAAACTGTCAAGGTATTTCAAGTCTCTGAAAGTGTTACCAGGAAGAATACTTGCTGACCACAGGTGGGAGGGGTACAGAAAAAAAAAAAGAATTTGTTATGCCATTGGACAAAATAGAACCAGGGCAGAATAAGCCCCCTTAAGATAATAGATGATAAAAGTAAAGGAAAAAGGGGTCAAGAACAGTCAATAGCTGGGACAGAGGATTGGGCACAGAGCCATTCTGGTGGATTTGGGCCAGATATAGCCTGAGGCTGTACTTAAGCAGCTCTGAGTTGGAATGTTTAGATGTTAGTTTGAATGGCTATAAAAGTTTAATTAATGTCTGAGGGGCTTGGGGAGACAGATGAGCAGAGAATTAACATCCAAAAATTGCTTCCCATAATGAAGCCCTATCAGTTTCTCATAAAACTTACAAATGCAAAGAGAATTATATGAAAATGTTTGGGTTTTTTTCTTTTGTTACCATAGAACCTTTGAAGAATTCCTTCATAAGCCTCAGAATTGTTACTACAGCTGTAATTATTTCCTTTCTAAACTAAGAGGTTTATTTGTAAATGTCTTCACCTTTAAAATACCGTGACCAGAAAGAAAAAAACAAATCCATACATTTTATGGCTTTTTTGCACAGAAGACCAAAGGTGCATTTCCCTGAAACTGCATACTTTGGTGTGCCAAACTCAGTAGCAAAAAAACTGAGAAATATGAGGACGTATTTTGTAGCTGCACAAAACATTATCAGTCTTGATGCCTTGGACACATATTGATCATGCTCTGTGACGAGGCAGAGTTTTCCCCCGCAGTGTAGAGTTGCCTACTTAACTGTGCATGGCATTTGTGCCTTCCTGCTGCAGTGTTCAGCACTAATTAGTTCCAGATACATTAGATTGTACCCGTAGATCATTGGCATGTTTTGGTAACCTAAACATTTAATTTGCATTGTTATATATGGTATTATGAATACACTCGGTACATGATATAATGCCTGAAAATACCCACATATGAAAAAAGTGAGTAAAAATTGCAACCCATTGCTTGTGCACATCGTCTTCTTGGGTCCTGAAGCAGATGTCTACTAAACACCCTTGGTTCTGCATGCTGGGGTTTTTTTCCACAGCTCAGTGAGTCCACACATCCCCCACCTTTGATCAGACTCTGTTAGGACCATCAGCCAGGCTCTCTTTTTCCTTCCCAAGCAGAAAGTTCTCTTCGCCACCCAAAATAACACTGTCCACTTAACATCATAACAGAATAGCACTTGGCAAAATAATCAGGGCAGGGAATATTCCATCTTGTATCATAATGAGTTTATAAGACTGACTGTTTTGCCCTTCATGTTGGCTAGAAGCAGGAGTGCTGTGCTACTCAAAAGTGGAGATTTACTGTTTTCCCTGAGTATTCGCAGGTATTTATTTTTCCTTCATCTGTCCCCCAGGACTGCCTGTAGATAGCTGGCTGGCCAGCTTAGTTCCTGTTGAAGTGATTATTTAATGTGGTGAGAGTGAGTTTATTGTGTTGTTAATGATAGCAGAAATGTAGAGCCCCGGATGGATGCCTCTTTTTTCTTCCCTAAATCTAAATAAATACATGAAAATCAACCTATTTTTCTCCTTTATTTTTCTTAGTTGCTAAAAGCAACTGGAGCCCAGGGAATTTAATTGGACTTCCATATTTAAAGGCATATTTTTTCACCTTTGCTAAACCTTTGTGCATTTTCTTTCTGGGACAGAACTGCAGACTCAGCTTAGATAGGTTCACTTGGAAACCATGTTTGAAAAATCAAACTCACATCTCTTTTTCTCTAAAATGCCTACAGAGAGACAGATTTTAATGACCAGTGTTTTTGAACAAGCATGCTTGGATATTACATAGGTTATTTTTAAAACATCTGAATGGGGGGTTCTGATTTTCATGAATGTTAGTCACTTACTGTATCCGTGGAATTCATTGGAGTTGTATATTTTTCTGCAGTTCAGAGAATTATTCCTTTCCACATAAGAGACCAGTATTTAGGCTTGGAAATGTGGGTTTTGTTATCAGGAATACGGACATGCAATTCTAAGGGCATCTGTTTTGAGACTTGCAATGAAGGAGGAAGCCAGGAGGGCATTACTGGACTGCTGTGGCAATGGGTGTGTTACACTGTGATAGCACAGCACCAGCTCCTGGCTCCTGCAAAATAAGCTTGGATGCAAACACCTCCACGTCAGCACGTATGTAAAGTATCTTGAGCTTGCAGCTAATCTGGAAAACAAAGTTCATAAGAGCGGCTGGCAATAATCCTTCCCCATCTGTAACTGGAGCATTCCTTGAGCTGTGCAAACGTAAAACAAAGTTTCTGTCATCTCTGTGTTAGGAATAGGAAGCTCCAGCTCTCTGAACCTCCAGAGGCTTGAGCTTTTCAAACATAGCTCGTTTGCAAGAGAATACACGATGAACAAGGTTTGGGTGCTGCTCACAGGACATGTATGAGAATCAAAGCGGTAATTTTTACTTTTTCCCATCCAATTGTTTTGGGGTCTTTTCTGTTCCTACTTAGAAGTCTGCACACAAATGAAGACATCTACAGATTTTTGAATGTGATTAGAAAGAGCATAGTCTACAAAACAAGAAAACTAAGGAATGAAAAATCATGACCTCTAAAGAACAATGCAATAAGGATGTTCAGTTCCCAAAAGGGAACTGCCACACTGGTGGCAGTGTGGCATTTTAGGAATCCCTTTCCCAGTGTAGAGCAGTGGAGTCTACAGGGCAATTGGGAGTGTTGAAATTATCTGCTTGGTGGCAGCTCCAGCCTCCCCATCAAATAAATACTTTTGGTCACCAAACATTTCTAATGCTGCCGCTTTTGATGATGTCTTCATCACTTTCCTACCCCTTAGCTTTGCAGGGATGATTTTCAGGAAGATACAGTGTCTGTAAGGATATCTTAGGATCCTTCAGCTTTCTTCATTCTGTGGCATGAGTGACCATTTTACAGGACCTTTGCTTTAACTGCACCTGGAGACATCACAGCTATAAACCACTGCCTCCTATCTCTCCTTATCTGTGCCCAACACAGGGCTACATTGCCCATTACAAATTCTGCCAACACTGTTAGAGAACATATCGGGGAAACAACCCTTTGAACTTGCTTCTGAGGCAAAAAAGTAACATCTGCTCATTTCTAGTGTCTTCTGGTACCCTTGCAATGAACCAATTCATTATTAACAGTATTATATTTATAGCCAATTCAATGGAAATCAATTCATTAGGCTGAGAAGTTCTCCCGCATGACCATCCCTAAAGCCTTATCCTACTCATTAATTAAAGTCAGGTTTTGTCACTAATTACACTAGGAGCATGCCCTAAAGAGAATTATGTATAAACCCTGGCCATTACAGTCTATAGATTAAACACAGATTAAAAGAAGAATGAAAAACCTCCAGAACTACTGAAGTTCTATTTAAATTCAAGTTTCATCTGTACCAGCTCAAGGGAACTTTTTGTCTGTTCTCTGCACACCAGTAGCAGCAGAAGTGGTAAAAATGCCTTTTAGTCTGAAGAACCCCAAAAAGCTTTACAATCAGAAATCACTTGAACACGTCCTGAAGTGCAGCCTCCTTTGTCTTGAGAGGGAGCAGCTGCTCAGCTGTGCTCTTCAACAGCAGCACACAGCAATTTCAAAGTGCACAATATCAATCCTGACTGAAACCACAAGGACAAATTTAGGCCAAAATAATGTGGTTGCCCAGAGTACTGTTCCCCATCGAAACTCTCACAAAGACCTGCCAGCAGAAAACTGATCACTACTTTTCTTTTTTTTCTTACGCTTTTCTCCAAATTAGAAGTGAGCTGCAGCTGCAGCGTGCTGCAGCATAGAGCCTCTCTCTGCTTCATGTTTTGCTTAAAAGGAAGATGTACAAAGTTCATCAAGTAGAAACAGTAAAGGCTTCACATGTGCAGGGGGGCCACTATTGAAAGTTGTTAACAGAGCTCTATGAAGAACTCAAACATTAGTAACCTATACATTTATTCCATGTTTATATTTTTGTGCTTTCTCCCAGTTGAAGCAGATTTTCCAGTAAGCCTGTCTCTCTTCAGGTAGGGGAAGTATTAGCAGCTTGCAACTTGTCTTTGTTCATTTTACAGGAAGATTGCAGACCAACATAACCCTCTCTGCTTGCCTTAGATCAAACTATTCTAGGTATCCTCAAGGACGGAAAAGATCTTTGTGATTCAAAGAATCATACACACTTGATTCAAACACGAGAAGTATCTGTTGTAAAGATGCATTGAGTTGAAGTGATTATTTTTTGTGTGCAGGTTTTTTTAGACACAATCTACATTAGTTTTAGAACTCCAGTGAAAGCATAACCTTTGCTCATACACCATTATTCACTCTCTCAGTGATTTACTCTTTATGAACATCCCAGAGGCACTGATAGCACAAGTGCTTAAGAATCTCCCTGTGCTGTGCAAGCAGGTATGTGGTGCACTTTCAGGATCAAGGATTGAACTGTCACCATCAAAATACAGGGGTTGCCTATGGTTCTTGTAAGCTGCACCAAGCTATGAAGCATAGGTGTAAGAGATTGCCGTGCTCTTATGCAACAGCATGAAATATTCAAAGTTCATTGAAATTAAATGTATTTGAGTCTGTCTATACATGAAGAGAAACTTATTCCACCTCATCACATCTGGAAGAATAAGTCTTTATCATGTTGTTGGCATGAAGTTACAGAGTAATGCATGGCTGAGAAAGACTTTCCAAGCTTTGAAAAAATATTTTCTTCTTTTAGCATAACAATGCTTTTTTTAATACCAGTAATAATGAATTTCTTTATCATGATGGCACAGTTACCTTACAGATCTTTTAAACTGTTAAGTCTTTAGCTGTGTTGCTTACTTTAACCTATGTTAACATTCAGTATTCATGGAAATAAAAGGGGTTTATGTCTTTCAGATAATTTTTATTGCCATACAGCAGTCCCAGAATGCTTTTCATTCAGCCACCTTAATACCAAAATGATACCTATTCCTTAGTGATAGGTACAAACACACGTGGAAGGTATAAAATCATGGAAACATAAAATAGTTTGGGTTGGAAAGGATCTTTAAAGATCATTTAGTCCACTCCCTTTCCATGGGTACAGACATTTTTTACTAGATTGCTCTAAGCCGCATTCTCCCTGGCCTGGAACACTTCCAGTGAAGGGACATTCACAGTTTTTCTGGGCACAGTTTTTCTAAACCTACCCTCTTTCAGTTTAAAACCTTTGCCCCTTTGTCCTGACACTACAGGCCCTGGTAAAAAGTCCCCATATTCTTGTAACCCCTCTTTATATATTAATATGCTGCAAAAAGGTCTCTCCAGATGTTCTCTTCTCCAGGCAACCCCAACTCTTTCAGCCTTTCTTTACAGAGGATCATCTTCATGGTCCTCCTCTGGCTCTGCTCCAACAGATTGATGTCTCTCCTGTGTTGGGGACCCCGGAGCTGGACACAGCACTCCAGGTGGGGTCTCACGAGAGCTGAGCACAGGGACAGAACCACCTCCCTTGACCTGCTGGCCCTACAGCCCAGGGTGTGGTTGGCTTTCTGGTCTGCAAGCACACATTGCCAGCTCATGATGTCCAATGTATCTTTTGCTATTACCCTTAAGTCCTTCTCCTGGGGGCTTTTAACAATTCTTTTGTCCCCTAGCCTGTATGGATACGGGGATTCCCCAGCCTAGTTGGATCTTGCACTTGGCCTTGTTGAAATCCATGAAGTTCCCACAGGCCCACTCCTTAAGCCTTTCAAGGTCCCACAGGATGGCATCCCATCCTTCAGGCACGTCAGCTGCACCATTCAGCTTGGGGTCAGCTGCAAACCCACTGAGGGTGCACTCAGTCCCAGAATAGGACAAAGTGGATGATTAGTCTGTTGCAAAGCACGCACGTACTCTGAACTGAAATGTCATAGGTCAAAGAGGTCTTCCAGATTCCAAAAAAAAAAAAGGTCAAATGCCTTGTAAAAAACATAATTGAACTGGTAGCAGAAACTGCTCTGCGAAATGTTGGGGATAGATATGTATAGAATATTCTAGTGGCTTATTTGGTGTGAAAAAGAGAAAAATCAATCTGGAATATTGCATAGATGTGTAGAGCTCTTTGCGATGGATCTGCAAACTGCAAATGGTAACAGTTGCTGATCGATTATGGTTTTAATTGTCATACTCCGTATGTCAACTGACCTTTATTAGCTTTATGTTGTAGCTTTTATTTCCATTAGAAACCACTAATAGAACATAATATGATCTTTTTGTAATTTGCAATTTGATTAGGGTCTATTTAATAATAGATTTGTCAAGAACATTAGGAAGCTGATTGTAAAATTTCCTCCAGGAGAGGTAGGTCAAAAGGTCTAAAGAAGAGATGAAAAAAAAGGCACTATGTGGGAATAATTGGGTATCACAGACTTCTCGTACCCATTTTTAGAAATGTAGGAGTAAAGAATGGCCACAAGATTAGCCTCCTTCTTGCAGAGTTCTCATATTGGTGTAACTGGGAGGAAGAAATGAGGAGAGATGGCATCCCTCAATCCGCAGCATTGTACACGGCTTACCAGGAACACCTGCGAAGTTTCTGGGCATAGCTGACAGCTTCCAGAAGAAAGTCTGGATTGTTTTATTCCATAAAACTCAGTAAATCTGTACTGGCAAAGAGAATAAAGCCAGTCTGACAGGTTGGGTGAAGTTCAATCTTTGCATTAAGATGCAAAAAGAGATGGCAGCATTTGCAGAACGCCTGGCATGGCACGCTCTGCCCTCGAGACTGTCTTGAGATTATTCTGACTCAACTGAAACAAGTGTAAACAATGTGTAAACCTTATATAAACAATGAAGTAAAGTACAATTAATTTAGGGCTCTACAAATTCTAAAACAGATAGAAACAAAACAGAAGTAAACATATGCAGGAGGTGATTCCACTGCTTTTTTAAACTGTTCTAATCTTATTTCAGAGGCAGAATCTCTTCCTGGCAGATTTATCGTTTCATCATCCACATTCGTGTCCATGTAGATGAAAAGTCCCCATCTTAGTCTGTTCTTGCCAAAAATTATCATAGCAGTTTCAATTTTCATCTGTTCTCCATAGATACTGACTATAATTTTTATCCATAGCCAAGCTTAAATGCTATGTATGCAAGGACTTGCTACAAGAGAGCCTGTTGCAGCCGTTCTGTCTCAAATTTAAATTGATGCTGAACTTGCAGAGTGCGCGCCTTAGAGTCTGATGTTCCCTCAACATTCAACACTTCCAGGAATGGGGCATCTACTGTCCCTGTGGGCAATCTATTCCAGTGTTTCACCACTCTCCTTGGCTTCCTTATCTCTAATCTAAATTGATCATCTTTTAGTTTAAAATCATTACCCCTTGTCCTATTGCAACAGGCCACATTAAAGGGTCTGTCCCTGCCTTTCTTGTAGTCTCCCCCTGAAATACTGAAAGGCTGCAATGAATATTAACGTGTTGATCAAAAACGATGTTAAAAGGGCCTGCCTGGCAGTTATAAAATGACAGATTAATGACTCTCTGCTGTCCAAAGGGTCCATGTTGTATCCAACTGTGATCTTCATTTTCCACTGTCCACCAGCAAAGAAACAAATTATTGCTTTGGTTTTGTTCTTGGTATAATCAGTTTAGATTTGCTCTGGATTTTCAGGGGAAAGGTAGGGTTAAGCTTGGTTTCATTGGATAATTTCTATTGACTCCTTCCATTGGCTTGCTGGAAATACAGCAGTAATTTTAAAAGATAAAATTAAAAAAAAAAAAAAAAAGAAGTGTTGTCATGGATGAGAGTAAAAATGCTGTTTCCTCCAAAGGTGTTTCATGCATGTGTTTTACTGCTGTGCTGTGACTTGCATTGTGGAGACTATACTGATAATCCAGGGGAAAGTCTTCTCCTTCATTAGTGTAACAAACAAATATTTGCCTATTAAAATCTGAATACATGCAAATGCCTAAATATTGCACAGGTCTGAGCTATGTCGCTCTTTCTCAATCACAAACATATGTTGTGTATATTTAATTTTTTTCTTTAAAAAAGGACCTTAATTTTCTTCAGGTTAAGGGAAAAATCTGTTTCCACTTTTCCAGCATTGTGTCCAGTCAAGGAGAGAAAGCTGTTCTAGAATTAGTGCTGTAATTGCCTCAAAACACACCATGCTGTGCAAATTATAAGGAGAAGAACCACGAAAGCCAAGGATACAAATTAGTAGACAAGAAAAACCCTGTATTATTTTCACTCTGCACTTCTGAAACGTCACTTTAGCTTTCTACAGACTGCTAAAAAATGCAATCATCTCAGCCAATTGTGGTTTCTTGTAAAAGACTTTAAAAAAATATGAAGAAGCCTAAAGCAGTCATTTTGTTATGTCTGTTTACATTGTAGTCCAGCAGATTTTAACAAGTGCAGCACAACTCCATCTTCAATTTAACTTAGCATAACTTTTTAATCTGTAAAAATAAATAGAAGATCTAACAGTGATTTAACAGGGTGTGGGGTGGAGACAAGTTAAATTTAAAAAAGAAATAGCCATTTTAGGGTGCCTTAAAAAAAACAAGTATTGAAACCTTTGCTCAGTAAAGGAACTCCTTTCATGTGTTTGACTTTTAACTACCTGAAATCACATAAATATGTGAACTGCATGTAAACTGGTAAAAAAAAACAATGGGAAATGTTGCTCCTTACAACAAATAGCTTGAACCATCTTAGCTCCTATTATTATTATGGCAACAGTATTTAATATAATTAAATAATTATAATTTAATATATTATTATTAATATGGTAACAGTATTTAAATTACCTTCTCAGTTATTAATAATTATTTATTAGGAGAAAGGGAGAGTGTCATGTCCTTTCATTGTACTTAACCTATCGTGTTACTTTGCTTCATTACCAAGAATTCCTCCAAATCCAACCAACACACACCTTCTTCCCCTCTCACTCACCCCTGGCAGGGTATTGGGAAATAACAGCTGTTCTAAAAATGGTGTCCTAGAATTTACTCCTTCAGCCCTTTGGTTGCTTACAGAGTAATGTGATCTAATAATCTGTTTGGGATTAAATGATTTCTGTTAAAACATGCACACACGCGCACACACACACACACACACAAATTCATATCTTACCCTTCTACTTGCCCCTTTACCTCAAAACTGAAATTTTTCCACAATTTTTTTTTAAAAATGCAAATTTATTTTTAAGTGGTGATAAAAATCTAGGGACAAGCTCATTTCATGCTATCTACAACAGATTTCTGTATTTCTAATATAGATTCAACATGGAATGGGAAGGAGAGCCACACCACTGGACTTCATGGCTTAATGATGGTCTTCCATGGTCTTCCATGGTCCTAAATAGACTGACATTCATTTTCCACAGCATCTACTACATCGTTAGCCATGACTGACAAGTTATGAGAGATAACAAACTAAAGGAGTTTACAGGAACACAGGGAATGCACTGCAGTGACTTAAGACTTTCTGAGGGAGACACAACAGATCCATGATGGGAGATGGCACCAAGGGCCAGGCTCCTCATTTGCAAAGCAGGCATTAAGAGTTGGTTCTGGCAGAATTCCACATCTCATGAAGCGATGAAGAGATGGCATGGATTTAAGAGCATGCAGTGAACAGCACACTGCTTCCTACTTGGGAAAGCGGTGATGGTTTCATTGCCCTTAGTGGGCATCCTTAAGTTGCTCTTATTTAGACACCAGACAATTTAATCAACATTGGAATAAACACACTGATGCTGCAAGGGAAGAAAAGACAGTGTTCAGCTGGATGTAAGTCCTGTTTTTCTTAAAATATATGCATAATCCTTACTGGTCAGACCAGTGTACAATTTGCAGATGTTGACTTGTCAAAAGATGCAGGCAGCCAGCATGCTCCGTCTCCTGGAGTACGGGACACCATTCCCTGCTGGTGGGGAAAATGAGGAAATGGCCATCATTCCCTACTGGTGGCTATTTTGCCCTTGCCTTTGTCTTAGAGCTCCCTTGGTACAACTCTTTGTCATGTGCTGTTCTCAGTCTGTACCCCTGTGTAGCATGTGGAACCCTGTGTTTCATGCAGTGTTGCAAGAGTTAACTTGGTTACCCCATGAAGACCATACCTATCTTCCAATTTCTATGCTGACTTCCCAGGAAAAAAAAGGCTCAGGATGCAAGATATCTGCCCTCACCTACAAGGCTTGAATTGAAAATACTTCTAACATTCCTAATATTCTATGATGAGGGATATACCTATCTGTCTGCCCCTCAAATCCAGGGAAATTAGCCATTGCAAAGATCCAAGATCCAAGAAGATTCTTGGAAGACAAGTAAAGGATGAATCCAGAGTGTCAAACATACACCCACAGATAACCACAGACTGCTTTTATAACTAATCATTCTTGACTTTGCCTTCATTGACAAAGCTGTATCAAATACATTGTTATATATTAAAACTCCACTAAATATGTGGCTGGGAAGCAAGACAAGAGGAAAAAAAAAACCTAAAATCAGAAGTTGCATTAAGCTATTTTAAATATTGAATTAGTGAACCGTACTATTGAAGTTACTGTTTACAAGAAGAGAGGTATTAAAATAGTACTTCATCTATCTATATTAATCTAGATAATATTTCATGGTTTTAAATAAATACAATTATTAATCATATATAATTTATATAAAATCATAGCTAATTCTAAAATAATAATCATCCTTCGAGATAGCATTTAATCTATCTTTTTTTTACATTGCATAAAAAATTACTGCTAATACACCACAAGCAAACTAACTGTGAAATAAGCAGTTAACACTATAATTTTGATTAAAACAAAATTTGGTTTTGCTTAAAGGCTAATCAAAGCTGTCTGATAAGGATCATATATTTAAATATCAAGAGTTATAGTAACACTTAAGTAAGTTGTTACTGCCTTTTGTAAAATTCATTTTAATTCAATTAACTCACATTAGCTCCTTTCTGATTTCTGCTTGTCACATTTAAAAAAAAAACCCACAAAAATTGTAAGATCTCTCAATTGTTCTAATTAATTACTTTATATAATATTGCAGTGCTGTACTATAAATGCAGCTCCTTTTTACCTCACACCTTTTCAAGTACCTTTTTCTGTGGTGGAGAACAAGTGAACTTGGTAATTTGTGTCTGATTTTATATCCTCATGCATACACATTCACACAATAATTGCATTAAATTGGAATCTGATTTAAACAACTCAGTCCTACTGAAGGGACTGCTGGAAGGTCTCAGAGCCAGGGCAGATTTGCTTGTCTGGTCAACAGAGCTGGTTTGCAGGCAGGGTGTTGATCTGATCAGGAGCATCTCTCTGATAGCGAGTAACGGGTGACAGTACAAGGAAGTGTAAAAACATATCAGGGAGAGCTACATATCTGTCAGGTCACTTGGGCTCCCTGCTTTTGCCCTCAGGTGCCTCTGTTTTCGTCCACATCCCACCAAGGATCCCAAAATACCCTACATTCCTCAATACTTTCTAAATCTTACTTCAAACAGCAAATCCCAGTCTTAGGTTTCCACTTTTCACTGTTGCACAGCTGCCTTCACAGACCTTGTGGGTTAAGTCCATCCCCCACAAACAAGTAATCCCCACCTAGACCTAAGGGGTCTCTGAATTTGGGAATTAGCACACCCATCACGGAGTTCTGAAGTCCCCCCTCTTTAGACTGCAATTATTCGCAAGGAATATATATATATATGTATAATGAGTAGGTGAGCTGGCTACAAGAAATAATCCTACGTGATGATCTTGGTGGAGTCTTCTCCTTTTCTCTGTTACTAAAATACAAAGATAGTTCCTGCCTGTTTGATTGAACTTTCTACTGAAGTTTCTTTAAAACAAAGACCAGGATGCACCCAGGAGGTCAGTGATGGTCCTCCATGGAGGTCCATCCACGGTGATGGTCTTCCATTTCTGAGGCTCCTGCCCCTCAGGAGTTACTGTTACACTGCCCTGCCCCGGGCTGTGCTTCAGCCTGAAGTGAATCGTTTCCCTCGGAAAGACGGTAGGAACGTGAGGCTGGCAAAGAGACGCAGGCGTAATGATTACATCCCCCTTTCTCTCCTTCACGGTCACGTTCTTGAATGCTCAGCACTGGTCAACACGTGAGATGAAGGGTTTGTGATGTTCTTCTTTTCCCTTCTCCTGCCAGCAAAGTGTAGTCAAATGGGTGCTCATGAGCAATCTCTTTGGAAGAGCACCCAGTTGGCACACTGAGAAGCTGTCCTTAAGACAACTCTCATATCTGCCTCCACTCTCAGCACACTGTGAACCAGTTTGAAACATGCATGGGTTCAAAATGCAAATTTTTGACTGTAGGCTCAAAAGATAGGAACGCCTGATTTCTGGCTTTCACAGCTATATAGTGATTTCAGATGAAGCAGAGCTAAATATCCTTAATAGAGATGCAAAAGCTTTACATGATTAATATTGCTGGGTCCATAATATGGATAAGAAAACAACAGAAAGGGAATTTGTAAAAATACTTTCCTACACCAAAACCCTGGGCTAAGATGTGCTCAGCTTGTTTCAAAGGAATTATTTTGCGCTTCCACCTAAAATAACCAGGCAGCATTTTTAAATGTTCCTCCTAAATAAATAAAAAGTAAATTAAATAAAAATCAGAAATCGGTCTCTAAACTGGGACACCCAAATTCCAGGCCCTTTCTGAAAGTCCTGGCACGTGACTATTAAGAGATCATCCAGAAGATCCGTGGCTAAACTGTGACTAGATTCCTCATTCTTGCCATAACCCCACCCACCTATTAAAACCAACTTTTTTAATAAATCCAAGGAATTATACATAAGCCACTTGCAATGGCTTTAAAATCTCCATCCAAAGGAAAACATGCATGTCCTCATTTTGCCCCAGGCAATGCCGGCTCACTGGTCTCCTTGCGGTTTTCTGTGCCAAGCCTCTGTAGCACACTCTGAGTGGAAGTCGTGATTGAGAGCAAACAGGGCACATGTGGGAGAGAGGAGACCTCTGCTGATGTGGGAGAGAGGAGACCTCTGCTGAGAGTTTCACAGATCAACCCCAACTGCATTTTACAAAAGAGGGTAACTTCTGCAGAGTCACCTTAATAGTCTTTTCTGGAAGTGAGAATGTCCCATGTAATTCACATCAGGTGAGAAAAAAGTCATGGATAAATGTCTGTAACAGAATGACAGCATGGAGGAAAGAAATCTAAAAATTCCAGATATGCTCTCGTGACAGCTCATGTTCAGGTTCTTAGAAGGCAGAATAGGGCTTGCTAGCATTTCCAGTTTATCAGTGGCATGCAGAGAATACATCTGCTGGTGTTCATTATCAAATAAATTTTTATAACAACTGTATTTTTTTTTTAGTATTTTGCGTCTGTCTACAGTTGTTCTCAAACATTTAAGAAAAAGATAAGGACTAGTTGAGATGTTGGACAATAATTGAGAAAGAAACAGCTCTTCAAAAAGATCTATATCCGATGCATCAAGCAATAAAATAATCTTAATGACAGTCTTTCTCAACAGCTAAAACAGAATAAATTAGGCAACATAAAACAACATTTAAATAATTTAAACTCTGTAAACCTTAAGATGAACCATAACTAAAGAGACTATTGTGATTTATATTAGGGGATATTAATCCTCTTTAAAATATAACAGTAAAAATGCATTTTAGAGAGGCTAATAAAAGAAGATAATACAGCTGAATTTTAGAGGATTAGCTAAATATACCTGATTTGTGTTCTAAAACTAATGAAATCAAAGTACCCAAGAAGTGCTTTGCAGCTAACTACTGCAACTGATTTAAAAGGGAATGGTATTCATGAAAACAATCTTAGCCTGTCTCTTGAAGATGTCTGAATCTGTGGAAGAGAATTTGCAATTTCCATTTGCCTAAATTTGCAGTTATCCAAAATAACAGCTTCTCTGTCTCCCTGAAATGAAAACGTAGCTCCACTGATTGAAAATTACACTGAGAAAAACACTGCTCTGTGTATCCTATCTGGCTGTGTTCCCTTTGGTTTACACAGTTCTCACTCAGGTGTGTTCAGAAAAGACTTCAAGTCTATATTAAAAAAAAACATCCCTGACACTCTCAGACTTGATTCGACTCAATGATCTTGCAGATCTTTTCCAACCTAAATAATTGTATTACTTAGGAGTCCCCAATTAGGGGTCCCCCAAAAAAAGATTGAAGAAAAAGTCAAAACATGGACAGACACTGAAATGCTGAGGGAATTAAAACTGTACACAAATAATAATGTTGACTACCATTGTCACAAATAATAATGTTGACTACCATTATCGAAAGGGTGTTGATTTCTAATCAGATAGGCAGCACCTTTCCCTCACTCAGCTCCCTGCCCAGATCCTCTGCTCCAGGGCTGCGAGCTGTGTCCTGCTGGGAGAGAGTGCCACTGTGCACCATGACGTGGAGAAGAAGTCTTTTAGAGTGGTTGTAATGGAGGGCAAGATCCCAGTTTGATTTATGACCCTTGAAGGTCCCTTCCAACCCGAACTGTTCTGTGAGTCTGTGATTCTGTGAGTCAATGATGTCCTGGGCTGTGCCAACCACAGCTTTTTCAAGCTAATGCCTTCTTACTCTTATGTTGTGTAGACTGCACACTGAGGCCTAAAAGACAAAATATTTTTGTACTAGGAAGAAACAAAATAACCACCATTTTTCTAGCTAGCCTTGAGCTAGGTTTTCATCAGTGATGGATCAGTGTGCTCTGGATTCTTCTAATGAAGCCCATTAGTTCTTTTGCATGAACTTTGCACAGTGCAGCTTTCGGTGTCACGTTGCTGAAAGCTTCTCAGGATAGTATTTCCCTTGACTGCACACTATGTGTCAATCATGTGCTTTTATATCTCTGAAATTCTTCAATTAGTTAACAAGGTATGTCTACTATGCTTTTAAAAGCTATTCTTCATGGGAAAATTTGCTTGTATTAATTTACTGATGCTTACCATTTACACCAGAAAGAGTGAAGCTTTTGTATCAGGAAATAGGAACTTTATTGTGAAAATATCATTGTTAATTAACCTTCAAGAAAAAAAACAGCTGTGGAAAGAAATCTCAGCCTGAAAAGCAGTCAGTGTTAAATACAGCTTATTTCAACATCTGAAGTGCTGGCCTGAAAGGCACTCACACCACCACCACTACCTGCGTCCTTAGCACTGCTTGTACTTAGAGCTCTCAGCCACCGAAACCAACATCTTCTTTTTACACCAGTGGACTAAGCAGAAACACTCCCACTCATTTTGATTTCATTTTCACTTGGATCACATTTCGGATGCAACTTTGTGACACTGAATTGGGTCAAAAAGATATGTGCAGTCATTTCTTCCAAAATTCAGATTTGTCTGGTTTTTTCATTAAAGAGCTCATCAGGAGAGCCCTTTTCAGCTCAGTTAGCATCAAAATATTACAGTCTGCATACAACTTATGTAGATGGATCTTCCCAAGTGACCCCGGATCCAGGAATAAAAGGATGCTCAGCGTGAGTAAGAGCACGATCCATGTCCTGATACAAGTGCACCAGCCTTACATGAATGCTTTCAGCTCTTACATAACATTAATGATTTCATGCTGCATGAAAGTGCCTCTGCTAGTCGTTTACATCATTCCCCAGATCAGATTATTTACTCAGAAATCACTCTGTTTCTCTTATCCTTTTACAAGCTGTCCCTGTTTATTAGAAGGATCACACTGAGTGCCTCTATACCCCTAAATAAAACAAGGCCAAGCTTGATTATTGATTGTCCATACAGCTTAATTGTTCTCTAAGCCCTTGGTTCCGGTATAGATTTCTCCAAACAGCTGCCTGCAAGACAGCCATGATCTGCAAGAGGCTGCTGCTTCACAGCATACACGTAAACCCTGTCTCTGTGCCTTGGACTTGGTTTGAAACCACGTCATCTTTTATTTGGCAGGGCAGACATAGCTCTAAAAACAGCGTAAGAACTCTAAACACGGTCCGTCTGCGTAAGAATCCAACCCCAGGTCATTCCTTAGGGCTGCTCTTGATGAATGCTGCCGTATCACAGAGCCTTGGTACATGCTGCTGTGCTTGGTTCACTTTTTGGTATGCTTACCTTTCTTTGTTAGAAGTTGATCTACATATTCATCTTCTTCCTATAGTGGGCAGGACATGGCAGTCTGGCACTTCTTTTCCCACACAGTGAAGACTACATTATGGGAAATGTCTTTTGTTGTAGTCCATGTATCCTCAATGACCCGCTGGACTGGAGGGTGGCAAAGATATTTTCTATTTAAAAAAAACCAAACCCAAAATTAACTATTCTGTAGGAGGTCAAGGCAGCCAGAGGAAATAAAAACCCAAAACCTAAACTGTTTTTCTGGTGAAATTGCCTACCTACTTAGAATAAAGACAAGAACGTGAGACACATGGATAATTTGGGGGCATCAGGAAAGAGTCACCATGGATTTTGTGAAGGAAGTCCTGCCTCACAAACTCCTGAACAAGACAGAAAGCACCCCAGTAGCACTCACTAGGCTTTCAGCTGGCTCTGGGCCGTCTTCAGGCATTGACAGCTCTTAGGGAAACTAAGCAACCACTGGATAAATCTCCGCGTGGAGTGGGGAACAACAAAACAAAACTACCGACCAAACAAACAAAAAAAAAAAACCTGACCAAACTCATGAAACAGGTCAAAAGTAGAGGAGTAAAAGGACAGTTTTCACAATAAACTGTGGATGTTGTTCTGATAGGGGGTGACAGTGATTCCTGGTACGGATGGGTAGAATTATGGAAGAGACACCCACTGAGTGCATCTGAAACAGGGTCACCACTTCTGAGCTCAATCTCGGAGCTGTAAATTGTTGGAGGCTAAGAGACCACCCTGGGAAGGTAGCACAATTTCCTTGAAATACTCCTATTTTCTACTCTTACCCTTCTGCTTATGGGCATAGTTGAGGAATATTGGCAACACTCCGTACCTCTCCTCTTGCAGTCTTACGTTAAGCTGACAAAGGTGAAAAGAAAATGTATGCAGACAGAAATAGTAACTCTACCAAAACCACAGTCTAAACGAGAGAATAATGTGTTGATTTAAGCTTCAGGGAATACTGGCATCACCTACATATTCAAATTACATGCTTAAGATAGGGAATACGAAAATACTCCCTGACGAGCATCCACTGAAGCCACTGGGACCCTTTCTACTGGACTTCAGTTGCTTGTTCATCAAACAAAGTAGTCTGTGCAGGAGCATCTCTTTTTCTATGTCTATATCCCAATCAGTGGAAATCTGTCTCTGTTATGCATACAGACAGAAAAGAGATAACATTTGTTTTACAATTACAAACATGTCATTTTAGTAGAGCCTCCTTCCCAGGCCCCAGGTTTTTATATTGCAAACATTTCAGATGTGATATCACTCTTTTGTAAGCTTACCTTCATAATTTGCTGTCTAATTTTGTGAAACTCAGAGGTAAAGTTCCATTTATGAACAATATATTTAAAGAAGGTGTTAGTAGAGGAGCCTCTGAACTGCCTCTCAACCACAATATTTTTTTTTTTTTACCTTGCTGCATTATTCATGATTGTCAGCTCTTTCAGAATTCATTCCTGTCAGTTACTGCATGCGCTTTTTTGGATTATTCTGTACATCTGGGTGAATTGACAGGCAGAAGTATTTAGCATCTCTTCCTACACTGAGTACCAATTAATGCAACCAGTTATCTGATCAAAGCTCCTGGGAAAAAGCTATACGGGATCAAAAGCTACTTTTTAAAATTTCTCCTTTTGACTTATTTTGCATATTATGATTAAAAACCTCTTACCTGCTGAATTTCCCTAGAAGAAAAATATTCCTGTGCCTGGAAGAGACTGTACCTCAGCTTATGGCAGCAATAAAAACATCTGTATGTGGCTATGGAAAAACAGGATTATATTAAAGAAGCAAACCTAAGTGATGGCCTTGTAAAGGACCTGAGCAGGTTGCTGTTCCCAAGGACCCCAGCCTCCTTTGAAATAAGGCAAGGGGACACTTCTACTTGGTTCAGTTTGCCCCTGGCACAGAGGGCCCTCCCCACCCCTCCTCTCACTGCTATACTGATTTGTGCAGTTATTTCTCTGAATATCTTCTCAGTGGTAATACTGACAGGAGAGGAACTGCCCACGGGTATGGGCTTTTAAAACAGTTTTATATTGATACAGTTTCCCTTATTAGAAAGAAGTTATTTATTTATTTATTTATTTCCATCCAGGCTGATCTCCTGCCAAGCGATGAACCCAGATCCAAACAGTAGGGAAAGACACAGTGATAATTTTGCACCCTGCAGAACTCTTTCAAATGTTCACGCAGGATTAATATATACATGTTAATGAGCATTCAGATTTGTTCCTATAATTTATCAGAGGGAAGTGGCTACATTTATTAGGCTTGCTTATTGGTGCATAACAGCCACTTAATGTAACACAAAATACTCCCAGGAAAATTAGATGACCATAAAAACATCATTGACTTTAGTTTCAGAAAATTTCAGGATCACTGAAATTTTTCCTTCCAGCTGTTCCCAACCCTCTATGAATTACAAATCGCCCTGAGAGAAGAAGAGTAAATAATATTTACTGCAGCAGACATTAGTAATTAGCACACATAGTAAGAAAGATGGGGCAAAGTTGCAAGAAGAGGACAAATTGCCCAGTGCCTTTCATAGATCTAACTGAGCTAAAGTGAATTTTCGCCCTTTGGCGAGCAGCTCCTTTACACCTGCTTCCCACACTAACACCAGAGGGGAGCAACCCCAGGGATCAACCCCAGCAGAGCTAACAACCACTGAAGGAGAAATCAATGTCCCCAAATCTGCAAAATTCTAGGCGACCCTTGTTTTATTTGCTTGTAAGCACACGTCTGAAAGAAAGGTCAAACGCTCTGGACAGCTCTCCATGGACATACAGGCCGGGCTGCCAGAAAGCCACTCTCTCTTAGGAATGGATTCTGATCCAAGAGTAAGGAGGAGAGAAATCTCTCCTGCTTCTTACCCAGCTTGCTCAACTCAGGGGCTGCTAAAGCCTTTCTGAGGCTGGCACACCAGATATTAACAATTTGGAGCATTTTTCTGAAACTGCGTATTTACTCGTAAGAGGGGGAAAATCTGAATGTCTACATAACATAGAACCACCTACCTCACCTTCCAAATAATATTTTCAATGATAGGGTGCGATAAATAACTCCAGTGTATGCAGTGTGTTATTTTGACGGCGAACAAGAAGAGCTGTTACAAAGAGCTTACTACTGCTGGGAGGAAAAAAAAAAAGAAGGTAAAACTATATTTTACAATAATGGAAAGAGGTATAACTCACTTTCAGTCTGTAAATATAGATATCTGCTGCTGATTCACAATGAAAATAGCAACCAAAATGGCAAATAGCATACCAATTAGCCCACTTTCAGAATTAGGAACAAAATTCTAAGGCCATACTAAGATATATATTCAAACACAGAAAAACGAAAAAACCACAATGTTAAGGGTCCCCTAGTGAATATAAAGTAGTCCTCAAACAAACACAAAGAAAATTAGCATGGTTCTCACTTCAGTGTCCTCATGCACCTGTAGAGAGCAGCCATGGAGTGACTGATTTAATCTGCCTGGCAACAGGTTTTACAGGCATGCTTTTTGAAGTTCTTGGATCTTATTTCTATAGCCCAGAATATCTAAGACAAAAAGAACAAAGAGAAATCAGTATGCTGTTTTCTATGTGCTGCACTGGCTGAGCTCACCGTGCTCCTCCTCTGAGGCAATCTCTGGTGAGTGCAGCAAAGCTGTTCCAGAACACATGGAGAAACAATTCAGGAACAGCATGAATCTTTTACAATGAAACCCTGCACTATGTAAAAGTAGCTTTGATTCAGTTAAGAAAGAAAACTAAAAATTGTGTAGATCAACAGCATGGTCGTTATTAGGATCTGATCTTTTCCAGTTCTTGAAATCAGGAGCTGTTCTCAGGAACAGCCCTGCTTGTTGTGCCCAGAAGGACATGGATGGGAATGGGGATCTCCTGCCTCCAGCCTTGTGTATGTTGGCACTTGTGCTTGCAAGAACTTGGCCTCATAGAATGATCTGATCGTTTGGTCATTTTGGATTTTTCTGAGTTAGCATTACGGGGTCAGGATGTAAAAGTATCAGTGCTACCTTTGGAAAGGGACCCTGAGCAGAGATGTAGGGAGGAGGTGAACATGCTGCTGAATGGGAACAAATATGCCCAACACACTTCCAAGCTTCTCTTCTGGTTGGTTCTGGTTCTCTTCTCTTCTTGGCAGCAGCCTGAGAGAAGGCAGCAGCATGTGACAGGGCTGGGGCAATCGGAATGGGGCAGGAGGAGGAAGGCAAAGACGCCGGTAGAGAGGATGCCCCTGACATCAAATATTTCAACCCAGATGAGAAAGAAAACAACCTACCAACAGACTGAGTGCAGAGAAAGAAAAGCAGTTCTGCCTCCCTTTCTTAGCAATTTATTCAAAATATTTGGGGGTGGAATCAGATAAAGCTGCTCTTAGCCTCTTTTATTCAAACCATGGAAGGAAAGGGAAAGGGAAAGGGAAAGGGAAAGGGAAAGGGAAAGGGAAAGGGAAAGGGAAAGAATCTTTCTTTATCCATAGTTGTCACTAAAGCTCGGTGC
>VZTA01017085.1:322672-401923 GCA_013398855.1 Mohoua ochrocephala
GGGAAAGGGAAAGGGAAAGGGAAAGGGAAAGGGAAAGGGAAAGGGAAAGGGAAAGGGAAAGGGAGAGGGAAAGGGAAAGGGAAAGGAAGAGGAAGTCCCAAGAGCAGTGAACAAATGCAGGCTATTTTCTTGTGGATCTATGACGTGTAGCTGTTTGACTTCGGTGCCTAAACTTAAGCTCCAGTTTTAGTTTTCACTGAGAGGATTGCCTATTTTCTACTGAAACAGAAATAAAGCCCCAAACCAAACCCCAAACCAGAAACACCAGGGTTTTGGTTATATGAAGATGCTTGTAAGCTCTTTGTGCTCTACTAGGCCACTAATTTTCACCAGCTCTGCCTCTCATTTCTTTAGGCAGCTACGGACAAAACTGCCCGGTAGGTTCAACAGTGGAAGAGGGAAAAAAAGCCAACAACCCCACTACACAAAAGTGGGCCATTGGATCAAACCCACCAGCCCTCTCCCAAGCATTTCCCTCACCACCAGCCCATGGTACCATAATGAAAATTGTCACTGCCAGTCTTACCTGGTCCTACGAGCTGTTCACATAGGAGGAAGCAGGCACTGTCAGTCCCCATACTGACCAGGCAGAGGAGCATCAAGTCACTTAAGCAGACACGCTGAACAGAGGTAACCAACCCTAAGTCAGCCAGCCCGGATTACAGTTTTAACATACAAAATGAGAACAAAAATTAATTACTTAGAAAGGCCTGTCTGGCCAGAGAATTTCTCTCCATTTTTGCAGCTTGCAGTTCCTGAGCATGTTAGATGCTTCAAGAGATTTGATTTATTTCATACCCAAGTGTTATAAATAAGTGGAGAGCATCTGCTTGTGATTGCTCAGTTTTAACATTTTAACATTTGCAAATTTAGTAACAATTGTGTTCAAAACTAGTATGACAAAAGATTATAGAGACACACAATAGAGACGTTATTTTACTTTTTATCTAGGGGGGAAATTTCTATGGAAGAAATCTGTTCCTGGTATAGCATTATAGCAAATAGTTTAATGGCATTCAGAGATTTGTGCCTCAGTCTAAAATTCTATACTTAATATTTCACTTCACTATGATTCTATTTGAGTGTTAAAATTGAGCTAAACTATAGATGAGCTGAATAAAAAACTTCATTCAAAGAAATCATATAACTCAACACTTATTTCAGGAATCTAAAATGGATATTCACTTGCCTTTGATCAGACTGAATGATTTTCAGTTTTAAGGCAATAAAAACAGCACTTGGGATTCCTACTTACCCTGAATTTACTCCATCATTGCTAACTGTTAGCAGTCTTGCAAGACACTATCTTGCACAGAGCTCAGCTTCTACTTTAAGGCACCAAAAAAAAGCTGTAATTCTTAATGGACCAATAGGTTTTGAGGTTTACTGGAGGCTGAAGGATCACTCTTTGGGACATAACATGTCCTGTACTATCAAAGAGCAATGGAAATGCATTCTTCAAAGTTAGTGAGATCACTTTAAGTTACAGGAATGCAACAAATTGAGATCTGTGGCATTACCTTGCCAAGTCACCGTTACTCATCAATCCAGTACTTACTTGTACTTTCATGTGCCTCAAATCACTCCAAAACCACTGTAGAAAGCCTGGCTGTTACAGGGATTATAATTTTAAACTTTGTTGTCTCCATGTGTCTCTATAAATTTCTTTTTCGCTCGATGGTTCAATGTTTTGGTCATTGATACACCTAACTGCTGGAGAATCTTGGGCTCAGTGGTTATCATAGGGCAGTAAGTTCTACATATGGTAGTAAATTTACTCTGCCAGGGATAAATACAAGAGTACCTTTGTATGTTTCAGATTTTTTGCATTTTAGGTGCATCAAGTATCTCCTTAAACACGCCACCTGATTGCCCTTTTCTGTACCCATATTTCACGTATCTTTCATGCACTCCTTCAACTCCTCTGTGTAACAAGGTGTCCCTGTCCATTCAGTTTATATTCCTATGAAAAACTTTCATTGCTTCTAATAATTTCAGTAAGGAGTCCATAAGCGGCAAAAATGTTGTAAAAGACAGTGAAACAGGGGAAAATATCTTTATATGTAAATCAGAAATTTGCATGTACATGTTTCCGTGAGCATATGTGTACAGGCAGAAGAGCTGAAGCATGAGCACTTCAGGGGTATAACACCACAAGACTGCACAGAACATCTGAATCATAGGATTATCGTATTAAATATTATTGCTTCTAAAAATTCAGCTCTGTAGATAGGTGAGTATTTTATGTCAGTGCATATATGTACTTATGCACTCCCACCCATGCTCCCACACGTTATGCCTTAAGGAACCTTATGCATGTGTAATAAAGTATGCTACATCTACAATGTAGAATTATTTTTATTATTGCTTATATTCTCATTTAGACATCCAGTCACGCTTGGACCATCACTGCAGGTAAAGAGGACTTTGGCCCTTTCCATCCCTAAGGGTTAAGGATTTTTTTTTTCACTTTTAAACTGGCAATATTGTCCATGATACTCTTGTTGACATATTCCATCTATCATTCCACTGCCAGTTTACCTAGCTTTGTGAGGTCCCTTTGTTTGGTGTTTTTCACACTCTATTGCACTTCAGGTGAGCTTTTCCATCATTTGAAATGTATTTGACAACATTCATAGTGCAGCTCTGCAGTCATCACTTGGCTGGCCTTTTGCCAGCATGGTTCCTGGATATTTACCCGTAGTCCTTGCTTTTCTATGGTTTGCTGTTCCCTAATCATAATTCCCTCACCTCATGATACTTAATTTCCGTAACAGCCCCCACTTCAGGAATTTTGACAAAAGCAGTTTTTAAAAGTCCAAATAAATGTTTTCAGGTTATTTTACTTTAGATAATGCTATGCTAGCTTTTACAATAAAGTGTCAATAGATTGAAAACACCACTTTCTTTTACAGCATCAGTGTTGATTTGTGAGTATTAACATCTCTTCCTGTTCCTATTGCTTTCTAATAACTTCCTTTAATTACTGTTTCATCCTCTTACTCAATAATGACACTAGACAAACTTGTTTATCATTTCCACAGTTGCTGCAGAGCCTTTGTTAGAGATAGGACTGAAATTTGCCACCCTAAAGTCTGCTTCTAAAATAACACTGTGCATTTTGCTAACAACATGACCATTCTGTTCTTGTGTTTCCACAGAATACTTGGTGGAACAGCAGCCAAGTTTTCTTCTAAACACGCTGCTGCTTAATTGTAGCAGCTTGTTCTAACATCTCTTCTTTTGACACCTTGGTCTCACGAGGTTTCAGCTTTATTAGCTAGAAAACAGCTATTACCAGCATTTTCTGTATTCAAAATGAACACAAGAAAATAATTTTATTTGAAGACTTCATCTACCTCCTTTACAACTTTAAAGGGACATAGACATGTCTGAGAGAGACGGAAGAGAGAAATCTAGATTCAGATTCCTGCTCTGTGCCCTTGATCCAAGGACTAGATGGTCCCAAAATACACAAATCATAGTGTCTTTGATTAAGCAATGATATTACCACATTTTAATCGTCATCATTGAAGAACACTGTTTGTAGTCAGACCCTTTTTAATTTTCTCAATTTCTATATACTATACATATTTCTATGCACTGACCCAAAACATAGACTCTAATCAAGTTTTTTACTAATAACGTGTAACAGTTAAGCCAGAGGTTTTCAGAACAACAACTGTGAATTTAGGAGACTCGATTTCATCAAAATTCCCACTTCAGCTGAGACCTCTTTATCTGCAGTTATCATGCATCTCACTGGAAGCTGGAGTACCTGAGGAAGCAAACAAAGCCACAAGGAAGAATTGCTGCCACCACTGCTTCTGAGTGACTGATTTTTTTTCTTGGACACTTCCATGAAAGGAGAACACCTGGTTGTTCTTTTGAGAACAATCTGTCCTGGCTTCTCTGAAAGCTTACTCCAGGAGGGGGCTCACAGGTGTGAAGGCATCTCTAGTCAGCCCAAAATAACACTGCCTGGAGGGAAGCAGCTCTAAAGCTCTTTAAGTCTCTGTTGCTACCTAGACAGCTCTTGTTTTCGCCTTTACAGGTTCTGTTCTATGGTGCTAATTTTCCTCACACATTGCAGAAAGAGCAGATCCACCTCCTTAAGGAAAGTCTTACTGGGTGAAAGAACACCTTGTAAATCCTCCTTATGACTGCAGACTGAACTATTTATTACTGTTTAAGCATATAGATTACATCCAACTATGTATCTTTAGCTCTCTCCCCTTGCTCCTGCAAAGTCCTGGCAAGATCCCACACTAAACCTGCCAATGATTTTCTTAAGGCAATAACACTTTTGCTAACTTGGAATTTGATGTCTATTTTCCCCCCCTTTCTTCACCTTACAGCATTAGCACTGTTGCTAACTTGGGAGACCGTGTGTCTAATAAAGTTCCGTAAACTTCCAGTGCAGCTGCCAACTAGAGATCTGCTTCAGGTCCACAGGTGAGCGGCTGCAGCTGATGAAGGATGTAAGCACGAGGAGGAAGAGTCAGCCCAAAGCACTAAGGAGGATTTCTGCAATCAGAGGAGAAGAGGAAGCTGGTGTTCTGGATGGAGAAGGACCGGCAGGAGTTTCTCTAGAGTCAGTGGAGCAAGGAATGAAACCCTTTGGCCCAGAACTAGCCTAGAAGTGAGTCAAGAAAAGTATGGTCTGGGTGGAAGGCACTGCTTGTTAAAAGATTAAACATAGCAAGAAAACTGAAATCTCTTACTTAGTCAGCCCTTCTTCTGTGGTCCTATAGGAAGCAGGACTCAGAAAAGACTAGGAAATATAAGGCTCAGTCCTGGCTTTCTACTGAACTCTTAGTTCCTCTTGACAGCTGGTTTGGTCTTCAGGGAATGGCAGTTTGGTTAGCTGTTCTTCTGTGCCCTCTTTCTTTGAAACTTTAAACAAAAATGAACAAAACCTCATTAAAAAAGTCAATTAATCAAAGCAAGGCAAAGGAATAGCTCCATTAAACTGTGCAAGACTTAGGACAGGCATGTTTGCATGAATATTCATAGCAAACGCTGCTGCTACCTCAGTCTGACAATCCCTGCTTATTCAAAAGTAAAGTTATAAGCCACTAGATAAACTAATCAAAGGACTTGCTCTACAGATTTGTCATATATTGTTCATAAAGTTGGACATTTACCCTATTCCCTTGAGTCATTTCATACTGAAATGGAGCTCTAACCTAGCATTTCATTAGATTCATAAGCAATATGGGCTGAAACAAATGAATAAAGGCAGAAAAGTATTGAATTTTTTGCAGGCAACTTTCCAATTGGAATGTTTTTCATTTCTGCTCAGAATTCAAATGTTGCTTGTGTTTTATCAATGTGAAATGTGAATCTACACATATTTCAATTCATTTCATGGAGCAGTGACTCTAGAAAGTTGCCTAGATACATAAGATGACTTAAGGTAATAGAAGGAAAGTGTCATAGTCACTCTTAATTTCACAGAGCAACTACAGCAGCAGGAATTGCAGTTACCAGCAAATAACATAGTGGCCTGAAGGTGAACATATGGTATTTGTCATGCTGCTCAGCTTTGAAACTTGCCAATATGGCCATAGGAGGGAAAAAAACCCAAACCAAAACAAAAGAAACCATTTCAGTGGAGTGTATTATGGATTTAATGTAAGTAAACCATGCTATCAAAGACTGGAAGCTAAATTAAAAGATGAATGTAGAAAATTCTGAAATATTTAAAATGAAAACATTTTAAATGAAAACATTATCTCCTTGTATTGCAGGAGGTCATGTGATTGCTCATGGTAAGAAATTGAAATAATTGAAATTTAGAAAGTTTAATTATACCCCAGTGCAGCAAATAAGAATCTTTATCTCATTGTACTCATATGAAGGATGGTGTGGGCGAGCATATGGATCTTAGAGATGATTAAATTAGTGACTAATTTACTGCAAAAAGAGAAGAAAACAGACATATAAATAAAAGCTGGAAACAAAAAAGGTCTTTTCTTTTACATATATGACTAAAAATAGAACATACACAAAATTTGATATTTTAGATAAACGTAGTAAGGCTCATATTTAACATATATTCCCTTATATTTTAGCAAAACTTATACCTAATTGGATAAGGGTGGTGGATCTTGCTCCTCTGCTAATGAAATCTATGACTAACAGATGGGTGGTTGTGTTTGAAGTATTGATTTTCACTTATTGTGAGACTTCTGATGGGTCAGCCACTCTCTTTGGTCTTGGGAGGATGATAGCACAGATATGATGGCTGGGCACTGGAACAGGCCCCCCAGTGAGGTGGTCACAGCACCAGCCTGACAGAGTTCAAAAAGCTCTTGGACAACGCTCTCAGAGACATGTGTGACTCTTGGCATGGTCCTGTGCAGGGCCAGAACTTGATGGTCCTTGATGGGTCCCTTCCAACTCAGCACATTCTATGATTCTATTATAATAATGCACCTTTCTTGTAAGGACAGAATTTACCTTTTCAGAACATATGGAAGCTACTGTGGCAGAGACAATTTAGAAGATGTGCCAAAAATTAGGGTCCAAAAGTCTTACATGGGCTGGTAAACAAAGGATCAAGTTTCCCAAAGTGCTCAGTTGGCAATCATTTCCCTTCAAGAGACAGCTGATGAGAGCTCAGCGCTGTCAGAAAGACATTACTTACTTAAGCATGTGTGTTGGAAAGTTTGCCTCAAGTGCACGGGATTGCAAAAATGAAAATGTCTTTCTTCCTTAAATCAAAGTCAGGGTGAAAATAAGGCTGAGTGAAATTATGGTTAACTGATTAATCTATATAATTTATATAATTTGCTGCCACAAGACCTTATTGAGGCTAAGGGCCAAGTATAATGTGTTGTACATGCAAAGTTGTCTTGGTTTAAAAACACTTATTGGTTATCATAGGATGATGGTGTAATTCAGGCTGGGAGGTCCCTCGGGAGGTCTCCAGTCCAGGTCTTGGCCCAAAGCAGGACCAGTGCTGGAGCCAGACCAGGCTGCTCATGGCATGCTCACCTGAGGCTTGAATTCCCTCTGAAGATGGAGACAGCACAGACACTCAAGGTGACCTGTTCCACTGCCTCCCTCACGGGAAGACAGTTTCTGTTTACACAGCCTGAAACTCTCCTTTCAACTTACACCTGATGCCTCTTGTCCTCCCCCCTGCACTGTGGGGAGGAACCTGACTCCATCTCCTTGTAGGTACTGTGAGGTGTCTCTGTGGTGCCCCCAAAGCCATCCTCAGTTCTTGAAGTGGGGCCTATGGTTGTAAAAGCCAAATCTCTTGCTGGTGACAGCTGTGCAGACAGCTAAAGCCCCTTCCCCAAAGTGGCAGGATCCAGGAGAAAAGCACCAGGACCTCTTCTGGCCTTGGCAGAGGCACCTGTGTGGAGCAGTTGGTCCCAGGGTCTGCCCAAGCCCCCATCAGCAGGCCAGGCTGGGAGACAGGGGCCTCTGTCCCTGTGGGAAGGGGAATCTCCCTCTGCCGTGCCTCAGTGCCTCCTCCCGGTGCTGCCATGAGTCTGGGATGCCTCCCTGGGCACAGCTTTCTGTCCCCACCTGCCCCAGGGCACTCACACTCCTTGCAGGCCTGTGGATGGAGGCACAGCTCCCTGCCTTTTCCCAGAGTTGGAAACCTCTGATCTCCCCTGCCATAGGTGACCTCGTGTGCCCCATAGCATCCACCTCAACCCTTCTCTCTGCTCAGGGCTTGGGAGGGGCCTCTCAACTTCTCCTTATGAGATCTTACACAAAGCCTCCAGTCCAGCATTGAAAGAACATACTTTAAACGACCAAACTTCATTCTGCATGGCATCATTTTATATGATCTTATATTCTGAAAATCATAAAATCTTTCATGGTTAGATAATCTCTCTCCCTTCTCCAGTTTGGGCTGGATCCTGAAAGCAGAGTCACTAAGGTTTGGTTGGAAAAAGTGTCTGAAATAGTCCAAGAGATCCAGCTTTTACCTGCTGGTCTTATGTTGGTCTTTGGGCAAGGGGAATAACATCTTAGCTGTGCGTTGGGACAAGTTCCCTGCTGGTGCTGACTGGCAAGACTCCAGTAGGAGTACCTATCCCTGGAGGTATTTAAAAGATGTGTGGATGTGGCACTTAAGGACATGGTTTATTGGTGAACTTGGCAGAGCTGGGTTAGCAGTTGGACTCGATGGCCTTAGAGGTCTTCTCCAACCTAAATGTTTCTGTGATTCTCTTTCTTCATCTCCTCCTGGGATCAGACCTCCTGCTCTCCTCCTCCTCCCACAGACAGGCACAGCCATCACCCATGTCACCTCTACCCCTGGGGATATGTCAGAGGCAACAGGCAGCTGGGCTGTGGCCAGAGCATCCTCTGTCCTTCAGCACGGCCCTCCTCCCTGGCAGCCTTGCAGCATGACTTGCTCAGCCAGTGCCACCCCTGCAGCTAAGTTTTAAACTGGTTTGGCTAAATCCCGCTAATTTTGGGTATGAACTCTAGTAAACTGGTTTAAATTCAGCCTGCAGTGACTCAGCTGGCATTCATAAACACCAGCATAACAAAAAACTAATTTTAAATCCGTCATCGTGCGTACAGTTGCATCAGTTTAATCGGAGCTGCTTCCAGGCAGAGTTAAGCTAAGCTGGCTCTGCTTGGTTGCAGCAGAGCCTAGGCCTGGAAAAGCTGATGTACAGATACAAGTAAGACCGTCAGTTGTCATTATAAAGTACTTCAGCTCGGGTATCTTCATGTTGCAGGGTATAAATTAATCCCCCACTGCCACGCCAAACAAGCCTTTCTTCGGGTGCTTCTGCGGGAGCTAACGAATGCTTCCCTCCAAAACACCTGCTGCCGTCCAGGCTTGGGGCCTGCTGTCCTCTTGGGAAGGCTTGTGAGCTGGACAGAACACTACCCACCTCCATAAAATAATTACAATTCTCAAGAAAAACACAGTGATGTTATCATTAAATTGGGACCAAATCCAAGGCAACAGAGAGCACGGAACAAGCGGTCCCCTTCCACCGGATCAGATGCCTTTCTTGGCATTAATTGGGAGTGCGTCAGCAGGGGAGGTAACTGTTAGCTAAATGAATAACGTTACTGAAGTTTCTCAGGTTGTCTGTGCCAAATCTGTGTTTAATCGGCCTAACTTGGAAAGGCTATAAAGGATCATTTTATTAATCTCTAAGGTCAGGATCTTAGCAAGGATTTTGAATTATTAAAGAAACTGGCTGATAATTGGGGCAGGAGGTAGAGTCACGCTCACCTTTGAAATCACAGCATCAGCAAAGCTTTCTTGAGACCTATTACTGGATTCCAAGGGGCTGAGGCATGCATCTAGACAGGAGAACTGCATTTTTTGTTGAATGATTTAAAATATACCAGTAAAATCCATGTGGATCCAGCATGTTTTAGCATTTGCTGAACCAAATTGTCCATGTTACTTTCATTGCTTAAGAGACACGGATACAGCACTGAAATCAGGCATTTAACGTTTCCTGACTTCCATTAAATGGAAATCGTTAAACATGAAGCCATACCAACTCGAACAATTGTACTGAGCTATAAAACACGACTTTGAGAGTTGGCCTGAGAACACCTCAGGGATGCAGGCAGAGAAGAGAGAGTGGATGAGCCCTCCTGTTGAGACTACCTCTTGGCAGGGTGAGTGACCTCCTTTCTGCATTGCCACGAGCTTCCTTCTCCTCATGAGGATGAGCTGTCTATCCCGTAGATGGTTATTCTGGACAGGAGGCAAGCTGCAAGACTTCTTGACCTTTTTTCTCTAGCTGCCAGCCTCATTTCTTGGTGCCCCTTTTGTAGGCTGTGTGATTAACAAGGGGTTTACTCTAGGCAGTGTCCATCCTGAACGATGTAAACACTACGGGTTTCATCCCCTTTCCATTTCTCTAAGGATCTGAACTCTGAACAGATGGGAAGATGTGGATCATCCACCACAGCTGCAACAGAACGATAAAAGGGAGCAACATCCCCTGAAGATCTGATGTAGTCCTCAGGCTGGTTGGGATAAAATTTCTGTGATTTAAAGCAAATTTTAGTGCCACATTATTGTTGTGACCTCAGTTCTACAGCATGGAGATACAAGTTGTTCTAGTTCAGCTCGTGAATAGGGAAAGAAATTCACTGCAGCTTTGCTCACAGCAACAATGCAGCTATGACTGACTGGAACTCTCACAGCATAATAACCCAGGCATTTAACTAAACCATTGTAACATCAATCACCTATTGTCATTGAAATCCAGGATCATTTGAGGAGATCAAAGTGATAACGTCTGAAGTTGTAAGATTTCTTTCCTTCCCTTGTCTCCACATGCCTGTAGCTGAAATTGCAATCCGGTTGTATGAAAGGGAAAAAAATTATATTCCTATAGTGCTTGCTGACCTAATATTAGTGTTATCTTATTGGATGTGAAACCATGCATCCAGACTTCATTTTCTTTTAATAAGAGTGAAACGCTTGCTATGTACTTTCCTCTACTCAAGAATTATATTGTACAGAAGGGATATATATCTCCTAATAAACTCTTTTTTCATTTTTCCACTGCCTCTACTTTCTCAGTATCAGCTTTTGAAAAACACTTTAATAGTTCTCTGAATGAGAATGTTCTTTTTTTTCCATTGCCTGAGCTCTTTCCTGTGTATAAATCAAGATGTTTGGAAAGGCAATATGCTTTCAGATTATTAGAAAATAGTTACGTTATTGTTTTTGAAAAAGCCAGCAGCCACAAGATGTTATTAAATGCATTTCTGAATATATTTAATATTCAATTAAAAGGCAGAAGACATGGTTCAAATCAAATCTAAGGATGGGTAGACTCTTTTGGGAAATGCCATCTCCCAAGACTTTTAGCCATAAGGGCAATAAGCCATTGGAATATGATTCCAAAGGACATAAGCAGTACTTTATTGTCTGGAGACTCTACATCTAGACTGGAAACAAAATCCTAGCCACTCTCTTTGGCAGGGATAGGATTTCACTCTGAATATTTTCTGAACACAGTATCGAACAAAGGTGCTTGGACTTGCCACGGCTTTCCTGAAAAGACTGGGGGATATTTTAGGGACTGTTTTGTGTAGGTTGGAGTTGATGTTCTGAGTGGATGGAATAGAGGTTTTAAAATCTCTGAAGGATTCCAAAAGTATTAAATTTAATCTTCTAAAATATGTTTATTTTCTGTCTGGGAGTACATAGTGCTTTACGGCTATTGATAAACTAAGTTTTAGCAGTCCTTTGAGATGAGTAACCATGTGCTTCCTACAGATGCAAAAACTGAGGCACATAACATTGAAGCATTTTTCCAAGAGCCACAGAAAAAAATTAAAATATCGTTTTCCTGTGATTCCTCTGTGCCACTTAGAGCCTGACCAGACTTGACTCTCAGCAGTGATACCTACCATTCAGTCTACTGGTGAGACACATGAGACACGCCCCTGTGGCACACAAAAAGAAAATTAGGTTACAACAGGATGTGGGGAAAGAGATGCTGTGCTTTGGCCAACATGCAGTCCTCTGCCCACTGTTCTCCAGGTTACTAGGCCAGACAATGGAAAAAGAGATAAAATCACACTAGAAAAAAACCATTTACTTTGAAAAGTAGAGGCTAAGTGAGGACAGGCTAGAAAGGACAATGTTTGACAGTAGTCTTGAAACAAGATTTCCTACTTGTAGCAAGGCAATAATGTAATTATGTGAGAAAGACTGACATGATGTCATTTTCCATCCCACAGACAGGAGAGAAAAAGAGAGATAGAAGGTACTTTGATGAGAAATCTGTAGAGATGATTTTGTTGATTTGTCCCCGATGATTTCTGGTCACTAATATTTTAAAACAGCAAAAGCAAAAATACATGTTTAGCTTTATACAGGTATAATTGGTCTTAATTGCTTTTGATTTTCATTCATCAGCACTTAAATTTCCTAGCAATACACTTGACCTGAAGTTCAATGTCCATAAACAGGGTTTACTCAGCAGTTGACATGCATCATCTCCTCGCTAAGAAATTACGAGTTGGAATAATATCCTGAGCTGTTCGTTTTTATGATGTCCCTGACCATGGCTCTGAAAGGTTTTAAAAATTCATTTACAACTCAGGAATGAATCACTGCCGTCCTTCATTATATATGGAGAAAAAATGTCTAATGACTTCCACTGGGATGATACCGTGTTCCAGTAGAAGGACTGTAAAATCTATTTCTGCTTATGGCACTTCTGTTTTTTAACTCCTTCCTCTGACTTTCTTGCCTCGAAGAACATAAAAAATTCCTAAGAGGCACTTAAGCATTTTTTGTATCCATAGCAGCCAAAGGAAACTCATTTTAAACACTTTCTTAGAACACTTTATGGGAAAAGAAATTTTCAAGCTGTGGAGGAAAAAACTCACCAAAAATACCCTGCAAAAGAAAGCCAGTTTATTAATTAAAACAAAAGACCATGAAGCAAACATTTCTGCTGAAACCATATAATAAACATCCACAAATCTTAAGCTTCTTATTTGCAGGTGTACATGGGTACGGCGATATAAGCTGATCACCACGTATGTTTACACATTCAGCAGTACTGGAGAAGACTCACTGATGATACCTACTTCTTATATAGCAAGAGTTACTTTAACCTTTTATTTTAAGAGTGATGTAAATTATTGTTGGATATATACTAGTTAAATATAAGTATATAAAAAGATACTCATGGTAACTGTCAGTAACTATCAACTCAGTTATCTGCATTTGATTCAGCATCCTGGTACTTTCACTTACATCATTTCATAAATGCAAGCATGTATTTTCAATGGTTTCGTCATTTTGTTTTAGTTACTTTGCCTACAAACTCGTGTGTAACTTGAATAGGTGGCTGCTTTGAAAAAGGAAGAAAAGGAATAAGGTAAATATTTCCTGTTCAGGATAACTGCTTTCATTTCAGCATGTATTCAGTTATTATTTAGCATGAATTTAGTCATGCAACAAATCTGGCCTCACGTCTCAGATTTCCTCCATGACTGTTTCTGTGCCACAGTTCTCTGTCCTGGTCTCAGATTTGTACATGGTAAGCACTTAAAGGAGGGAAGTTTTTTAGGACTAATGTAGTGGTTGCTGGTGTTTTGATGACCTGTAAGGTATAAGGGTTCATTTGGTAAAGAAACTAAAAATCTGGTATAATGCTCTTGTAAATTTGCCAGTTGCTGCAGTAAAGGAGGTTGGTCACTCACAACAACTTTGACCTGAAAAAAGGACTATTAAAACTTGTCTATGTACATGTTTCGGGCTAAAAATTTATGCAGGTATTTCCAGTTACTCTCCATGTGACAGGAATGAAGGAAATTCCAATTCATTTTTAGGTGAGGAAGAACAATGCATTATCTGGAAAGTGAGTTTTGTTAATGAATAATTGCATAGGTGGCTACGTGCACAAAAGACTAAAAGGCAGAGGAGACAGAACTGTTATTTCAAATTTTGGCATTGGAAGAAAAGTACTGTATTTGAAAGAATGGATGAACAGATTGCTCACAAATTGGGAGCATGCTTCCAGGGACTGGAATCACACATGTGCTTAAAACAACAGGGAATAAGGCCATTATCTCTACATGTAGCTATTTGTCCTTTGTGTAGGGCAGAGCAGTGAAGACTCGGGCCAAGTGCATGTAACTTATTACTAATTCCCAAGGCAAAAAGTCAGATGTTCAGACAATCACAATCAGAGGGAATAGCCTGAGCTACTTAATAATAGTGGTTGTAGACTATATGTATTTTCTCTACATTTAGCAAGGGGAGGAATAAATTAAATCAATTCAAAAAGGAATTAGACAGTATTTTGTATGAATAATTCAAGCAAATTGCCTAAGCCTTGTTATGTGTTAATGGAGCTTTAAGTTTATGGACATCTAAACTAGTCAGACAATGCAGGAAATCTAACCAGAGAGACAAAACCTTGTTCGAGCTGCATGCTTGCATAGGTGACACATAGCACTCCTAGAAACAAGGGAGGATGATGAAATATGAGGGTGCTGGTGCGGGTGGAAACGAAATAATAAATGTGCCTGTTCCCCTAGAGAGCCATGATGGGATAATGGGACTACTGTTAGCGACTGCGTGTCCTCGATGCTGCTGTCGCTCCTTTTAGAGCAAGGGGAAATCTATGAAACAATCGTGTTCATTTCACTGGAAGGATAGGTCTAATTCTGAACCTCTGACAGCTGGATCAGAAGACTCTTTGATTTATTCTGGGACAAACTAAGGAACTTCACTTGGCTTCTATCCAGCTTCACTTCTGCTTATCCTTGAATATTTGTTACTGGTAAGTGCATCAAGCTCCAGCTGTGTCAAATAAGAAACTTCAACTACTTACTACCACAACAGCTGTATCTATTTGTACTGTGGTACAGACAAGAGTGGGGACAGAGCAATTTCAGCTGAAGGATTTGGTTATTTAACAACCTCACAGAACAGGCAAATTACTGAAATTCTCTAACAGCTTGCCCTTTCAGGGAGCCTTTCTGCCACAGGCAACCCTCACAACTGCACATTTCTTTCACTTGCACATGATCTCACTAACATTTGGTTCCTTTTCTTCTCTCCCCTCTCTCCAAAAGCAAAGCAAAACAAACAAACTAGAAAAAAGCCTTTAAGCCTTGAAAAGGACACTAAACTAAGGTTGCTTGAAGGTGGCATATGGAAGGTTCAAAGATACTACAGAGAGAACTGCTGACTCTAAAACTGACTACTTTAAAATATATTATACTGTGATCATTACCTGTGGTACAGCAAAAAGCCACAATCTGTCTAATTCAGGTAGGGCTCTCCATTTTCCTGCATATCAGTCCAGCAAATTAAGCATCTGCTCTCCCACTTCCTAGTCCAGCAGTCTGAGCTCAGTACCTTGAGCTGGAAGCCTGGTGGTACTGAAGGTAAAGCATGGCTACAACATGTAGCAAGGTGTTTGTATCAAATGATATGGACTGATCTAATAGGGCTTCAAATACTCCCTCTGGGGCTTCCCTCCAACCACAGCCTTCTGCACACCCTCACCATAGCTAGTTAGTATTTATTCGTTATTTTTTAAAATTCAATCAAAGTCCAGTTGGCCAGCATTTCCTTGCCTCTCCTTCTCCCACACTATCCCAGGTGTTCCTCACATGGTAAAATTGGGAAGCTGAAGGACTGAGTGTTGCTTGTTGTAGAGAGAAGGACTTCTTGTGAAGAAAGGCAGTTTGGCACCTGTAAGAGGCAACTGAATAAGCTAGAATGGGGAAGGGGAAAGCTGTGCTAGGGAGGGTTATTTGGTAGGTAAAAAATAAAAGTGGCCTGTGCATCACTCTGTAAGCTCCCATCTGCCCTCCCCCAGCTCTGGCCAGTGATTCCTCATGCAGAGCTAAGCACAGCCTCCTCTTCAAGTTACTCTTCTGTCCCCTTCCAATCCCAATACAAACATCTCTGCCACTGTGCAAAGCTGCCTCCCCACACCATGGACAAGGACAGGGAAGAGATTTTGCTTCTCTTCTTCAAGCACTGAAATTTATTTTGGCTCTGTTGTGGCTGTGCTTTGAGCTGGCTCAGAGTTAAGTCATGGCTTGATAGAGTGCACTGCATCCATGTTGGGGGTGGAGGAGTGACCAGCAAAGGGAGAAAGGGGTCACCGAACAATTATATTTTACACAATCAGCCGAAATTATGTCATCTTAGAGATCAGAGTAAGGAAAATTAAACCTGAAACTCCTTAGTTTTATGCCTAGGTTTTTTCTAGTTTGTTGCTTGGGTTTCCTTGTTACAGACAGGTCTGATAATCTCCAAATAAGCAGCCTTACATCATCTTTTACAAGATTGTGATTTCTCACATTAGAGCCTGGTTTCCATTTGCACTGGCTTGCTGCTGTCTTTCTCGGCAGCTAAGCCCCTGTATACGTGTGATGGACACCTCCAAGGGGCTCCGTGGCACAGTGCCATGGATACAGGCTCTAGGATGGGAAGCAGGGAACTTTGCCTATATTTACCAAATTTTGGCAACTATCATCTTGTCTCAGGGCACCATGTGCAAAGGAAGAAAGACACATTTGAGCCTGGAGCCCAGGAATGGTTATGGTTGTAATTAATAGGTAAGAGTGTGAAGACCCTGGCAGAAAGAGGGGGAGAGGTAACAAGACGAGAGGAGGGTTGGCTGATACTAGGCCAGAAACTGGGGCAGCAGAATGGGAGAAAGCAAAGCACAAGGTGGTGAGGGAGACAACAGGGAAACAACTGGGAGCAAAGGTGTGAGTGAACTGGGGCACTGAGGATGGGGAGGGATGCATCCTAGCTGGGTGCAGAGACTGTGACCAGACCACAGAGGGGGGAGATAGTGGTGATGGTTGGGAATAAGAAAAAGGACATAGGAGGGACACAAAGGCAGAAGGGGGAATTTTGTCCACACTGAAAATATTTTCAAACTATATAAATAGTTTAAAAAAAAAATTAGTGCCCCATGAAGTCTTTTACGTTTTGACCAGATTTTTAGATTCTACTCAGCTACAAGTCAAGGACTGAGCATTCAATCTCCATTGCGTGTTGCTGTTTTCCATTGCTCCAGACACAGCACAGGGGTGACACCTGTGTCTGCAGGGGAAGGTGAGGCCTCACAACATCCTGCCTCTGGCTGCCTGCCTGACACACCTCTATGCTGGAAGGAGAGCCTCCTTTGCTCTGCCCTCAGACCGCCTGTGTGCTCATCCTGGGTTGCATGAAGAAGATGCCCCAAGAGATAACAGTCACTGATCTTTGAGATGCATGGGTAGACAGTGCCTGAAATATCTGATATTAAGGTGTGTGCAAGAACAGTTTTCTTCAAGGAAAGAGTGCCTTTTGAATGCAGGATAAATACTGATAAAAATCAAATAAAACAAGATGTTTAAGAGTCTGTTAGAAGCAGGAGATGAAACAGCAGAAAGACATATGGGGTTTTTTGACCAGTGCTCTTTTTAGTGATGGGAATGCAAGCCAGATTCCCTTTTAATGCCACACACATCTATTGAAGTCCGAGCAACAGACTTAATTGCAGCAGGAAATTGCTGTTTTAAAAAGCATATCTGTAAAGAATGGGAGAATGCATATGGCACATATGTGCCTCGACAGTTTTGCTAAATAAACCATGAATTTTGACAAGTGTGTATCTGTAAGTTTGCCATGGAAATAGGATTGTATAACATCACAGCTGAAACAAAAGTTCAGCCTCTGAAAACTGTGGGGGCGTGCTGCTAAAATGTTTGCTTCGAATGTTAGCTGACTAGTTTCATAACTCCCGTGCATGTAGTTAATGCTCTTTTAGACAATACATGGAAACGATGGTGTCAGAACTGCTTAATAGAAGGATTAAAGTTGTTATATCTAATAGTCAGATCTCAATTTCAGTGTTTCAGAAAATGATAAAAGTTTCTTGTAATAAAAAATTTAAGAGATGAGCCTTCTCAGCTTGTTTATACAGGATTCTATAAAGCGGAGGTCTGGAAAAATATTTGGTTCTCTGTTTAATGAGGAAATTACACAGTAGGGGGTATTAATTTCATTTGTAGAATCTGGTTAGTTTGACAAACCAGTAAGGAATGGGCTGTAAAGGCTTTCTCTTTCAGGTTGCTGATACAGAGCCATTGCCCTGATGCCAAAAGCAGGAATTACAGTGAAGAGGAGTTGTTACTATTAGTGAACCCATGATTCAGCTCAGGAGTCTCATCCAGAACCCAGTGAATATGTTCTCACTCCGTAAACCACTGGCATGTTTGGCAATGCATCAGCTGTCCCCTCAACCAATACCAAGAACTAAGTAGGTGTAAAAGCACATCTCCAAGAGGCTTCTAGAAGTGGTGGTTCTGGCACAGGTTTGATATGCTACTTGCTTCATGGGGGAAACAAATTGCCATCTGCCATAAGGTAAGCATAGATATCTTCATCCAAAAGATAAACAGCAGCGTGAGGGTTCAGAGCAGCTTTTGTTGCACTGAACACTAAAAGCCACCCTGCACTGACTTTGCAAATCAGTCATTCCCAGTCAAGCGATCTTGACCTGCATTCAAGGGATGCAAAACCTAAATTAACAAAACTAACTTTTCCAAATTCGACCTAAATTTCAAAATCATGGGGATCATTCTTAGTCTTTGTCCTGGTTTGAGACAAATTTTCAGAGGAAACGCTCTGAGAGGAACATCTCCTCTATAGGAGGCAGGTTACAGCCACCCCTCCCCCAACAGGTTCGGGAAAAAATTCCTCAAAGGAAAGTGAAAGAAGAGGAAAAAAATTATTTATTTAACAAACACACAGGAAAAGAATAATGCTAAATAATAAAACCTCTCGCTGTGGAGAGAATACTTGGAAAGATTTTAGAGTCCTTTCCGTGGGTGTGGTCTCCCTCTCTCTCTCTCTCCTCTCTTCGGAGCTGGGTCGGCTCGGGCCCCTCCGGGCCGAGGTGTGAGGCCTCCCAGTGAGGTTCTGATGTTCTGGTGTTCTGAACAGTCCAGAAGAGAAGAAGAAAAAATCCAAAGTCCCAGGGAAACAAAGGAGTTTAACTCTCCATCTCTCTCTCCTGAGAAAAAGGAGTCAAGAGCCGGGGAAAGCAGGGAAGGTGCTTGCTCTGCTCCGCCGCAGCAGGAACGCAGGGGAGTGAATGTCCTTGGAGCAAAACTGTTTTTGAAAAGTTCGTCTGGCTTTTTTTCTTTCTCTTGCACCCAATTTTAAAGACACAGAAAGGCACAGGAATCATGTCTGGGCATAGAGCAGGCAATAGGGGATACACATCATAAACTCAGCCCAAGACAGTCTTCCCTGAAGGTCTGTTTTGTAATTCACACAAATTGGCTCATCCCGGTTTCTGATGGTATTAGCATCACCACAGCACCTTTTCCAGGTGGGTTTGGCTGCCCCTGGCTGTAGAAGGCTTTCGTACCCTGTGTGAGTTCAGCACATGGCAAAAGCAAAGTGAGCCTGCCCCAGACACATGCACCAGGAATGACCACTCTACCATACCGCAGTCTTGCTCTGCCCCAAAAGGAGAACTGGCTGGGGCAGGGGGAATGGTTGTGGGCATGTGTGCACACACCTGTGCATGCAGGCATGTGCCTGCACACACGTGTGTGTATGTGCATATACGCTGGAAGACGGGCTCTTTAAGCTGCAGCCCTGGAGGAAGCACACTGCTGAAGGAGCCAAAGTGTCTATTGCTCTGGTTCAGTAGCCACAAAATGTCCCAGGAACTGTATAAGGCCTGCCTTAACAAGTGTTTTCAGGTTAGTGGGATTTCTCCAGGGAAGATGATCTAGCAATTGCTGTGCATCTTTCATTGTTTATAAGCAAATTGTTTATTAGGACTCTATTAATGATAGTGCTCCTTATAATAAGAAGCAAGAAACATATAAGACACAGTCTACATCTCAATTCAGTCTCTCTAAATCGTTCCAAAATGCTGTGCTGAAATTGCTTGGTTTATACTGAGCTGGTGACCTGATTGTGCTTTTATTTTGTGCCTGACAGATTTTGTCTGGCATACACATATGTCACAAGTCCAAAGTAACACACTACATGAGACTAAAGTCAGGCACATGAATGACCAAGACAGCACAGAAGCATTTTTACACAGAGACACAGATCACTGTGCCTTGGCTTTTACAGGCGTCACATGAAACATCTGTTGGGCCACATGCAGGAAACAGCTGCCAGGGATGGGCATGCCATGGCGGGCTGAAGCATGGGTACCACCTTTTTGCTTTCTTCTCCCGTGGATTGGTTGAAGACAAAACTAAACAGGAGTCTTGCTATCACAAAGCTTTGACAAACTCTTGAAGTTTGTCTCTGGCTACACCCCTTACACTGCTGTACTCTACAGCAGGGTGATGTGGTTTGCGAGACCGGGACAGCAGAGTCATACAGCAAATACAGAGCCTCTCGGTAGGAAATTCGAAATCACCAAACCAAATGGCAGAGATCCTGTTACAACAGTTTGTCTCCCCCACAGCCGTGACACTTGATCTATTAAATCATGGAAATCACAAACCCTTCAGTTTCAGTGCACTGGGAGGATTGTATTAAACTCAGTCAGCAATTATTGGTAATATGGGATAAAAATCTTTACTCTGAAAGTAAGCTTTAAAAGGTCATAATGTAATTGCTGCCACTGACGGTCTCTGCAGTGGCTGTTAGTCTGATTGCAAAGCAGCAGAGAAGAAATGCAGATGCATAAATCCAATACAAACCCCAAACCACTATTTCTGTCACAGTGTTACTGGCAAAATTATAGATGCAGCACACATCAGCTTTCTCCCCACTTGCTAGACTTAATAAATTTACCTTTATTCTTCACCAAATTTCCTCTTTATTGTTGTTCTGTGAATGCTCATTATGAGAAAGCACAGAAATGCCAAATGAGACAGGAAAAGTAGGAAGTGTACAAAGGAGACAGTGGGAGATTCAGACAAGTTTTCTGGGCCCTTTGTGCTGCTCACAGAAAATGTAATACATGACGTAAAGCTGCACTGCCAGATTAGATCTGGATCTGGACATGGTGGCACCTTCCACTGCAGTGAGATGCAGAATAGAGACATTTGGAGCCTGATTTGGTGGTGTTGGGGTTTGCATCCTGGCAGGTGTTATGAGCTGCCGGCTTGCACCAGTGCTGGCAGTCCCTGGCACCAACGAGTTCAATGGTAGAGGCATTTTTTGTGCCATTTCTTCATGCCATTTCTTCATCCAGAGGGCATTCCCTATTCAGTCACATCTGCAATTCCCTTCCCAAGGGAGACTTGAATCTCTTGGACCTCACCATTTCCCTAAGACAACTGGCAGAACAGATTTCAGCTGTTCCTTGGCTGCTTCCAGAAACCTGCTCACATCCCATAGCCTGCTTATGCACAGCGGTCAGCAGAGTTAATCCCAACCCATTTTTAAGGCAGTGCAGGTGAACTTCATCAAAGTCTCCCGCAGATGCTCTCATACATACTTTTAAAAGTCTCAGAGTAATGTAGTGCTTGGACTACAAGTTTTGAGGTAACCTGTTACTGCATGCCAGCTCCTACGTAAGCATCCGTGTGTGCTCTCTGCCCTGGCACCACTCTGGCTTGAATGACTTCACTTTTGCTATAGATTAAGAAACATTGACAGTTACTGCAGATCCCTCATACATAATAATTTGCAACCTAATAGCCCCTACTGCACCATTTAGTTTATATCACTTTGAAAATAATTTCTGCTTAATTGAGTTAAGGTCAACTCTTATTGAGAGCGCTGGTGAAGTGACTAAATGCAGTTCGGCTTATTTACGTTTAACTCATATTTCAACGTTTCTGAGTGTTAACATACAAGAAGCAGATTTTTCCTACAGGAAACAAACAATTAGGGACATCCTGAGCAGTACAGCTGCTTATCTTCACTGTACGTTGGGATGTGATGCTACACCTCTGAGTATGCCCAGTCCCACTGAAACTTAAATGGTCTCCTCTTCCTGGCAAATTGACTTCCTACTGTAAAATCATCAGTAAGTTACTTCTAATAGTGGCTTTACAAATGTCTCATGTGCTTCTTGAATGGCTCTAATTTGTTTAATGAAAGGACAAATTTTAGTTAATCAAAAGCTTCTCAGTGGATTCTGAATTAACAGTTGACTGACAGGTAAAATTAATTAGAATTTTTCTCCAGTTAAAAGAGTAAAATAATCTCTTGCTCATACGCATTTGGGATAGAGGCCACCAGGAGCCTCTCAGGCCTTTATTTTCTGAAAAGCTAATAATATCAAACTCAGTAAAAAATATTAAGGCATGAATTGGGCATGTGCCATGTGTCCAGGGCTTGTGTAGAGCTGTCTATGCCATCAACGTGATTTTAAACAATAGAAGTTTGCAGCCTTAGAGCTGCTGCTCCTTCTCTGCTTCATTTTAGTCCTAAACACCAGAGCAACCTGCCTGACCATAGGAAAGGATGTCAGGTCCTGCTTCTGCCATCTTCTCACTGCACCATGCCTGCCTCAACAAACTCACAAGCAGTCTCTTCTTCTTTAAAAAGAAAATATTACTGCATGGGATTGAAGTGGGCATCAGTACACTAACTGTGGTACCAGAACCCAAATGCCACAAGTTCTGAGCAACCCTCATTCCTGCAGCTTCCAAACCAGGCTCAATATCTCTGCAGCACAAGCTGGGCTTGCAGCAAAATGTAGCCTCTCAGACAAAACCCCAGCTGGTTAATGTAACCACCAATGCTCTGCGGAAAGATGAGACAATTCCTGTATTGACCCAAATCCAAAGCACGCTTGAATCTAAGGTGACCTTCAGCTTTAGATGAGCAGAAGTTGCAGAGCAACATACTGCACATCAAAACATAAATGCTCCTTTCTGCCTCTCAGCCTTCTTCCCTCCAGTCCCAGGCACAGCCGAGCCAAAATGTCTCTCTTTCCTCCAGGAGTTGTTGCCTGAGCCCCAGGCACCCCTTCTGCCACCACAGAAACAGCCCCACAGTCCCTTGGGTGAGCACAGGCCATGTCACCACAAGCCCCCCTCTCTCCCACCTTCTTTCCTGACCTCTTGTTGCCCACCAGTCATGGCTGGGCACCTGCTCCCAAACTCAAGGGCCTTACACAATTGCACAGGAAACTCTGCCTCAAACTAGCTGTGACGTATCTAATTACTGCTGATAGGTGAGGGACTGTTACTGGAGAGGCTCAGGAAAGCACATTCTACCTCCTCAAATGAAATGGTGCTCATCCTGCAGCTGTGATCACAAGTCTGTCATACTTGTGACAGAATATTGCAAGGTGAAGCTCTTTTTGCTTTTTATAGCATCTGCCCCAAAGCGAGAAAGAAAATGGTTGAATAAGCTCCAGAAGATTCTTATTGTCATATGCAAGTCTGCACATTGTTTAAAATACAGGTGGGGTCACTACAGTTCTGAGTTGTTTAACCAAGGGGAGTTGCTGGTTTTTTCTCCCTCAGATTAATTTATAATACTATAATATTATAAGCTATTAGAGTACCTGCCTCTGGAGTTCTGGAGGAAGTCATAGCCAGATCCAAACCTCTGGTCAGAGCCTGAAAGTTTATGTGGAATTTAAGAGGAATTGAAGGTGCATAGCACTTCTTAGGGCTTGGCCTGGACACAACATACTCTTCCCCTCCAATGTAAAATGCTGAAACTGAAAGTTATCTGTTTTAGAGATATCTGTACATACCTACTGTGTTCTACTGTGTTTCTGGTATTGCTATCTATATGCCTACATGTCATTCCTAATAGCTTGTGAAGCTGCTGGCCAGTTTCAAGGAGATTTGACAGAGTAGCAGGAGAATCAAGGGAGTTTGGTTTGAACATGATTCATGGAAAGGGGAAGTGAGGTAGAGAAACGACAGCCACCCAAGCTGAACCAGTGTCTGCATGGTGGCTCTACCTCAAGACATAAATCTTCAGGGAATCAAAGCATAAGACTGGTTCCACTGCTCACTGAACTGCTGCTCCACCACCCTGAAATCCATCAAAAACATCTGCTGGAAGCTTCGCTGCAAGTGGAGCAGGAGTCCCAGTGAATCAAAGGTTTCACAGACAGCTAACAAATCATATACCTCCCACTGTGAAGGTCAGCCAGCTGCTGTGTTTCTACTCACATATTAAATGAATAATACTTACCCTAGAACTAACAGAACAAGCCATGTCATTGCCTAAGTTCATCCTACCAACAGTGACCTCAGTGAGGGTTAGACTGATTAATATAGAAATACTTATCTCCAGCTTAAAAACAAAAGAATGTGAAACTGAATGAAGTGGGAGATTAAAGTCCATCAGCATCTTAATATGCTTTATCCTGAAAGGTGTAGGCACTGCAGAACAGGAGTCAAAAGCAACTCTATTTGACGTTATTTCAGTATGTGATATAAAAAAGCTATGGAAAGAGTTTGCAAAGTTTACTGAATCCCAAAGTTCACCTTCACCTCCTGTTTCACACGGTCGAGCTGACCCTCTCAGGTAGGGTATCCACATGATTGCAAAAGAAAATGACATTTGTACCAATGGTTTATTAGGTATCTCCTTAGGGCCAACTATTTTCAACCATTAGTGGCCACTGGAATGGACACTGCATATTGTGTTCTGGAGGGAGGGTGGAAGCATTCCACATGTGGAAGTATAAATGAGACTTCAAGACTTATTTTAGCTGAGACTAAACTGATAGCAATAATAAAGAGACACTATTATGATAACAAATGGACGCTGTTCCCTGTTATAAAGATTTGTATCCACACTCCCCTACTTTGTTGTCTTCCTTTATATGGTGTCCTTTACAGGTTTTTATTTTGGTCTTTCTAACAGCAGGAGAAGCGTAATTATTCTTGCTAGAAGCTGATGTGGTTTGTGCTATCTCATTCCTTTTCCCATTGATTCCTAAGGTAAATGAAAGAACAGTCTGTATGGTAGAAAAATTCTGTTTTTTCTTTGTGTGCACCAACAAAGCACTAAGCTCAGACTAGGAGGATGGCAGCAACCATGGCAGCTCTCACCTGTGCCCATGGGAAAGCCTAAGTCCTGGCACTAGCGGGAATGTGGGACAGCTCCCAAGCCTCCTGTTCCCACAAGCCTTGACAGAGGGGATGATTGATAGGGTAATTTATCCCAGATCTAAGTTACATACTCATACATTCTCATATATATACTGGCCCTGCAGCACTGTGTGATAGGAAAGGAGGTTGTGACCAGTGCCTTTGCAATCTCTGGGCTACCTGCTTATAATAAGCTCCTAAGAAAATGCTGGTATAGTTTACAGCTCTTGGGATGGTCTTGCTTACTCCTGGGGGACAAGGATACACTCCACGTTCCCCAAACCAGGAAAGCATGGGATGCCTTAAAAACAAATAGGCAGGGGCACATGTCCAAGTGCATCTGCCAAACCTGAGTACATGATCTTGGCTCAGAGGAATAACTTGGATGAGAAAAAAGGATTTAATTCTCCCCATTCCCTTGAAAGAAAGAAAGAAAGAGAAACATTGCAGTGCAGTTAATACAGTCACGGCTGAAAGACCAAGACTGTGTCTGATTGTGCAGCAGCACATCAGCCAACACACAGCCTTCCAAAAGCATGCAAAGTCCTTCCTCCTCCCTCTTCCCTTCCCAAACCTAGAAGTTCCTCCCCATTAAATCCTCTTTAATCTACAAAGACCAAGGGATCAAGTAGCATGTGGATCGAACACAGCTTTGTCCCGTACCCCAGCTCCCTTTGGGAACGAGGGAAGCCTGGTCAGGCAGAAGAGAATTGGAGGTCTGTAACTGTTGTGAGATTCAGGTTTTCACCTGACAGTTTTGTATCAGAAAAACATCCTTTCCACTTAAAAAATCTGATTGTTTATATGTCCATATTATTGATTGTGAAGGACATCTGAATATCTTTGTGCATTGTTAAGCAGTTCTAAAGATTGTGCTGAAGTCTGGTGTGTGTACGATGATCAAAAGAGACACCCTCAATTAGTATTGAAATTCAGCCAGGATTGTTCATCTTATCAAAGATTAAAACTGAAGCAAAATTTGGCACTGTCACTATCCTACCCTAAAATCCCGTCAACATATTTTTTTTATGTCGATCCTTCTCTCACCTCTCCAAACCCATCCTCTTTGCTGCAGTTTTTGCAGCTGCATATCCAGGTCTTCAACGGCAAAAGACAGTGCCTAGGTAGAAACAAATACTCTCGGCTCTCTTATTTTGGGCAGGACTTTTAACCTCTCAAGGGAAGAAAGAAACAGACTTTCCTATTGCCGTTTAAAAAATTACATGTATTAGCATATGAGCTAGCCTGGATTTATCTTCTCTTTCAGAAATGCATCTAGATTGAATTTTTTTCCTCTTTCAGTTGCTCCCAAAAACTTCATAGCCCCCTGTGACACCGCACATGCACGGGGTTTGCCCACCTGGCAGCTGTCCTCTGCCCAGGTCACCCTCTGAGGGGCTGGAGGGCAGCTGCTGCAGGCACCCCTGCCACGCTGGGGGACACACGGACCTCAGTCTGTCCCCACGTAATGCAGTGGCAGTTCTCAGCACTGTGGACTGATCCTCTGCCAGCACAGAAAGCAGCTACCAAATTAAGTGTTATTACTCACGGGCAAAACTGCTCCTCTTCCACTTCATCCATGACTTCGCTGATGTCCCAGGGAATGCAAAGGGTTTGTTTTTTCCCACTGCCAAAGTCCCTCTCCATGATGGAGACAGGAATGTATCACCGACCCTGCCCTTGGTGGGAGCAAGGAGCGCATGAAGCCGCTCTGCACCTGCTGCCCCTCAGCTGGAAAAGGCTGGTGCAAGCTGGGCTTACTCCTTACTCTGTCAGAGCAACTCGGGGGAAGGAAAATCACACAGAGAGAAGGGGGGAGAGTGGTGGTGAGTGCATGGAGCCCAATCACTTTACATCATTTTGCAAGTTGGAAACAAGATACGGTTAAGAGGTCATGTGCCCTGAGTGATTTACAAACACAATGTCTGCATAAGAAGCCGCATGAGGTTTTCTTTTCAACAGAAGCAGTGGCTTTTATTGGTAATTTGTCCAACATCCAGGCTTAGAGATTGCCCATCACATATAAGGGAAAGTGTTAAAGCACTTAAAAATATATTAAATCAGTTTTGAAACCCACACAGTTGGGGGATGGTGCTTCCTCCAACCAGTTAGCAGAAGTGTAGGATTTAGCACTTTCAGGAGCAGACTGAAAGCCTCTCCAAGGCAGCAAGCAGAGCCTTGGATTCTAACACTCATATTCGATAAGGAAAAATAGCCTCTTTTTCTGAGCCAGGCCAATTTACTACAGGGATAAGGAAGATGACACTGCGAACATGGCTCTCTCTGTATCCACATTCCCCTTTCAAGTGAAAAATGAGGAGCGCAGCAGCAGTCCTCCACTCAGCATTGAATCAAGCCAGGATGCTGGCAGGAGAGTCTTACACAACGCAGTGAATAAAGCACACACCTTTGCTTGTGTACCTTTGTCTGGAAGGGGCTAACCATAAAATGCTTGTAAAAACCAGAAGAGGGTCTTTCCTTACAGGAGAATATTGTGAACTCACATTTCCAGTGTTTAAAGTCCACCTAAAAGGAACTTAAAATGCAGCATGATCAGAGAGGAAGTGAAAGCTGTCAGGTACATAGCTAGCAAGAAAAGGAAAAAAAGAGAGATGCTGAGCACAGGGCAGCAGGCTGAATATCTCTGGAAGCCTTATCTCCAATTATGGAACACAGAGGATGATTTAAAGGGATATTGTAAATTCAAATTCAGTGTTTTAAATAATTTATAGTTAGAACTTTATTCCCTTGAACAGTCTATCCCTACACTGGTTTAGCTTCTCTCATCTGCTTAATATGTTTCACACCTCTCTTGTAAGCACAAACTGAATTTAAAGAGGCTAGAGATTTTCTTTGAGAAAACAAGTTCAAATTTGGTAAAAAATGCAGGAAAAATTTGGCACAAAAAAAAAGGACTTTTTGTCAGAGGAAGGTCTTTTAAAAATCTGCAGTGGCCTCCATACCTCCTGGGGCTGAAGACCACTCCATGGCTCTTAGCTGTGCTCTGGTCCAAAAGGGGAAAATGTGCAGAATCTTTGTGCACAAGCCCCACCACACTGGCAAAAAAAAATGCTAGACAAGTCCTTGATGCTGCAACAAGATCTTGTGCTTGGACCACCACAAATAATTCATGTACACTGTGCTTTGTGAGGGTGGGCTACACTGCACACTTGACAGAAAACGCAGAGAAAAACGTGGATAGGAAGGAGGCAAAGATCCCAGGAGAGGAAGAGCATCCACCTCTTGGCCACAGCCTTGGGAGAACCAAAGCCTGAAAAAAGGGGTTCATCAGTGCCCTGCTTGATGCTTCTGCAAGGCAACCATATCTTTCACATCTCTTGTAAGCAAGCTGAGCTGGAAATCACTGTCAGCCTGCTCAGAGTAAACCAGCTCGCTAAGTCCTCACACAATCTTCTTCTCACAGCCTTCACAAGTAGGTGCCCGGGAGCAAGAGCTTCCCACTGCATTTAAACTGTGGCAGAAATGATGGTGCTAGTCCAGCTGAGCATTGCCCACTTCTGCCTCTCCACCTCCTCCTGACTGTCTCTTGGTGTATATAAAACCTGCAAGCCTGGAAATAGAACTCTCTATTTTAGTTTTACCACCATTTGGTACTGTGAGTCTATGACACACGGCCAAGGCTCCTAGGTAACACCACAGTGCAAACAGCAATTGGGAGGATGAGAAGAGTCTGGACTGGGATCCTGCTGCCCTGCTGCAAAGGTGCTGCAGAGGCTCAGGGATGATGGGAGTGCCGTATGACACAGCAACCCCTGGACTGCTACCAGGTACCTTGGAAGCAGTTCTTATTCTGAGCCACAAAATATAGATATGAATTAAGGATATAAAGTTACTTCTTCCCTCTATCTAGGCCTCCTCTTCTAAGTTACCTTAGGGAGGTACCTCAGGTATTTCTGCCAATGCAGATCTCAGACAGGATCGTTTTAATGTGACAGCATTTCTATTTCCCTCTCTAGCTGGACTGTGCTTGGTGTTCTCTCTCCCTACCACATCTAAAATAAGGACACTGCAGCCGTTTTGACAATTCTCATATTGAAATTCCAAATGGCTGTGAGTGCAATGCAGAAAACACTTTAAGGGACTGTGGTTCTTCAATTATTTACGACAATATTATACATCCAGATTTGTCTTAACATAAATAGCATCAAATGGGAGCAGAAAGAGAATAAAACATTTGAGCCTATTTTTGAGATACCTAACATGCCATGGAGCTCCACACCCGCCCTCTGAGATCTGTCTGCTCCACTCACTACTGCAGCAGAAGGTGCATCGGTAATCCTGCCAGGGAGGAGAGTAAACCTTTCCTGGAGCAGATAGTATAGTCTGCAAGGTACTTTGCAATTATTAGTGAAAATATCCAGCCCCTCTGTTTCTCTTAATGAAGGCTCTAAATGTATTTTACTTCATGTTTAATTTTAGTCTGAAAATCCTGGCACGGCTGGCACCGATGCAAATGTCTCGTGCCCCACTAGGGCACAGATGAATTTGTAGGTGATCAGTGGGAGACCAGATGGCTTCTCTGAGCCCCGAGTGTGTGGGACCCCCCACTCCCAGTTAAGATACTCTACCAGACTTGCTACTGCTGTTTCATTTTTCATGTACCCAAATCAGCAGTCAGTAGAGATTTGGGAGCACTTCATCACATAAAATGCACACTGCATTAGTATTTGGAGTCTTTGTCAAACGACTGGTGAATCTCAGGGCCAAGACAATATATCTTCTCTTGCCTGCATGTATGACAAAGTTAGGAAATGCAAGACACTCCCGCCTCCCTGAGAACTGCTGGGAGTCACCACTTACTCCCCAGGGGCTCTGTGGATGTAAGCCACTTACTGCAGGTAAGACTGCAGCAGTGGGGAAGAAAACACCAAAATGGTTTCTCTCCTTTGAGACTTATTTCCAAAAAGTGAATGTCGGTCCAGAAGTATTATGATGCTTTTATTCCAGAAAGCCAGTTTACAATGACATTTAGAGGAAATACCTTACCTGTACAGGCCCCCTTCTGGGACGCTTTCGCCCACTTCAGGCACAGCCACCGTGCCCCACTAACTCTAACAACATCAGGGCTGGCTGTTCCCCTCACTACCACTGCCCAGAAAAGCAGGCGATCTCTTTCAGACAGTTCAGGAGAAGATATTCAGAAGGGAAAGGAAGAAAATTGACCTTATTTTATTTTAGACATGAGAAAATATCCCCTTGCTTAGGTATATGACTGTGTTGGAGTAATTTTCATAACTTGGTCATAACAACTAAGGAAAGTTAAACACAGCTCAGGGAGACGCCTTCATATAGTTAATTTGACTTCCAAGGGCAATTCCATGGAAACATATGGGATTGCTCATATAAACAGAGTTACAGGATATGCAAGCTCTCATGGCAATGGATTGCTCTATATCCCAGTGACTTTTACAGACCTGAATCTTTGCTGACCAGTGCTCTTTCTTTGGAAATCCCTTCCGCAGCTGTCTTTGCCAGCAGGAGCGTGGTGTACAATGCAGTCACACAGGCAGGCTCTGTGTGTTAATGATTCCCGTGCTGCACAGCCATTCACCAGAGATTTTGTACACAACCTCGTTACCTTAAACTCAGCTGTTAGTTAAAAAAAGAAAGAATAGTTGAACAAAAGTTGAACAAAGGAAGGAAAATGGAAAAGATAAACAGGCCAGCTTGCCTGTTGAAAGCCTTTACAAAAATACATCAGAAAATTCAAAATATTTTTTTCTTTTCCCTTTTAATAAGAAACACATCCAATCCAGAGGCGTTTTAAATAGCTTCACCAGCCCTGAGCATTCTCTGACACATTCTTCCCTTCCTAGAACCTGCAAAAATGAAATTCCCTGGAGAATACCTAATAGCAGAGTCTCTGTTCCTCAACCACACTCCTACTGGAGAGCATCTCTGATTGCAAACCCACCTATGCAGTCCAGGTAGGAGAATTACTGAAGAAAATTATATCCTTATTTTTCATGTAGCCCAGTCCTACCTTCCTAAACCCCATCAGGGAGCTGATAGGGTTTAGCATTGCTTGGAGCCGCCTGGCATTGGCTCTGCCATACAGAGAGGAAACTTCTGGCAGCTTCTCACCAAAGCCACTCCTGAAGCCTCCCCACTATCAAAACCTGACCATGCAAACCCAATACACTCATCTATGTTTCCATTATCTCCTGGGGAGAAAATAAGTTTGTGAATGAAAAAGGAAAACAAAAGTTATTGCATATCAGGTATATTAGAATAACTTTGTTAATTTTCACTATGTAAAAAGGCAGATCAAAAACAAGGGAGTTTTTTCTTTCAAAACCTTATCTCTTCTCGCAGATAAAGAAGAAAAGGAAATCTCTTTGTCATTAGACAAATTGGTTTTGCACTTTTTCTTTCTAGAGCATAAATCAATTAAGAAATATTTCTGTCCTGGTTTGAGACAAAATTTGGAGGAACACTCTGGGAGGAACATCTCCTCTATAGGAGGCAGGTTACAGCCACCCCTCCCCCAACAGGTTCGGGAAAAAATTCCTCAAAGGAAAGTGAAAGAAGAGGAAAAAAACTCTTTATTTAACAAGCACACAGGAAAAGAATAATGCTAAATAATAAAACCTCTCGCTGTGGAGAGAAAACCTGGGAAGATTTTAGAGTCCTTTCCGTGGGTGTGGGCTCTCTCTCGCTCTCCTCTTCGGAGCTGGGTCAGCTCGGGCCCCTCCGGGCCGAGGTGTGAGGGCTCCCAGGGAGGTTCTGATGTTCTGGTGTTCTGAACAGTCCAGAAGAGAAGAAGGAAAAATCCAAAGTCCCAGGGAAACAAAGGAGTTTTACTCTTCGTCTCTCTCCTCCATAAAAAGGAGCCAAGAGCTGGGAAAAGCAGGAAGGTGCTTTCCTCTGCTCCGCAGCAGCAGGAACACGGGGGAGTGAATGTCCTTGAAGCACAAAAAAAACTGTTTTGAAAAGTTCATCCATTTTTTTTTTCTTTCTCTTGCACCCAGTTTTAAAGACACAGAAAGGCACAGGAATCATGTCTGGGCATGGGGCAGGCGATAGGGGATACACATCATAAAGTCAGCCCAAGACAATTTCTAAAGAAATTACCTTCATCTACTGCAAGGCTTTCCAGAGGCAGTTCAGTATCTAGAAGGTCACAGCAAACTTAATGATCTTTTCATTCACAGGTAGCCTTCAAAAATACCTTTTAAATGACATTAGGAACTTTAAGAACTTGTATTGTATCTGACTTTTTGAGGTAGTCAAGACACAATAACTTTTTTGTTCTCATTACATTAAATGGAAAACTATTTTGGAGATGGCACATGCTAGTGCTCAGCATCAGTCTCTGGTGTTCACTTAGGCACCAGCAAAGGTGCAACCTATAATTTGGAAGATGAATGCAGGCCTTGTCAGGGGATGAAAGTGACTGGGTGTTCTGTCTGCAGGGATTCTTGGACACACAGTGGCTCCTGTAGGTACTGGCAGGTTCCACTGGATGTCACCTTCTGATGAGGACCCTAGTGACTACGGGCAAGTGTTTTTACCCAGGAAGTGTCACCAGTGCAACAGCAAATCCTAAGGTCGATTCAGAGGACTCCCTTGGAGCTTCTATAGCTTTACAGTCCTAACCATTTTAACCCAGTCGGTGTCAGAGAGCAGAAAATTGGTCACTGTTTACTCAATTTTCTTTCTTTTAGAGTTTGAAGCACAATGATGGAATTGAGACTGCCCTAAGCTGGGCACCGTACGACAGTAAGAGTTAGTCAATAACCACAAAAGACTGCAATCTAGATAGATAGGAGGTGGAAACAGAAACAAGACTGCAAGAGACACAAATTGCCTGAAGCCACACAATAGCAAAGAGCAAGTCAATAGACAGAATTGAATTTTACCTTTTAATCAGAAACGTACCTCAATTTTTTATCATTTATAGCATTTTACTTCCAACATCAAATGATAGCTCCACAAAAGCAAAGCAGTTCTCTCACTTGAAACACTTTCTGGGTTCCTCATCATCTCTGGTACAAGAAACCTAATAGAGACAAGCCAGGAATCAAGGACTAAATCACTGGTATTGTTACTTTTATTATTATCATAGTTGCACTTGAGCTTCCCACAAATTTTGCATACAACTGAAGTGAAGCTGAGTTTTTACTTCTTTCATTGAACTATAAGGGCAAAATTATATCAAGTCTCATTATTGTTTTTTAATCCTTCCCATATTTTGAGTCTTGTTAGCTGGGGAGGAAAAAAAGAGAAAATGCAGCTGACTTTTATAATTAAAACTCACCAACTGTCATTAAGAGAACAATAGCACATCAGGCACAGCTCGTCTGTGCCACATGTGAGCTCAGCTTCAGCGCTGCCCGCACGTGTGTGCTGGTGCACCCAACCTGGCAGTGAAAGGGTGGCCTCTGGGCAGCCCTGGGGACAGCCAGCACCATCCTGTGCTTCTGGGCCACTGTGAGCTCTCCCGAGTCCTGTGTGGGCTCTCTCTCACAGGTTACAGGCTGAGAGAAAGAGCAGCACCAAAAATGTTGCTTTGCCCTTCCCTTTGAAGCAGATTTATCCTCCATGTGGTCACTGTCTGAACCCATAATGTGGCTGTGCTGGGGGAGAGGAGGATCTGTTCAGAGAAATCCCATCTTTTCCAAGACCAAAAGAGAGAAAAACCACACAGACACTGTTGGGGTGACTAAGCCCTCTGGGGGGCTGTGGAGCCCTGGTGCACACCAGGCTCTGCCCATTCAGTGATGGGAACACTCTAAGGAGGGAAATCCCTGTTGAAGTTAGGGTGATCTCCTGACAACCCCCTATTTGTTATGTCTCAGTTACATGTATTTCCCCTCTATGTTGAATATTTATCCCCTTGTTCCATATGTATTAGGTTCTGGAATCTTCGCTCTCATTTGATGTTCTATTGGTTTTTCTTTCCCTAATCCCTCCTCCCTCCTTCCCTATTTGTTACCCTGGTTGTCCCTCATTTGTTTGCTGTTTGGTTGATTTGTAGCCTTTATAACCCTGGACCCTCCTTGATTTTTGCCTTTTCCCTGCCCCTGGACCCTCTGGCAATAAACTCATTACTGGAACCCAAGCAGGGAGCCCTTCTCTCCTCCTTTGCCTCCGGTGCTAACCCAAAAACCATCTGCGAGCCCCCTTCCCCACTCGGGAAGGACAGCACAGCTCAAACAGCAGCCAGCCCCTGACAGCAGTGGCCGACCCCGGTGGCCAGGGACGCTGCAGGAAGGCCGCAGATTCCCTCTGAGAGGGTGGCTCGAGGGAGCAACGTGGCGAGCCACTGTGACGTGGCTCTGACTCCCCTGTAAAGCTGATGGAAAGAGAATACATGGAAATGCAGGCCCTGCAGCAAGACAGTGTGTGTTCCCGGCCACCAGCCCCGTGCCTGGCCTGGGAGAGCTCCCCACTCTGTCCATGGGGTGTGGTGGGACTGGGGATGAGAGTGACCCTCAACCAAGGCCTCTCAGAAGTGCCCAAATCATTTTACCTCTGAAGAATTGCTAGAAAACCCGATTCTGAATATTTTGTAAACCCATGGTCTCTTGCAATATCATTATCTCATTAGGTTGGCTTCTTTCATACCTCTGAAAGACAGAGAGAGCCCTTTGAACTTCCTGGATGGTGATGAGACAGCAACCAGTGATACCCTTTAATACACTGAATTTTATGTACCTTTTTGTACCTCGTAAATGTGACACTTTCCTTGTGACTAGGTGGTTGTTTCAGTGTTTACCAGGTACTTACTTCTGTCACAATATTCTATTTTGCTCCTGAGACTATGATTCTGTCACATATAAAAAGCTGACTTAAAGTGAGAGAACAGGAGATGAACTCCTAAACAACAACATTATTGTTTTCATAAAATTATCCGTAGGGAGGACAGATTTGGCTACTTTTGGTTTTTTAATCTTTTGCTCTTTTCAGTGGATGGGTTAGTCAAGTTTCAGGAATGGGGGCAGAATGTGGCATGTGGAAAACAGTTCTCTTATCAGAGCCTTCCCCTCTTCCAAGTCAAAAAGAAGTATCTGGAGCTTGAGTTCTAAACAAAGTTTTAGAAAAATGGTTTTATTGGGCATCACAGGTTCTTTCAAGCACTTCATCAGTTCATGATGAAATGAGCTCAAAGATGAGATGAACGGATCAAGTCAGCCCGATCAACAGAAAATGAGAAGATATAAAAAAGAAGGTAATAAACACATTTCAGCTTCTAATTAGCCTATCTAAAGATCTGCTTTCTCTATAGTCTAAAATAAGAGAAAGATTAATAAGATTTTTTCAAAGACTAGTTGTACGATCATTAGACTTTTCCTTTTATTCACATTGATTTTTAACCTTCTCTCATAAGAACATTTTTTTAAAAAAACCTTTATGTAAGAGGAACATTATTAAGCATCTTTTTCTCTCTTTGTAACATCTACATGTGTGAATGGCCGACAAATTATTACTAAAGCTTTGAAAGAGCGTCAAAACACACTGCCTCTGACACTGCTAACAATCAATAGATGAAGGGTACAGCGTTTTAACCCACAATCTCCCGAACTGTTCCTCTCATCCTCTATGCACCTGTCTTTCCTGGAGCACAGCGAGGAATGTTAAAAGCATATAAAACATATTTTACTCCGAATAAATTATACAAACAATTTAATTTAGAAAGTAGACTCGCCCAGACATGGTAGTTTGTCCGTCCCACCACTCATCACCTCAAGGCAGAAGGAGACCTCTGGTACAGACTGTTCACACTCCTGTTCCCTCTACACATGTGATGTTTTGTTTCTGCAAGCAGGCAAGATTGCAGCTCCAGCCTGGATAGGATTGCTAAATGTTTTGACAGTTTGAGAAAAACCCAATAACGCAGCTTGTTCTCATATTGTAAGTGTAACGGTTTGCATAAAAATTCCCAGAGACGCTGCTGGGAACGCTGTTTAATTGGGCTGTAAGATCTCATTGCATCGTCGAAAGAGCACAATCAATAAGCCCTACCTACAGTTGCTTAAAAGTGGAAGCCATTTAGAAACAATAACAGCTGACAAAACCTATCTAAACCATTACAGTGCTAAAGGCCTTGGTACTGCTTTACATCCTGCATCATAAACCCGCAGGCATTGGGTGGACTTGCTATTTTTTGGCTCAGCTCTGTCAAAGCCGGTGAAAATGGGAACCACACGTAATGCAGAGGGCTCCAAACCTGAGCATTATACATAAAATATAAGGATTTAAAATCATGTAACTCTGTTTTCCAAACCTAATAACAGTTGCTGTCAGCTGCATGAAGAGTACAAATCTGAAATCTGCTGCCAAATCAAACTTGAGCCTTAATGTGAAAGCCCAGATTTTATAAAAAGGGTAGATATTATTAAGAAGACAGCTAATCAATCAATTACCAACACTCAGCTTCTCACCAAATCTGGTGCCATTTGTAACACGTACTGAGATCCTTGACTGGAATGAGATGCAGTAGAAAGGCAGAGAATGATTGTGGGCACTCACAGCCCGGTGATAAAGTGCCAAGGAAATATCAATAGCAGTCAAACAGTACTTTTCCTAATTACCACATGTAATCTAGGCTCCCCTTTCCCTGGGGCTGATGCAGAGTTTTAGGTCAACAGCTTCAGACAACTGAATTACGAGCTGTAGCTAGGTGAAAAAAACACATACTGAATTCTAAATGTATACCTTGGTAACGTTATCTTCAGTGGAACATAAGCACATCCTTAGTTTTATAAATGTGTCTAAGTGCCTTCCTGATGGGAATATGTTGTTAATGAGGCTTATTACAGTAATTTGTATTGGAGTCATTTACAGGCCTGAGTCCCAGTGTGTTTGGCATAGCACAAGAATTGGAGTAGCAGTTTCTCTGCTCTCTGAATTACACAGTCAAAGTATGGGAGAGAGAAACAAGTGACTGGCATAAAGAGATGGGAAGTGGAGAACAAGCAGCAGGTATGTACACGGCAATGGGACATTAGAAAATAATGAGGTAAACAGGGGTCACTGCACATGGAGAATTGCTTTCCTCTCTTTTGTCTAACTTCAGATTTTACAATGTAAATTTGTGAATCTAAGTTGGTTGCCCAATACCATCGGTGCATTTATCTGGATCATCAATTTATGCTGAAGATAAATCATACTTTAACACACATCTTCATCTCCTGGTGCTGCAATGGTGCCCCAAATGACTAACTCAGATGCAGGCATTGTACAGAGTCACTGCCCACAAAAAGTAATAAAAGAGAAAGGATTACTTTTAATCCTAATAATAATAATAATAATAATAATGTCTCCCACAGTAACTTTAGCTGAAGGGTCGACATTCACAGTGTGTGAAGTTTCTGTATTTATCCAACTGAATTGCAAGTCAGGCAGGAGCTCCTGGGAAACCCTGGAGCTTGGTCAGAGAAGGCTTGTCCCCACACAACCCATGACATTGGCCCAGGCAGCCTCGTGCTTGATGTTCAGAGAGAGCCCTTTGCCCGAGTCCTGTGCCATATGTGCAACAGCCTTGCAGCAGCAACACTGGGTGAAGCCTGGTCAGGCAGAAGGTCCCTCCATACAGATTTTGCCCTTTCCTGCAGCCGGTTGCTGTGTAAAACTGGTGGGGAGCTGCCATCCTCATCCCACTGTGTGAAAGCCTGCGGGCCTTGCAGCTGTGCAGTGCTTCCTGCCTCACTGACACTCACCCCTGAGCTTCTGTGACCTCACTACAGGCTAGGGTTGGCTTTACTGCAGTCATCCTGTTATTCTGGGTGACCAATTTGACCTGGACTATGTGGCACTACCGAACATGTGCTCACCACCTCACTCTTCATGTCTGTAGTGCCACTGAAGTTAGTGCATAAGTGTGCCTCTGTCACAACTAAAAGTGACATTTTATTTTATATTTAACCAGTCACATGGCACACCTATCTCCTAAGCCTCTCTTCCCTCTCAAAGGGGTAAACCTTCTCACTCCTTGACACACTCTTGGCTGGATGAGGGTCTCAGCTTGATTACCAGTATCTTTTGAAAACACCCAATATTAAGATCTCCAGAAGCAGAAGAGATGTCTGAGGTTTAATTGACCCTAGAGCAAAGCTGCCAGGCAACAGCAGTCTCACGGTGGATACAAGAAATGCAGAGCCAGGAGCACATCTCCTTTTGCTTGTTCTCTGGGCTGTACTCCACCAAGCAGCTGTTCTGGACCACAACCTGTTCTGCTAGGTACTGCAAAAATGAAAATCATAAAGATGGCCCTCAGATTTGAAAACTTACACGATAAAACAAAGCAAGTGCACATGTAGACCAGATGCCACCACTGTGACAATCAGAGTATCGTCATGCTTGTTTCATCATTTCCTTTGTACCCTAGTCTACCAATGTCTATAAAGATATTTATGATGAAGGCATTAATTTTGCTGTGAAGAATTCCTCCGTAAAGCCCATTGCAACTCATATCACACCCTTTTAAAAAAAAATACTCAGTATACTATACTATAAATATTTCTAAAACTTCAACAATTTCTAAACAATTGCCAACTGCAACTGTGTAAATGAAATGCTACAATAAACAGCTATGCTCTGTTGTTCTCTAGATGCATTCACTGTTTTGGATAATCTTTTATAGTGCTGCAAAAGAGGCTTTGTATTAATTAGCTGGCTCCTGTTTGTTGAAAGCAGCTGATTTACTAAATATCTTGCTTATTAGTGTGGAGGCATAGAACAGAAGGCAACACTTCATAATTGCATTTTAATAAACAACCTTGAATACTTGATTTTCAATGAGTCACTGGGATACCAGTTTTTCTTTGCAAAAAGATTCAGCTGATGGAATCTGACGTTTCCTTTAAGTTGACGGTATCCTTTCCTGCCATGTTCTGTCACACAGTTCTGCCAGCTATTCAGGCCAAGAGTCACAACTGTGATAGCTCAGTAGATTAGCTGAGATCCCCATGGATAGCAGCACCCCTTACTGACTCATTTTGCAGCCTTGAGCTAACCACCTCATGTCATCTATTCTTGTAAAAAGTGTGTGAAATTGATTCTGTGGTGGTATATCTCCAGCAGGCAGCTCAGACCCATGCAGCCACTCACTCAGTCCCCCACCACTAGCATGGGGAGAAGAATCAAAAGGGTAAATGCACAAAACCTCATGGGTTGAGATAAAGACAGTTTAATAGCTAAAGCAAAGAAAATAAGGAATTCTTTCACCGCTTACCACGGGCAGACAGGTGTTCAGCCACGTCCAGGAAAGCCACACTCCACCACGTGTAACAGCGACTTGGTGAGACAAACACCATCACTCCAAACATCGCCTACTCCCTTCTTCCCCCAGTCCTGTAGGATGAGCATGACACCACATGGTGTGGGATATCCCCTGGGTCAGCTGGGGTCAGCTGTCCTGGCTGTGTCCCCTTCCAACTCCTTGTGCACCCCCAGCCTCCTCGCTGGTGGGGTGTGGTGAGGAGCAGAAAAGGCCTTGGCTCTGCGTAAGTGCTGCTCAACAATGACTGAGATGCTGGTGTGTTACCAACACCTCTCTCACCAACACAAATCCAAAACATAACCCATATCAGCTCATAGGAAGAAAATTATCTCCATTCCAAATAAAACCAGTGCAGATTAATTGTGTGCATGCATGGCACTTGGAAGACGTAAAAAGTGAGTAAGTATCACCTTTTGCTGTGGGGCAGTGGGTGGGACAGGAATCAGGTCTAGAGTTAACATACCCACCTATTTCAAGTCCTGACCAGTGAGAATCAACATCCTTGGATATCTCAAATGAATCTTACCTCACTTGGAAGCTTTGAAAAAATCTTTATAAAAAAAAGAGGTATTATTTATGAGAAAACTAGTACAAATTCAGTTTGAGGAAATCAAATATATCAAAGTGATAACTAGTGATAACTAGTTAGATAACTAGTGATAACTAGTTATCACCAAAGTAGATAGTTATGCTTCATTCAAAAATATAAATTCATCAAATTATTAGCTGTGTTTTTACTTTGTTTTTCTTCTTAAAATAAATCCTATCTGTATTGGAGGTAGATATAGATATGGAGATATATATATATATATAGAGAGAGAGAGATATATATATATATATGCTATTCCATCCCGACCTTAATGGCCCTGCTGGATTTAGCATGCTCAGGCTTTTGCCCCAGGATGTTTCTACATCTGTGTATGTGGCAGAAGGCATAGGGAAGAGATTATTTTCCAGTCTTTGACAGCATGAGGGATTTCAGCACCAATGTTAGGCACACTGAATCTCCTCGCCAAAGCGAAATTAAATCTGCTCTCACGAAGTAGTGGCACAGCAGAGACTGTCTCAAATGCATGCTTTGAGATATCACTAAAGTCAAGCAATAAAAGGTGCCAGACAAAAATGAACTCTAATTAGTCTAACTAGAGATCAGAGAAACTTGGTTACATTCAAACCAAGACTTTAATCACTAACCTTTTAGTCACTCCTGTCTTTTCCACATATAAAAAATTAAACGACATGAAAAACATGGCTTATTTGTGGTTCTTGTCATTATGATCCTTAGACAGGCAATGGAGCTTAGGGGAGAATGAGACGTGAGAAAGGTGAAATGGGATTTGAACATGCAAGAATGTTTTCTGCATGCAGCCAAGCTTATCCAGATCTCCAGTGAGTCCCTAATTCACAGACTGCTGGGACAACAGAAGGACTGCTCTGACTTCACAGGCTTTGCAGTTCACAATATAAATGTCCAAATTACATTCAGAGTTTTCTGAAATCTGAATCAGTTCAACCCAGAAAATGTTACACCACCGTAAGCACTATCAATTCTTTTCTACCCACACTTACTCTTTGTTCCAATATGCTTCATTTAATTTTAAATTTATGGTGTTTTTCTTACGGGAAAAGGTTGCTGAGATTTCAACCCTCTTGTGATTTTGCAATGCCAAGCATTCCTGGATTATGCCACTCTTGTTCTACCTTGGTAGCCACTACCTTAGTAGCTGTGGAATAGGAAATTAAAAGGAGTAGGTTTTCCTTGTTCAATCTGGACAAAACAAATTTTTTTTTTTTTCTTTATTTTACAAAAAGTAAATATCCTTCAGAAAAAGAAAATGCTACAGTGGTTATTCATAATTTTTACAGTTTTCCTAGGAAAAAAGTAATCATAGTTTTTCAATAAGGTTTTAATCTGGAACTGACTATATGGTCAATTTGCAGGTGTAAACAAATGAAAGACACACACAAAAGCTGATCAGACAATATAGTCAACCCACGTGGCACCCCGTGCTAACTGAAGACATCCCCAGAGATGCCTGCGTGGTTTTCCAGGGGGAACCCACAGTGCAAATGGTAACCGGGCCAGGAAACTGTCTTGGCAACCCTAATCCTATCTCCAGAGAAAGTCAATTGCTAGTTGAACTGTAGCAGTCCAAAGGTATCCACTCTGCCCAGATTGCTATACACCAGGCAGGCATCCCACCCCAAAATTTCACTCCCTGATAGCCAGAACACGTTCCAAGGATCTTTCCAAAGGATGGAGCATGAAAGCTGTGTGAGAAATCTCAATAGCATCTACTGCTGGGGAAGCCATTGGTCCAGAATAATCCACAGCAAGCCTTGGCACACGGACCGGTGCCAACCTCCACGGCAGTTCTCCTTCGCAGCATCCCTCCAAATGGGTGCTTGGAAATTTTGAGGAACACGCTGTTCTTTCCTCCATAACTCTGCATGCTCCCAGCCTATTTGCATGCTTTTGTAGCACGTGGTGAATTCTGAAGGCTGTGATTAATACATGCTGGTGTTTGCTACTGTTTTTCCGTTGAGAAAAAAGCTCGAGAAACAGAAATTATGTTGCTACATTAACACAGAATCAGGAGAAGGGAGTTACAATGAGTTCCCCAAAAGACAGATGATTCATACGTTTCATAAAAATTGCACCATATGCATTAGCTATCGTTCTCAGATAACATTATTGTTGCAAGCGTTGTTGCACATAAGTACTTCATTTATCTAAATCGAGACTTTACACTTCTGTGCACTCTGCAGGTCCCAGCCCTGCTATGATGGAGTTACCAGCATGATGCGGCAATGTATTACAGTGTCAGATCGACTCACATTTCATATTCTTAACTAAAGAAGATCAAAATAACAAAATGCAGCCATGGAAGGAACAACTGTTCTATCTGTAGCTACTCCTACTTTAAAGTTATTAAATAATAGCAATAGAAATGAGAGAATATGTTGTTATTGACAACCTGTAGAGACTGGAATAAAAGATTTGTCTTTTATTGATGCAATTATTTATTTCTACTAGATGAAACATCATTAATTTTTTCCTCTAATACTTTTCTTTCTCAATATTCAGTATCTTCCCAAGCCCAGAATATATTTCCACTTGATCTTCAGGGATTTGGGGTCTGTCTTACCCTCTCATTTTGATGTCTCCATCCTGCCACTTAGCCACCTTCCTCGTGAGTAGGGTTGGTTTCTCTCCCATTCTAACAGGTCCCTGCCTACATTAAGAGTGGTGGGAATGTTGTCAGCATTACTGGGAACTTTCTTTTCCAAACCTCTTGTCCCCTCAATCTGCTCATGTAAGACTTGTGAAGATGGTACTTACCATGTGATAGATGGGAGCTGTAATGTCAACCTGCTTCAGCCACATCAACCTCAAACAGAAAACAAGGAGTAGGAGTGTGGGGTCACTCATCTTGCAGTTTTGATGCCAGGCAGGCAAGCTAAAACTAGATCCAAGAACATGGAAGCTAAACATAATTATAGTACACAACACTGTGCTCCAAGATACCTGGCAACTGTAAGGAGTCATTTACTCACTATTCACTTATTCTGCGAGCAGGAGGGAATCTACTGGGAGACTGACATGATGCAAGTCATAAAATGATCATTGTCACAAACCTGAGCTGGCTCTGCTGGCAGCCTTTCACATTTCATATTTCCAGCTGTAATTAATGAGCCATTTTCCATAATGCAAATAAAAGATTTTTAAAGCTCTTCTTTAAAGCTTTTCAGCTTCTATTTTCCAGTTGCGTGTTCTCTGAGATACAGGAAATGTAGAAATATAAGGTGGAATGACAACAAGATGCAAAAGGCATAGGAAATTATGTAAATATGTCTAAAACAAAGAACTTCACTTGCCTTGAGACATGTCAGAGTGCATATATTAACTTAATTTCACTTACAAATAAAACTGCCTTTCTTGCAGCTAAGTTAAATTTGAGCCAATGCTTCACTTCACTTTGCATAAAGGCGAGGATGCCAAGACGATATTCCAGGCATGCAAATGTATTAGCCCAGATATCTCAAGACAGGAGTATTGCTTAGGCATCTCTATGCAGTACATTACCAAAAAAACCACCAAAAACCAAACAAATAAACAACAAAAAAACCCCCACCACACCCAAAACAAGACCCAAAAACCCAATAAACCCGTGTTTGTATAACACCAAGCCCTACTGTAGTGGGAGGAAGGGCACCCCAAATCTCTTTTTAAGAAAAGGCACAGAGGGCACTGAATAGCTGCTCTCTCTTGTAGTTTTCATGTTTTCCAAGGCCTTTTTACTGAACAGGTCAATCGATTCCCATTTTTCAAATCAATATTTTCTTGTCTTGAATGTCTTGTGCTGAAAAAGCACTTTCAGGTATGACTTGTTGAGTTTCTCTTTGTGTTCTGCATTTAATATTATTATTGGAAAGTAGAACTCTGTCACTACGGCAATTTTTTGCCGCAGCATTCTCTGGAATAAAATAAAAAATTATTGTAAAGATGATAATTCAGCAATGATGACCCTTTCTGATGGCCCTCTAGATTCAGCAGTATTTTGAAAAGCAATAATTTAAAGATCAAGCCTACCAGTGCCAGTCCAATGGTTTTTCTGGCCAGTTTTTCACAACTTACTGCAAGAAGATATTTGATATTTGCATGCAGCTGCAGTGTCACAGCTGGAGTGTCACTGAGGAAGCACAAAAGAGATTTCTGTTACATTTAAATTCCTGCTGAAGTTTGACCACGTATTCTTGGTAATCTTTGAATTTGTCTAATGTCAAACTAACCAAATAACCCCCTGCAAAATATCCAGCACATAAAATTGTCATTATTTTAGGAACCTTTCTGTGGTGGCTCTGCCTTGCTCAGTTGAGTTGCTCAATATACTTGTGACACTAAGCAAGCATTATAAGTCACAAATCACAGAATCGGTCAGCTTAGAAGGGACCACAGTGGGTCATGAGGTCCAATCTCCCTGCTCAAGCAGGATCATCCCAGAGCATAGAATTGCACCCAGACAGCTCTGGAATATCTCCAGTGAGGGAGACTCCGCAACCTCTCTGGGCAACCTGTTCCAGTGCTCGGTCACATGCCCAGTAAAGAAGTCTGATATAGATAGAGATATATAAAATACAGCACTTGATACCCAAAGCTTGAAAATACTTGAACTTTGGGAAAAAACCAAAAAACCTCTTTATTTCCAAAGATGAAATTACTTCTCTTTCATTATCTGATACTCAGATACTCAGAGACCTCATGTTTAGAGTTCAGAACCAGAAATATCTAACTACCTTATGCTCAGGATGTTTCAGTAGGGCTGGAGATCATCTAGCAGATAAAACAAAGAGATTGTCTGAGATTTCTAGACCAATGAGAAATGCTTTTGTGAACCTGAGCTTTCAGACACTGACACAGCATGAAACCTTTTGAAAATCTTTTGCTCCCAAGCACATCACCCATCGAGAGGGCAAAGACATCATCATTTGATGGAGTTTCTGTGGGCTCCATGTTCACTCTTTGCAAGAGGTTCTGGCAAAATATTCAGGAAAGGAGATAATTTTTCTGAAACAAGAGGGGTATTTGCTTTTATATCAGGGTGCTTACGCCTGTAACTCTCAGGATATAGACAGCTTTTATATGGAGATAAATTAAAAGAGTGATGCATTTAGACTGAGAAGCAGTGACTTCATAAAACACAGAAAGCCTTAGAACAACACGATCCAGTAGTTCTGGTGAGATTATAGTGTTGCCATGAATGCATCATTTAAAAATAATGCAGTACATCTCTGAAGAACATAGATCAACTCAGATTTAATATGGGTTCACTGTTCTCTACTCCCAGCTGCTATTTTATAAGAAGAAGCCAATAAATTGAGAAAACATTTTAGAAAGCATGAAATACATTTCAAGTTCCAGTAAAATAATTGGAACCTTCTCAGATTTGTTTAATTATGCAATATAGTTAGTCCCTAGTTCGTGATTTAAAACTTAGGTTAAATATATGAGAAAAGCCTGTCATTTAATTCAAAATAAATAAGATTTTTTTTTTTCACAATAAGCATTTGCATTTTTTTCTTATTTGAGAACTCCTGTATGTTATGATTATGTTGTCCTGCCAAGTTAAGATACTTTAATTAAATTGAAACCAGTTAGACTTGCTATAATCACCAGAGAAAAACAAAATATGAAAAATTAATCTGCAATAAAAAAATCTTCCTTGAGACATTTTATCAAACTGATGATTTTGAAATCTATTAATAGCTGTAGGCCAAACAAGCACATGAAATCATTCAGGCTGGCAGATCCAGAGGTCCTTTATCACTAAAGATGAAACTATCATTTCAACATCAGTTCAGCCATTAGTGGTCAAACTCCTTCTATAACATATCATGGAATAGAGTTATAGAATTACAGTTATTACAGAATTAAGTACATTTCAAAATGTACAACCAAACTTTTATAGAGGTTTTCAGAAATGCGGTTCATCCTGCAGGTGCTCGAGCTTCATGCTGTGCAGAAGCAAGAGTACACCAAGTCTATGCTTGTGACCTGCTAACGCTGTCATGAACTGGGAGTCTTGCAGCAGCCATTTCCAGAAAACACACAAAAGGTCAATATTCATAACCTCTGCCTCAAAAATGCAGGGTGCTGACTGAGAACAAGGTTTGTCGGGCCACATCCATCCTACCAGCCCCACTCCTCTGTGGCTCCCCTGCAGCCTATGTTTCTTCCCCACCATCACGAGGGAGGCAAGCACGGACATCCCACAGGCAAAGCTGCACAGTCCACAGAGCACCCAGAAGACATGGAACATGAGAAGGGTTTTGAGGAGGAAAACAATAAAAGTTTGCGTTGGAAAAAGTGGCATCGTGGAAATGGGGAAAATTTCTGTCCCACTGTACAGATGTCCCATTGCTGTGAAGAAGGAAAAACAAGCAAAATGCCATTGTAGAGAGGTCTGCTATCCTCACCTTCCTTCTGCTACTGCACTGCCTGAGTAACTTGCTGGTTTATAGCATCCCTTCTACACTATTATCTGCACTATAAGTCAGAGATCCAAGGGTTAGGTTGTGTTAAGGGATTCAGGTTTTGCAGCAGCAGCCATTGCAGTGTCTGCCTTCCTGGTGCCTGGCTGCTGAGTGCCACCTCCACTGGATTTGTAACAGGCAGAGCTGGGAGCAAGGAGGCTCCAGGGCTCGCTGAGAGACACCGCAGAGAGGTACCCGCCTGAGAGCCCAGCACTCGTGTGGCCACACCTGAGTCACAGTTACATTAGCCTCAAGTCATGCCAGGGAACTTTTAGATTGGATATTAGGAAAAATTGCTTCACTAGAAGGTTTGTCAAGACCCAGAACAGTCTGCTCAGGGAGGCAGTTGAGTTACCATCCCTGAAGATATTTTAAAAAAACATGTAGATGTGGCACTCAGGGACAGGGCTTACGGTGGACTTGGCAGTGCTAGGCTCACGGCTTGACTCGATCTCAAAGGTCTTTTCTAACCTCGAGGATTTTGTGATTAGCATCAGGTTGGAACTTCTAGACTGGAGTCCTCTCCTGCACCGCAGCTGTACATTGTACTCAGCCCTGTGCAACACAGAGAAAAGTCATTGCCTGTGTGACAGGGAAGCAGGAGGCTTCCCTTTTTAGCCAAATTACTGTGCACAGGCCTCACTTGCTATCCCAACCAACCTGCTGCAGGTTTTATGCTCAGGATGTTCCTCTCCCTTCCTGTTGTAGTCATATTGCTGGGCAAAAAGTGATTAAAGAATCAGTGGACTAGAGACAAGCTGCCTAATTTTTTAACCAGTGACTGGGAAACTTGATCAGAAGTACAGAGGCTTAGTTTCTAACCACTGCTCTAACAGCTATTTGTGAGCACAGAAACAAAATATATAATACTTGGTGAACAGAAGTGTGAAAATCTGTACGTCTAAAGAACTAGCTTAAGGAATGGCAAGTAAGAATCAAAATTTAGGGTTTAATATGTGAAATTACTCAGTCCCAGTCAGGGGTCCTCAAACCTGTATGAATTTGGGATAATAATTGCAGACCAGAACCACAGGCCCTTCAGACTGAGCTACCAGACTTCCAGATAACCATGTTAAATGCAAAGGTGTATTCATTCCTTCAACAACAGCGCTTTGACTGTTTGTCAAACTATAATAAACTATAATAATAATGAATAATCATATTAATACTACTAATAATACTACTACAACAACTAATAATAATAATAACCCTATTTGTTTATTTCCTAAATAGCTATCCAACTTCACATGGCCACTGCAGTGGCTGCCCACAGCCTTAGACATTGTCACGCAGTAATGTGCACACCCTTACCTGGGAGGATGACAATAATCTTAGACCATGAGAAGCTTCACTTCAGAGCCTCATTTCCTCCATGTTCCCACTAAAATACTTCCCAGGTTTTTGATACATACAACTACCTTTGCAGATATATTGGTTTATTGTTTTATTTTTCAGGGATTCACAAAAACAGAAGCTCATAAAATTTTGCCAACTTTAGTCTAAAAAGAAAAAAATCACATTATTCAGCCAGTGCATGAAACAAAGTTATACAGAAAATCAAATAAAAAATAGCAACATCTGAATCACTGCCTCAGTTTTTTTTCAGTTTTTTTGGATATATTTGGTGGTCGCAGAGACTCCAGGGTTTTGCTGAAGCCTCATCTCTTCCGGTCCCTGCAGTCGAGTTACCTCTGTCTTTCTCCGATAATCTGAGAAAGGCTGCTTGTAAAATAATCTTTTTTCTTTTATAAGTACTAGTGCCCTTTTTCAGGCAGTGTCCTTTGCTACCCAGAAATCAGTTTGGTCATCTGTTTCTTGGCTACCTGCTCATCTGGCAGAATATTATTTGCTTGTCCTTTATCCAAGGATAACAAACTCATACAGTTTTACAGCCCTGTGCTTAATTTTGACAGCTTTTCCAACCAGCCCTGTGTGCCAAATCAAAACAAGGAGGTTATGTTGTGGATGTGGAAGCAAACATAAGGCACAGGTGGATAAAGACACATTTAGCCACACTCAGACCCACCACATCAAACATGGACGCGAAGTCAACAAGTTTCATTGGCAAATTGATTTTGTTTAAGCCTTTGGTAAAGGGCAAGTCTCCCACCACAGTCAAAACATAACTCCAGCCAAACCTCATCCTTTTAAAACACGAGTACTGACAAAACTGGGAACAACAGATTCAAAAAGTTTTGTTCTCTTAATCCAGTAGCATCTGAAAACAAAGTCCTGAAGCCTCTCTGCAGACTTCAGGCACAGAGCTCATAAGACCAAAAACTGCTGTTGAAATAGAATTTAAACTAATTGCCCCTGGTTACAGGATGGGAGGTGCAGTTAGATAAAACTGTCCCTGTCTCCTGATGGAATCAGAGTCCATGTTCTTCTGTGAACACATTTGCATTTTTAGCCTTCTCTTAATCCACAAAAGAGCCTTACATGTATCAAAGTTGCATCTTGTCCTTGCATGCTCCTTTTTTCTCTAAACTCTCTAGTTTATTTGGTGGTTTATCCGTTGTCTCTGCTTTCTTTGAAGCCTCTTGATACCATCTGTGAATTTGATTGATGTGTACGTTTCTTCTCTTATTATTTTAAGTCATTTATACAGAAGCGAGTATTAGGCTCAACACTAATCCCCAGTCAGCTCCACTTCGCTATTTTACCCCTCATGGTTGCTTTGGTCTCTGATTTTTTAGGGGTTTTTTTTGTTAAAACTGGAATTATTACTGTGGGTGTTTTTAAGAAATTGTTTAAATTGGATTTCTTTTGTTGAAAGTCTCAGATTTTTCGCAGAAAGTTTTCTCCTTTACCTAGTAAAAGTACAAACGAATCAAAGAAAGGAACCGAGTTTGTTGGGCTTCTCTTCAGCCCGTGTGGCCTGCAGCACATCTGGTTATATATGACTGCTCCCATAACAAAGAGTTCTGTGTTTGCTGTACTGTAAAGACAATATATACTCTTGTATATATAGCATACTTCTGTACATACTGCATGGAAGTTTAGATTTGTAGGACTTATCCGCAGCATGATAAATATTTACTTTTGACTCATAATGACAGCTGCTTACTCTTGCATGTTTAAAGATAGGGAATTTTACTATCAGAAGAGGACCTGGAATTCCTATTCCTTATCTCTTCTTCCTCCAGGTAGGATGGAAAGAGAACTAGCTCAATATTTATATGTTTCCTTATAGATGCTTTCTTGGTATAAAATTTGAAAAACAAGGGGCAACTTCTGTTCTTCTAGAAAAAAATGCAAACTAATTCTTTAATAATTCCAGCCAAACATTAGGCATTAATTAATTAAACACCATAAAAAGGAGTCTAATGCTGGTCACATACATCTTTCTCCTCTAGAACAACACTCTCTAAAAATAACAGTTTCCACCATGAAGCAGAGAGCACAGAAAATGTTTGATAGCCAAATCAACCAGACCCTTCCCTGCTGTTCACATTACCTTGTGCCTTGCTCAGTGTCACCACGGGATGACAGCACAGAAAACACTCCACTCTGGCAAGTGGATGACCACTGCTAATCCCAGTATTCAGAGACGGCAAGTATGTGCATCTCCCTGTCCTTACAGCTACCTGTACTTAAAATTTTCAAGTTATTTATCAGAGGCAAAGGTGCTGACTTCACTTTGCTTTGTATCATTTCAGCTGAAGCACAATAAATGTTACAAGATGACTGGAAAAATACCTAACACAACCCTACAGTCAAGGAAATGGTGTCATCAAAACTAGGAGAGAGAATTTTTTAAAAAAAATATTTTGACTGATTTGCCTTTTGTGCTTTCAGGTCTGCCACTCATAACTCCACAAGGCTTGTCAAACTCACTTTTCTAAGAGGAAGATGTGAATTTTGTTCTTGTTCTGCTCTGAGATGAAATCAAAGAAAATGGAGGTGACTTCTGTAATCTTTCAATACACTATATGTTTCTCCCTCTGCACTGGAACAGCATAATTAAGAAGTCCTCATTTAGAGTTTGAAACTTTAATCACGGTTGTCCTAATAAAATCCTCTCTGGTTTGATAGACTTTATATTACTTCTCCTCGAGTGAACCTCAAACTGATTACTTGACAGGGAGCATTATCTAATTAATTATTTAGAGGAACAACTACCAAATTACACACAGAGATTGAGCAGCATATGGTGATCCAGTTTTAATCTTCTAATCCAGCGTTCAAATCCCAGGTGGGGACTACAATCTTCTGAATATTAATCTAATTGCACCTCTGCTGTCCCAGAAAATGAGTTTCTTGTCCTTATGAATTTTTCATTATTTCATCTGTAGTGAGAGAGAAGCCTACATCCATCACAGTTTGGAAAGCATGTGCTACATATCCACAAACTCCACTTGTTCACCCTATTTCTGAGCAGTTCCTCTGCATTTCTGCCTTCTTGGCCCAGAACACTGACTTCCATCTTCACCCCTACAATGACACCCTCAGCACTTGTTTGCCAAGGCATCTAGTGCTCTACTCTGGACAAGCAAGACTCCATCAAACCTCTTCAGTGCAGGAAGCCCAATTCCTTACCATTTCCTTTCATCTATGCTCAGTACACAGGTGCCCATATGGACTCAAGGAAGCAGAATTGGGGGTTTGAGATTTGTGAGCTCTGATGACTACTCACAAGTCTATTTTTTAAAGTAGCCAAGCGCTTGAACAGCTAAGTTAGGGTTCAACTGATTCCAAATATACGCGTTGCTGCATCTTTTTCTTTTTTTTTTTTTTAACATAGCCTAAGGACAAATTAACTTCAAAATTGTTTACCTGTTAAAGAAAGAGAGCGTAACAGGGAGAATTGAAACACTGCTTCAAAATGTAGTGTTATGTTTATCACCCTAATGTCTGTGTAAATGACACACACAGTGTCAAAGACTAGAATTTGCGTGGCCTCGAGCTTCAGGACAGAAATAACTATTTAGAAAAATGTATATTCAGAAAGAACTCCTTTCAGTGTCCTGCAGTCTCTTCATCAGAGCTTCATAAATGGCCTAAACACCTACCTTTACTGCTAAACCTGAGGAAAGCCACATAAAACCCCGTGCTGCATCCAGTTCTTAAATCCACATGATGGCTCACAGCTTACCTGTACTCAATCTCTTTCACAGCACCACATGGACCAAACCCCCACCTCATTCACCAGCTATTCTCCCAAATCTAAACACTGCCTCACCGTAAGTCTCTTCTAGCCACCAACCCAGAGGCAATTTCCCTCCAAGCCAGGTGGAGGTAGGCACGGGCAGCCTCACAACAAGGCAGTCTGTGTGTTGCCGCCCATCCCTACGGTGTCATTGACTACTGAAGTCCCCACACATGGCTTCAATCCATGAAGTACAAAAAGCACGGCTGCTCTCACGCTGACGCAAAAGGCTAGGTGAGAAAAGTGGCAAAACTGAACCCAGGTTGCACCCTCTACTGGTTTTGCGTCACAGGCTCCTGAGCAGAAAAGCAATGATTGATGTGAGCAATTAAAAACCGTGATTGGTATGGGACTGAAGAATGCAGTCCTACCAGAAGAAGGATGTTTGAGCTGGGGTTTATTTCTCCCTAAGCAGCACTAGCTTTCTCAGTGCTTTAGCAAGAACTGCTATGGGGTGCTGTGCATAGGGTCTGCTGCAGGATCTGAGAAAGCACGGGTTTCACCGACTGCCTGCACTTGCCAGCAGGACACCAGCAACCGTGGGCTAAATGTTGCAGGAGAGGCAGGTAAAACCATAGTTTTTAGTTTAGTTGATCCTACCTACTCTGTGCTTGTTGTTTGCCTGCTTTCAACTGCACATTGTGCACACATTACCAGTTATTTGCCAGCTCTTTTCCTCCGCAACTAACAGTTATTCTTCACGTGTTTGGTGCAGTTATTTTTTCCAAGTTTCTATCTTTCCTCTTGTGCCACAAGTCTCTGAATGCTCTTGTAATAATAACTAGATAGAATAACAGCCAACCTCTCCTGGGCTTGGAGCAGGAGCGATTTGTATTTACAAAAATACCCTAAATAAAGGAAAGCAAAACCATGAAGGAAAAGCTCTAGAATGCTACAAATCGGTTTAAACGTATAATTAATAGTACAGGGAGGGACTCCCTCATGTAAATGTATGCCCATGCATCTGTGTCAAGCTCTTGACTCTAGATTCTCTCTCTGAGCAGAAAGTAGGTGTCGTGGCTCAACAGCCTGTGTTCCATACCCACTCCAGGGCAAGATCAGCCACACGCTGGAAGTGTTACTTCTTTCCAAGGACTACAGAAGTTGTTCAGACAAGGGTATCTCAGATCCATCATCCCTATTTGTTGGGCTGAGTCCTACCCTACATGCTTGAGCAGCAACAGAAAAAAAACAAGTTTGGGGGCATTGGTAGGTTGAGGGCTTTTCTTGGCTCTTTACCAGAAGAACCCAAAATTTCAGATTTGCAGCGGGACTTTGGCCCACTCCAAATGCTCACAACCTGGGCCTAGTATTTCTCAGATAAATTACTTCTGTATCTCCTAGCAGGCTGGTGGCAAGGCTGTCCTCAAGGTGTGCAAAAAAAATAAAAAGGAATCCAAGAGCTGTATGAGGAAATCAGAACAAGCAAGTGGAAATAACACTCTCTAGCTCAATGAGAAAGAAAATCCTTCCTTCCTTTGGCTCTCACAGCCCTTTCTGGGCAGTGAGACGTTGTTAGGGGCAGTGTCAAAGGAGGCCTCATGCAACAGGGTCTGTAGAGTGCATAGCAAAACTTCTGAGGTGCAGTAGGTACCAAACTCAGATCTCCCATTGTCTAATCAGCCTTGAAACCATTGTATCTAAAGGACTTGGCACAGCATTTCCAGCCTGCTCCGCCTGCCACAGCAGCTGCTCTTGCTGTAACATGGGTTGCGCTGCCATGGGCAAGAGGCACGTGTCCTCCAGCAGATGCAAGTGCCAAACTGGTGCTCAGTCTGTACATCCCACATGGCCTTGCAAGCCTGCCAGTGGTGCTAAAAGCTCCGTTTGTCTTTTTAATATCTAAATAACTTTACTGGTAAAAACTTAGGCAACTACGGACATACAGATTGCGGTGCTAGATTTAGAAAAAGAAAGGATTTGTGGATCGCTCCCTTCAGCTTATCTGATCTCAGCTTAGATTTTTCTTTAGATACCTACTACCCTTGGCAGAGCTGGGCCTAAGGTAACAGCAACAACTTGTTATCTTGTCACAAGAAGAGAGAGACAAATAAGTCAATGAGTGGGTCTCACAACATAAACTATATATGAATTTGGCACATACCATAGAGATCATAACAGTGGAGTTCTCATCTTGCTTCTTATTTTCTTTTGCTGCATGATTTCATCAGCTTCATCATCATGCACAGGGTAATTCTGTTACTATGGTAAACAATTTATCTCTCTCATTTTATTAATAGTCATTCCAAACAATTAAAAAATTGAATCTACAAATTTAGGTTTATGCCTTTGGCAAAGGCAGCCTGTTTTGTAGATGAGCAGATATAACTGTCCTTCCCGGAAAACCTCACCATCCAAGGCTTGTGTTATGTTTGCACAGATGTTCACGAATAAATTCAGTCTATGATTATTTTCAGATTAATGACATCCTGCTCTATTAGAGCATTGCCAAATCATCCTTTTATTGCCAGTCTTACAAGGTTTTGTGTTTGTTTTTGGTTTTTTTTTTCCTACAGCTTCAACTCTAAAAGACATGATTAGTCAAAACCCGCAGTGTTCCTTCCTAAAGTCTCAAGCAAGCCTCGTCGCAAGCTTGACTCATGTTACCTTAGGGGCCCAAGGAACAGAAGTTAATTGTCACATTTTCTTAACCACTTTCAAGACTTTTAAGGGTCTGACTCACGATTTCTAATGCCTAGAGTTGGCAATACTGCATATACATTACATGTGTCATATCATCCATCTGCCAGTAAACAAAACCTTTATGAAATGCCCAATTAGTTACTACTCACCCTGGTTTTAATAAATGAATTTTTAAAATAATGTTCAAATCTCTGGTGCCAAAGAAGTTATATCACAGCAACAGAAAATAAATTCCTCATTAATCTGATTAAAAACAATTAGTAAAATCTACCTCCTACTCAAACATGCATGTGAAACCTAAACAGAATTACTTTAGATTTAACTCAGCAGCCTACAAAACAGAAGGTAAGCCATGAAAACTCTTATTAAATATCAACTATGCAAGCATTTGCTGTACTGCTGTCATTGAAATACAAACATAAGAGACAACTTGTGAAGGTTTGCTCCATCTAAGGACTCTCACTGTGCGCTTAACCAATGTCCCCAGCCCATCAATGGAAGAACACAAGCACCTTCTGCACGGGCTGGAGGCATTTTGTGGAGAGCTGCAGGTTACCTTAGGCCTGCTGCTGACAACGACATCTTCACCAGACGAACCACGTGGCAGCAGATTTGTCATATACTCAATTTCTAAGAAGCTTCTGCAAAAAGAAGGGCAGAATGTTTCTTTGCTTGTAACATGGCATGGTAGCATTTCTGTGTTTGAATTAGAATTTATGGCAAAACTTGATGTTTTGATTACTCATGTTAGCATTTAATCAATTTTATTACACTTTAGAGAAAGGCCCTTATCTATAATGCTTGGCATCAAACAACCAGAATCAGAAAGTCACATATAAAGCAAAAAGACCCCCACCATAAAAATACATGCCATAGAACTAATTTCAGGCATATTTAAATTATCCTTTAACTCACCTAGGTATTTACATCATTCAATTCACCTGATTCTCATTTTGGCTCTACTTTCAAGCCTACAAATAAAAACCTAGTTATATGTCATACAGATGTGATGATTGTACCTGAGAATGAATCAGAAACATCTAAATGGTTAAGAAAACTGTGTGCTCAGATTTGCTCAGCCTGAGTCAGAACCATTCTTCTCTCCATGAACCTCATAAGCATGTTTTTCTAGACTAATAGAAAAAATATAAGCAAAGAAAGAAGGGAGTAAAGATAGAAAATACTTGGGAGGTATTTTTGTTTCAAGGATTTTAAAGATCATTAACTTAATTATCAGATTGGCAATTATTAATAGCTTATAATTAAAGACTAAAAAATGTTTAATAAATTGCACATCTACTTGACATTATCTGTTAGAAGCCCAGCCTGCATACTACTGCTGTAATGGAAGTGGTGTTGTTCATTTTGCCAGGAACTAAACACGTTTATCTCTACGTTTCTCGCTACATAAACACAATTTGTTTTCTGGCATCACACTGAAATATCCCCAAGAACATATTTGTATGATTCAATGCTTTAATACCTAGGTTGCTTTCCCCAGAATTAGATCCCGTATCTTGTATTGGTTAAGAGAGAAAGTAATTTTTAATCAAAACGGCCCACCATTTCTAGCAACAAAAATGGCAGAGAAATTACTCAGTTCCGTGGAATGCATATTTAAAGGTCTGTATTAGTGGTGGGGTTTATCAATTTGCATCTGAGATTTGTTCATTCTCTTCATGCTGTTGCCCAGCTCACATGATATAAGAGACCACTCCCAACTGACAGACAGCAGGAACAATGTGCACTTCATTTTCCCCCTCATTCTTTTTTTTTAGACAAGACTTCTTTTCATCTTTGAGCACAAGTTTATACTTCACTGATTTTATTCAGCTTGCTATAATCTTTAGCCTTAATGCAAAAAAGTCATCTGCTCTATGAGTTAGATGGGGAAAATACATAATGCATGCAATAGGGAGGATGCACTGAGTTAGATCTTAGTAAGCATCTACATCTGCCACTCAGTCATTGCTGATAACATTTTCCTGAAGCCACATGTATTCCAAACTTTGGTTTAGGAGATGGGGGGAGGGCGTGTTGTCATTGAAGAAAAAAACACCAAAAACTGAGACAGAAATACTGTAGTGTTTCTACCTCCGACTACAGCAGCGTAGTACCTGTATTCACCAATTTCATACAGAAAACGCACACAGCTATACAAAAAGCTGGAAATCCCTCCAAATTCAGTGTTTCACAAGCAAGTGAAAAAGTTGACTATGTAAACACATCAAGGTCACACCAGTTATGGTCCAATGCACAACGAATGTAACACACCATTTAGAACTGTTGCTCCTGGGAACCTCGTGACACTGAGATGTATTAATGTAAAAAACTAAACAGGTATCTTGACTTGTTAATGTAATTAAGTGCCATCTCAAAGATTCTACAGTACACAGGACAAAGACATAACACATTTAGCCAAAGCATGCTTGTGCTGTGGCTATTTGGCATTTTATCCTTGAATTCAGACCAGCCTTTGTGGGCTCTGAAGTGCAATGTTGCTTTCTGCCTTGTTGTAGGTCAAGAAGTTAGAAGTCATCAGACATGCACCAGTCCAAAGTTAAGACAAGGCTCTCTGTCCAAGAGCTGTCAGCACTGCACTTTCCTACAGCCAACTATCACAATAAAGGCTTGACTTGAGACTTGGCTAAGGATAATACGTGTTCCTTCCTTCCCGCTGCCTTGAGCGGCTTATTTCCACTCCAGTACATGCTTTTCTCCACTGGCATCTTAAGACATGCTTAAGATGCCAGTGGAGAAAATGTGTAACTTTCACAAAATGAAGGATTTAATATACACATATACATTTTAACTCCAATAACAATCTCCCCGGCATTCTTTCCAAGTGTGTTGATAACACTTTTGATGATATAAACATGAAAAGCAGTAACAGCTTTTTATTTCCAATTAGCTTTTTATTTCCTCCTTGACTGCAGACACTTTTCTCAGCATAATCCAGAGCAAGCTTATCCTACACTAGCGTTTGACAAATTCCCATCAAACATTCCTGACGCAACGGGTGACGACACACTCGCTGCTCACCCACACCAAGTGCCAAGGGAAACCCTAACATGTGCATAAACTTGCTTTCAGAATGGGCCATGGAACATATTCTAAATTAGCACTTGGTCACATTTGCATTCATCATCTCAGTGGAAAAGGACCCCCCAAGAAAGCCTGAGCTTTGAAACGGGAGCTTGAAAAGCACAATAGCAAAATGAAAGGCAACACGGCAATTCCAGATAGTGCACTTGAAACAACAGTACTATTTTCTTCTTTTTTTTCTGAAGGATGATAGGTACAGAATCAAGCTTAACATCAGGAATAAAACAGAAGAACATTAAAGTTATATTCTCTTTATTCTTCTTTGGTAATCTTTACTGTCTATGTAAAGCACTTTACACAAGGTCAGTTTCATAGTCCTGTGGCACCATTTAAAGTTCCTCAGGCACCTTCCTGTGCCAAAGGCAGAGCAGGTACTGAAATGAGTGCTCTGAGTGCAGCCCAAGCACCTCGGGCATGCAGGCGGCAGCTCTCTTCCCACCCATCAGCTGCAGTACCTGCTTCTAGACCTAGGCTGTAGTTGTTCTCCTCTGCCTTTTCCCAAGAACAGTCACGCCCAAAACCCGACACCACGCCCACTGTGGGAGCACCCCATTCTTGAAGCTTAAGTGCAGGACTCACCTTCAGCGCAGACTTACCAGTGTAAGCATGCTGTAATTACACTGGGATAATTTCCTGAAAGACACAAACAAAACTGCCTTCCCTTGGAAACAGAGCACGTGTGGCTTGCACAAACAGGTACGTTGATGTAAACTACCACTGCCCATTAACCTGCTTGCTCAGCTCCTCCGCTGCAGGAGACTGTCTCTGCTGGCAGACCTGCTCCTCTGAAGGCTCCCGTAGCCTGCTTCGGTCAGGGTTTCGCATTGCTCCAGCTAATCCATGCCATTTTGACTGAATCAGGTTAGAAAACATGGTAGGAGTAACTCTACGAAGAGCAACTGAATACTGACAAACAGTTAAGTGCATCTTTCATCATCTCACACAGATGTGGAGCCCATCAAGCATCTGATCAGTCAAGGGTATTCAAAGAGTTCCAAATTCACACCAGCTGGATGGCTACACTGTTAAGCTTCCCTAGCCACAAGAACCCTTGAACATTACATTCCAAATGAATTTTGGGACCCACTCTGGTAAGTCTCTATGTATTTTAAGACCAATAAGAACTGCCCCTCTTACGCAATCTGGTTCAAGTTTTTGCAAGTGTCTCCCACTGCTGCAGCTTAAAAAAATTTTTAAAAATCAGGTATAAAACCATGAATGCAGTAAATGAAGAGTGACAGTAAAGGGGGATGCCAAAGTTGCACATTACTGTAATTGAATATGTAAACCTAAACTTTTAAAATTCAAATATATATTCAAATATGAAAGTTACATCAATTAGAAGTGTCAAGAAGCACAAAGAGGTGCAACTTTGGAGAAAAGTTTTTGGTTGTTAGGAGAGTAAGATAGTTTGTAACATTATATCCAACAGCAGCTTCAAGAGAATTTTATGAAAAAGTCTGTTCACATGAAGACTACACTGTAACTGGACCATCAGAATTTTTCCCCCCGGTCACATCTTTTGAGCATCTCCACAAGGCAATACCAACAGTATTCCTGACCCCTTCATGCAGAAATTTTCATTTCAACAGTTAAACACAGTCACACAATAGGGTTTAAACTCCGTTCATAACTTGTCCTATACGCACAGGTGCAAAAATTGGAACAAAACCAGATCTGCCCTATTATACATGAGCATTCTTACAACAGAAAGGATTAAGGTTGAAGTTTCAGGCAGCATTCCTAGACTAATCTCATGTTAGACAGTTTGTTCATATTTTGTTGAATCGTCTTTTAGAGAAACAGGGTTTAAACCTAGAATGAAACATGTTGACAAAATTCTGATGTACATGGATTCTGCTAGAGATTCAAAACGTCTGTCATTTGAGAACGATGAAAGGTTACAAATGTGGGGTTTTCTTGGTACAAGAGAAACAGGTTTAAAAAAAGAGTGGTGCTGCTAAATGGGAATCTTTAGAATGAACAATCACCAAATCTGCATGCATTCATGCCAAACACTGGTTTAACAACCACTGAGTTCAACAGACTCTTCATAGCAGTTTTTCTGAAAAGGAGAACCTAAATTACTAAAAGCCAGGTAAATCCTTATCTTTTGAGTTCAAAAGCTTGAGCACACCACTGCACTCTGAAAAGTGACAATGAACGTCAACAGCAGATTTCACATTTCTTTTGGCCTCTTAGACTAATAAGCTTGCCATTTACATTTGAAAGATGATTCCTCCAAATTACTATTTTCTGCAAAACTGTGAGGAAACTTGAGTTCTGCCCTACAAGTGGAAGTTTTCTGAACCAAGAAAGATTACAGAGTGATTAATACAGTAGTCTGTAAGCCAGAGTCCTGTTTTCTTTCAGTGCTTTGAAAATCTGTGTCTATCTTGACATAGCCAAGGATTGTGAAGGCCACTGTTCTAAGTCCTGCATGCGGTCTCAATGACAAGAATTATGTTTCAATTAATTTCTACTGAATGTGTTGTCAGATTTCTAGGAACTCAGTTCTCACTGAGTTGCTATTTCCAGAGCCAAAGTGTCTAAAACAGTCTAAAGAGACATCCTTCAAGTCTGCAGAACACCCAATGATATAGAAAGGGCTCCTCTCCATATGTTGTCAGTGCTCCCACCTCTCATTATACGCACACTTAGCACCCTCAAAAATACTAATTAAGCACAAACAAGATGTTTTAGACAGTCAAAATCACACATCCACACAGCAGCCACTGTGAACTTTATTAAGAAAAGAAGCGTTTGCCAATTAAACTGCGATGACTTCACTGACTTTCCCATTTACTTGTAGAAAATCAGTTCTTTCATAATGGCTCTGGAAATCATTTATGGCCAGGTAAATGCTGAATCCCTGGCAGTGTACGGTCTGCTTGGAACCCTGTCAGCTTCACCATGAAAGGGCTATATACACCTTTGCAAAATGCAAAGTCAGCAACACATCTTTCATTCAAGCAACGAAGTCATTGTTGAGGCAGATGTCATGCAAGCCAAATAGCAAAGCCACCTTTACGTTAAGCAATCCTTTCTATCATGACAGTTCCACAAATGAAATGTAATTTGTGAGGAAAACAATCCGTAAGATACCAGTTACACATTCTCTTCATGTAACTGTTTAGTCAAGTCTTAGTTCTCAGGCAGGAGAGGCTGAGCTACAATGAAACACAGCATGGTGATTTATCTTCATGGAAATGTCCACTGCCAATGCATCTGCTTTTGCCTCCTTTGCTTTTTATTACTCCCGTGCAGTCCTGTGCAGTAAAAGTCAGAACAAGGCTTCTTCATTTATCTGGAGTCTTGATTTATATCCAATCCTCTAAGTGACTCACACCACTGTCTACACACACCTCAGAAAAGTAGTTCTCCATTCCTAAGTAATCCAACCATCACAAAGATGTTTTCCAATGTCTTCAACTCCAGAAGTTGTTTTAATTCCTTTTTCATCTTGTAGCCATGTAGCAGAATAGCATTGTCATGGGCTATGTATAGAAGGATTTAATCCTTATTAATAGCTTCAGTAGATTGCCCGAGGATTTTTAGTACTGTAGTAGGCTTCACATGCAGCTACATAAGCAGATTCTGGGAAGAAATCATCATGGTATTCTGCTAGAAACCTGAGAAGAAAACACACCAAAAAAAAAGAACAGAATATTAAACATTTAAGAGAAAAGCTATTTTCAAATTAATTTTTAAGCTCAGCAAAAACATAGCCTGGGAATTAAGAATTATTACTCTTTGAAATTTGGCATACAGAGGACTTGACCTATTTTTCACAAGTTCTACACAGTGAGAAACAGCCTTCCCCCTATCATTCTGAAATCCAACAAGCATTAAAAAAAATTCCTCAAGCTCAATAACAACAAAACACCCAAAAGCAAAAACAACAGCAACAACAAAAAATCCAAGAGTTGAAGCTACACTCAGAAAAAGAATTCAACGAACTAGCATGTAAGGCAAAAAAACGTTAAGAGATCTTTCTGCAACTTCTCTAAGTTACCTGCTCAGCACACTATTTTCATTTATGTCCAAACCAGTATTTTCAGTTATCGCTATTTCAGTATCTTATACAAATGGCCAGGAGCCATTAAGTCAAATTATATCTTTTAAGGCAAGTAAAGCTATGATTTTTCATGTGTTTCATGTGCCTGTGCATTTAGGGTCTCCACCTTTCAGGAGTACCTGATTTAAATATGGCTCTCAATGACAAAACAAAACCTTTGCAAATTCAGATCCTTAATTTCGTATCTCTGCAAGATGGTCTTCAAATATTAGTCAATCAGCCAAGCACCCAATATTTTATTATGTCTTCCTGCTCTGCTAACACACAACTGCTTCTTTGGTTTAGGACTGAAAATGAAAATAAACAGTGCTGCTAAGAGCACCAGTAACAAACAGCTGAAATTACTACAAGCTCTCTGCTCCTTCCTTTGTAATCAAAGACACTGGGTATATAAATGGGGCAAAAGGGCAAAATGGTTATTAAGCTCAAGATTACAATCAAGCTGTACTTCAGAAAAAACACAGACCTTCAAAAACACCTGGATATTAAAGATCAGCATCAATAAACATAGCAAAATGCTAGCTACAGGTTCTCTATTTAAGAGTAGGAAGCAACAGAAATAACAGAAAACAGTACCATTTACAGAATCTGGGTTCTCTCAAAAAACAGTGGCTGGGGTGATGACTTCACCATTGGAAGCTGAAAATATCAGTTTTGCATAGCCAACACTTTGGACACAGAAAGTCCAAATTAAAAAATGTTCAGGTGAATGCCCTAAAAACTACAGTGCTTCTCCAACCTCACTCACTGCTGCACTGCCTGAACTAGGCACGTCCTTTGATCTAAAGAGAGCCAAAGCATCAAAGAATACTAGCAAGATCCTCTAAATAAAGCACTTTCAATTTAATAAGGAATATATTAATTGCTCAGAGCTCATAGAAAATGGTGACAATACAAAACTGCAGATAAATGAAAATGGGTTGATTTTTCCCACACACCCCCAATCCTTGCACTTGAACACAGGCATCAAACAAGTGCTAAACTGGAGGAATAACTAGTTACATCCTACTAATTCTAGAAAAAGCAGTGAGAAATACAAACTTTTTTAGAAGAAATCAATCCTTCACGGTGTCACCGTTAATTTAGAAGGCACATTGTCAACTTTTTCCATATTTGCTTATTTCATAGCAGCTCTGTAATTAACAGTATATAGAGGGACCTAGATGGTTTCAGCTGTAAAATGTTTCAAACCACTAAAAAAGAGTACTGAAATTACAGCAATTTAGAAGCTAATAAAATACCTGAGTTATCAAGTGCTATGACCTCTGACTTCAGTCAGCTACAAATCACTTTCTAGGATGAGGGGTTGGTATGAAGCAAGTGTGGAAACGCCTGAAACTTGACAGACTTGAGCCTAACTTTGAATGTACTTAGATTGTACAAGGTTAAGATGAGCCACAAGTGGTATTTAATTAATAATTCTTCATTAACACACATGAATGACTCCGAGACATTAAAAAATTACAGGGTCTGATGAAAATCTTAGTGTCTTTGGATAACATTCAGTAAAACAGTACTAAGAGCTAGATCATACAAGGAAGCATGTTTTAAAAGAACCTTCAGAGGGCAATGGGTAGCTGACAGTTCCGAGAATTTTAACAACAAGTAATGGGAAACAGGCTCACTTTCTCTTACAAATTTCCTGACTTTTGCTTAAATCATCAGTCATACATGCCAGTTTGGTGCATGCTAAAGTGACAGCTGGTAGAGATGAGAAATTTTAGCTGAGATTCTGTGCCACAGCTACAGCTCAAAAAAAAGGCAGAATGCACGCAGTCAAATAGTCAAATATACATCTCCCTGTTCTTCGTATGACAGATGTGAAAAGCAAAATATGCCAGAGCTAGCAAACACAAATTATTTTCTGCAGAGAAGTAGAAGAAAACTGCTGAAAGAACGCAGTCAGCTTCTGTCCCAATCCCTTCTGTATCTGTACACAAAGAGCATGGGCCCTTCTGAAACTACTTTCTATTCAAACATCACAGTGCAGAACACTGGCACAGAAATATTAGGAGTCTCCTAAGACTTTTGCCTACTGGATATGTCACTGTTGCTTTGCTCTTGGACAAGCTAAAACAGCACCAAGATCAATCACAATGTTACCTGCAAGTCATGAGCCAAGATTTAAAGACAGAGGGAGCTGTACTTAGCAGAGTCAATGTTCAGCAAGAGATCAGAAAGCACACTGCTATTGAGCTATTCAGAAACTGTTTCATTAGTTTTAACTTACAAATCTGATCAATTCAGTCACCTGTTGTATTACTGCCTTTTTCATTTTTATAGAGTTCATACGCATGCATCTGCACAGTGAGAGTAACTGATGAGTAACCAAGTTCTGGGATGCACAGTCCACACTGATGTGAGACTGCGCGCATTTCTCATCATGAACATCCTCAAAAACAAAACTCACGCTTAGAACACAGAGGTAACATGGCACAATGCAGCTACTTCCCTCCCTACCACCGGCTCCTAGAAGGGCAACGCTTCAAAAAGGACTAGAGGGCATGGAGGCAAGGGAAAAAGACGTGGGCAACTTAGGAATTCTTCAAGCTATGTTCTGATCTTCAAGCGTGGGTGTTTTTAAGCAAGCAATAGCCTCACAAACACACTACCATCTGACTGACTTACACAGGCAGATCTACAAAAAAGCGGCACTGAATTATCACTATCCACATTAGAAGGTCATTTGACACACGTCACGAACATATCTCAACAAGAGTCGCTGAATTAATATGAGTTTTAAGAGCATCCTCTGGCGGGCCTTGTCTTGACACCACCAACACAACTTATTATCAGAAATCTCTGAATGAAGAGAAAAAAATTCTTCTAAATGTCAGCTGTCATCACATGAATAAACTCAGTGACAGCCCAGAAACTGTGAAAATGACAAAGAAAGGAAAACCTTCGTTTTTAGAAAGACATCCTCAGCCATTAAGGTATAAGAAGACAGAGTCCAAAGGAAAAGTTCCCAGGAAGGTGACATCTTCCACACTTCTGCTACAGAGTTTTAAAAGGTAAGCAGATGCTTTGATGAGATCAGTGGCCTGATCTAGATGCTGTTTGAAAGGCAACTGTAATGATCTACCTAAATTTGCTAGAAGACCATTATGGGTCCTAACTCTATGAGTCACCTCATCAAAAGAAATGTCATTTGCAGATTAAGAAATTACCCCATCTCTGACACTACTACTTGAATGCAGGATTTGAAAACTAAAACGTTTTAGTTTCACAAAAAAAAGCATATGCCACCACCTGACCCTCACCCCTCCCCAATTTATAGGCCCGTCTCCATCCGGAAAGCTGTTCAGGGCAAAAGATGACAAAGTCCATCATAACCCCACTGAAGTCAACAGAAGAAGTGAATTGAAGTTTCAGATGTTTATTCTAATACCCAGTGTCTCAAGAACCATGCTAAAGGAGTAAACTGGCCTGTTTTGTTGACTGGACTCTTGTCACACACTGATATATAGAAGCTGAGATCATTTTCCTTGGCCTTTTACAGCAAAGTGTACAGCAACTCTGAAGATGCCAAGCTGCCATCACAACATTTCCAAGAATCAGACTGAGTGAGTGAAAATTAAATTTTCCCAAAGACCTTTTGGGAAAACAGTCCTACAAGAGCTCAATACAGGAGTCCTTGGTTTGGTGTCTTGAGGATGAAGACCCATTCGTGGCCAGGCCAGCACAGGTCCCTAGAGCTGTCTTCTAAAAAAGCTGCCATAACACATTTAAAGTATTTCGGGCAACCTCTCAATTTAGATACATGATCCAAACCTCAGCTATTGACTAGCAATATGCTCATTCCAATTCCCAGACACCTGATGATTTGGAAAGCAGAAGGAAGAGAAGCAATCCACATGGTGAGTTTCAGGAACGGTTTTTGGCAACACAACAAAACCTTAGCCAAGAACAATAAGCACCAACGAGCACATTCTGCAGACCAAGTAGACAGCAAAGCCCAGTGAAAGCAAGAACCTGCACAATACCAGGTACTCACTAAGAAGCATTCTACATTAAAGGTGCCAAAAATTTGAGAGGGCCCAAAATGGCAGTTACCTTTCTACCCATTCAAGGACTACAGCAAAGCCCAAATAAATGGCAGTTATGCCCTAAAACAACGCATTGTGCAAACAGAATTCCTTCAGTTCAAAGTGTTTCAAAACTTGGAAAAAAAATGTGCCTTTACATGTTTGTGCACTCTAAACCCACATCTCCATTTATACTCAAACTTGATTTCCTCCCATAGAAGTTCCAATTCCATCAAGTTTTCTAGTATGTCATAACCGCGTAGCTGGTTAATCCAAAAAATTGAGAGAAAAAAACCCAATATAATTCAACAATATCAAGCAATTAATAATACACTACAAGAAACACTGGAACAATTGCATTCTTTTTCATCTTTCAGAAAATGATTTTTTAATTACTTGCCCTTTTGCAAGTGAAGTCACAATTACTCACAATGAGCAGGAACTATATCACAAAGCAACTTCACCTAACTAAAGATGTCTTCTATTCCATTCACCATGTGCAATGCTCAATTTTTTCATTCTCAGACACAAATAACCTCTCATGAACTGTACATTAGCACAGACTAGTGGTGATAATTCACCACTGCAGTTACATATAATAAAATCACTACACTCAAAATGTGCTGTCAAAACCAGGGATCTATTTCTTGAGGTTACTTGAAACAACTTGTCATCTTTGTATATACACATTTTATTATCACAGTCCTCTAATTTGGTCACATTCAGATTTGGCTTCCTTCTCAGAAAAACCAACAGTATCAAAATATTTTTCTGCCCATGGAACAGAGTGGCACAACAGATACAAGCAGATTTTAGAGCATCAAGGAAAAAAAAAAGAAAGAGATCTAAGCTTAAAGGAAATACTGAGTTTGAAATATCTGTGGGGTTTTAACAAAACTAAAATATTTGACCATTAGTTCTCCATAATCTGAAATAATACATATTGGCCTCATCTGAAAAAAAAAAAACTTATCAGAAATTTTAGAAGCAATATTTTAGAAATATTTCATTCATTATTTTGTATTTCATGAAAGTCAAAATATCTATGTCTATGCCTTTCTGTACCAGTTTATTTTGCTTTTTTTCCTAAAATGCAAATGACATTCTCAGAAATTACCTTAGTGAAGATGGGTCTTGCTCTTGTAAAAAGAGACGTGCTCTATTCTCCTAACTTTTAAGTAGCTCCTATTGGTTAACAGACCTGACAGGAGGCCTCTGATTCCAAAACAGTTTTCCAAGCCAAGGCTGTGTGCAAATCAATGGAAACAGCAAAACAGAAACAGGCACCTTCCTGCCAATCATTTCTCATCACTGAGGCAATCTCTGGAGGTATGTCAGGCACCTTACAATGCCAGGAAATCGTAAAATAGAGCATAGGCAGCATTTTATTTAAAAAGTGGCTGAAATAACGGAATTAGTTTAAAGATAATACTTCCTCTTACTCAAAAGCTATTAACAGGCAAGAAGATTTAATCAGGGGTCTTTCACTAGTCAGATTACCAGTTAGCAAGCACCAGTCAAAGCATTGGCTTCCACTGCTTGGTCCTGAAGAGTAAATGCGAACTAAGTGAAAGTCAATGAAACCAACTGGTGAGTTTTTCACAAGGACTATTTCAGACTGCAAGCACTATGAATTACTTCAGACCTAAATAATTTAAGACTCAGAGTTTTGTACTTAATTTGAGAAATTGATTTTATTTCCGTAAATCATAGAATTGAGCAATCAACTTCCATGTTCTCCATGAAGAAATTTTCGTTTTGCACACTTGTAGAAAGCTGGAATAAGCACAGATGGCAGAGTTTCTACTTAACAAGAAAGTCAAAAAGATGCATTTCATACATTCCTTAAAAATATATGTTGTCTGAGAAATTGAGAAAAATCTTGTCTAGCAGCAGTCTCAGGGCATGACTGGAAAATATTATCCATGCAGCATCTCAAAGCTAATTTAATGCATCTATCATGTCCTGAGTAAACTCAAGACAACAAGTTTCCAAAAAAGTATTACATTATACAAGTCTCAGTTTCTCGGCCCACAAGAGATTAATAGCACAAATGGTAAACTGTAAATTTCAGCCATAAAATCATAATTTAAAATTAAATCAGTATCTATGCAAGAACTAAATCAGCTGTGTACTGCATGACAGTTTTATTTAAGAACACGTAAATTACTTATGCCTGGACTACTCAGACTTCAAAGAAGATTCAAGAGTAGTTTTATTAATGCAAGCAGACACATCAGTCCTTTGTCTGCTATTAGAGAAATAAAGAAAGGGAGAGTACTTCAGCTTCTCACTCAAGAGCAACTCACTAAAAAAAAAAATAAGCAGTCATAACTAAACTGGCTGCTATTACCTAATGCATACAGACCTTGTAGGAAAGTTCTTACTGTTCAAAAGTTAAGCCAGAACAGAACTGATATAAAATATTTATAATAAACATCCATTAATCCTTTCATTTCCAAAAAAGACAAGACAGAATGTGAAAATTGAAGAACTAGTATTGATGCCTAAGATCTTCAGCTTTTTGTATTCTTCATATATTTGTAGTTTTGTAGATTGCTAAAGCATGCTGTAGTTTCTAGTATCTTTCCTTTCTTCCCTACATTTAGAAACAATAAACTAACCTTATAGACACATTCCTAAATATTGTTTAGCCTTATTCCAAGAAGAGAACTAACTATAAGGACATTCTGTTTTCCAACCAGAATCTGGACCGGACATAACAAAAGTGGGGCAAAAGAAATCTCTGGACTGCTTTCAGCAGGGCAGGACCCCAGGAATTATTACCTAACCAACTAACCTTTTAATTGGACAGTATATGATAAGTATACTAATCGACCAGCCTTATAAAAATTGTAGAATTACTATACCATATGCGACGTTTGCCATATTGAGTACCTGAAAGCTTTCAAGTAAAGGTTTGCTTTTATGTTCACTCTAACATTGTTGGGAAGATCTATTCTATTTTCCAGGCATCAGTAAAAGATGTCACCTCAAACTCAAGTTTTCTTGTGATTAGAAACAGATAATGCATAACTATTTCTATGATAAAAATCAAGCATGAACAACTGTCTAAAAAATGCAACTGTTTGCCCACATTCAATGACATGTGGCACAAAGAAATAAATACCCAAATAAAATACTTTTCAAAGCACCATGTAAATACATGTTGAGGAAAAAAAACCCTAGTAATTTGCACTGTTTCCTGTTACCTATGTGAATGCCCAATAGCATAGCTGATAAGGAAACTAGACTATCAGAAATGTTTATGACAAAGCTACCTAAGACCAAATGCTTCCTACAGCAGTAACTTAGAAGCTTTCTTGACACTGTCAAAAAAGAAAGCACTTGAAAAAACACAGCCTTCAAATATTTTGTCGTAACAGATATGTGATATCCACATTATGTTTGCCTTAAGGGGCTCATTTTGATTTAGCTGTAGCCTGACTGAAACACACTGCTGCTTAAGTGTTTTCTAAAAGGAATGCAGGTTGTGTACTCAGAGGACTCTCCACCATGACACAAAGCTTGGAAAGTGGGAACTACTGAGAGATTTGCTTCAAAAGCACAGCTCTACCTCTCCTAAAAATGCAGAGGCAGAAACATGATTTATTTTTATTTGTTTATAGATGACTACACATTTCAGTAAGATGCTCAGATGGAAAACACATACAGAGGCTATCACTAGAAATTTCAGTTCCTTTAAGCAACCCTTTCCCAATAAGTAACCTTTATTGTATGGGGTGTAGAGGACATGTTTCTCCTTTCCTCTATTCTACTCCACCAAGGCTTATCCACAGAATGGGTATGGAAACACTGTATTAAATACGTTAAAGAACAGAAATACGCTCTGATCCAACACCAAAGAATCTGAACAGGCAAAGGTCTGATAAAAACTGATCTGATCCACAGTGAGTTAAGCTCCCTAATAAATATTCACTTCAAGCAAAAAGAGGTTTCCAACAAAGAGATTTAATTCTGTCCTGTTTAATTTAAAGGTATTTTGAATGCCAACAAGGATCTGACAAAAGATACGCAAAATGGAATCAGTAAAACTTGACAACTAACTGCTTCCAGAGTAAAACTACGTATTGTAGAAACTTTGACACTGGAAACATCTTCTATTTTCAATAAGCAATTAAAGTAAAAGCATTTTAAAGCTTTCATCTCCCTGATGAAACTCTAATACAAGTTTCATTTATGCTGGTGTAACCTTTCTGTAAGTGGTTACTTAAGTCACTGACCAAACTTAAGTTACAATTTCTGTATCTGTTCCATTAACACCTACAACACTTTCTCCTGAAAGTTTTCCTTGGATATTTCATTTTCCAGTGTACTGATGCTGCATAACACAGTGCCACACTAGGTATGCAACCACATCCTCAATATCATGCAGAAATACTAATTACAGTACCTGATAAACCAATCTGATCGTGATGCAGGTATGACCTTACTGACTCCAGTGGTGGAGCTGGTGTGGTCAGAGAGAGTTGTGTATCTCTACAAACCACTGCTCCGCATCACAGAGAAACCTCTCTGTTCAAAGGTCAGTTAAGACAGACATTTCTTTTAAGAAACCACCATAATTAAAAACGTTTTAAAGCACAAGTTTTTCCCTCTGCTAATATTGATACAACATCAAAACTCTCAAGATCATGCTCTAAAAAAATAACAATGCAGACTTTGTATTTCTTCATAAAACATGCTACTTAACCAAGTCAGACTTGTCAATCTATACAGAGCAATAAACTTTCATACTTCAGTTCTGCATCACTGTATTTATCAAAATCCGAAGTAGGAAATTCAAGTTCCCTTCAATTTAAATTAAAGAATAGAAAATCTTATGTTCAACTTTATTCAAATTGCTATTGTTAAAATTGTATACTAATTTTATCATAATCTTGTTAGTTATAGAAAATGCACATCTTATTTTAAACCCCCTTTGTCATTCTAGGACATTTAGATCTAGCTAACAATAGAAACACTACTGTGGTACATTGTGTCACATTACCTCAGAAACATCTCGAAGTGTTTTACTAAAGCCTTTAGGTTTTTGTCAGGAAAGCACATCTTCCCCAGTATTTCTGGTAGCTTTACTGTGAATAAAATAAATAATGTTTATACCTATTCTTGTAAATGCAACTTCTATTACTTTTATCCACTATACAGAAAAGAACACAACAATTTCCGCTCCCCACAGACCCCACTTTTCCTCGCAAGCTAGTTTTGATCTTTCAAAGCCTTACTAAATAGAAACATGCTAAGAAAGTGAATGCTGCTGGGTTTAATGATGTTTGATAGCGTACTGGAAGTAACACTGCTTTGCTTTTCTTAAATGAAGGCTTACAGAGCCAGTAAAAGATAACCAAATCTATGAATAGCCTAAAAGTTCCAAATAGATTAAAATGTACATTCTTCCAAGAATAAAACTGAATGTAATAAAGCAAACAGAAAAATCACACAGATATCAGCACTGGAAAAAAAAAATAAAGCAACTTTGAGCAGAGAATTTTGCATCAGTTTACCAAACATCCTCAGCAAATGCTGAGATCCATAGATATACGAGGGAGGTGGTGGTTGATCACTTGGTGGATAATTCTCTGGCATCAATTTCCAGGACAAAACCTAGACATAAACCGCGAAAATATTGGTTATGAAAACCTTGTGACATCATAAATAATTTAGTCCGTACAAAACTTCAAATTCAAAGATGAAATAAGTAATACCAACAAAATCTTTTCTTACATAGCCCTACTCTGAGGTCCACAAAACTTTTAATCACTGAATCTAGGACAGTAACATCAAAATCTGTTACCTCATTCAATTCGTTGTTCCTTCTACCTTCAAAGCCAGTAAACACCGTGCTCCCTTCTTTGCTAGGAGTCAAAGTTATAGGTGAAGATGACCCACTATGAACAGGAGTTTCTTCAAAATGAAAGGAAAAACAAAACAGAAGAAAAATTTTACTACTTGTAAACTACTCCTTGGAACTACAAGCCATTAAATGCATCTAAAGGCCTGCTGCTAAAATGTTTGAAGTCTTAAACACCGAAATTCAATAAAGGCTATCCTAAAACAGACTCTCAGAAAAGCAGCTCATTGAATTCTGTGGAAAAATATACCAAAGTACTGAGAATATTGCTTTATATTTCTCTCTCTGGTAATAAGGCCTCAGAGTCAAAGAATTGATATAAAAAGTAATGAATTCCCACTTGGATCATTCCGTTCACAGTCCGCACAGCATTAAAAAAAGAACAGAACTTTATACTTCGTTTAGACCAACAATGTAGAGAAAAACCTACTTTTTTCCAGGTGCAGGAAGAGCTTTGGCATAGAAGCTGGGGTCTCGAGGTGCCGCCGTTTAGGCTGCGGGGACGCGCTGCTCTCCGATAACCTGTCACAGTTGGAGCTGTGGCGCGTCGAGCGCCGGAGCGACTGCAGGATCTCGGGTTCAGCTTTGCGCCTTTTCGGCGTGGCTGGCTCCCCCGTGGTGGGCTGGCTGTCAGTCGACTGAGGCGTGGGAGGATTCAACAGAGGAGGGCTCGGGGAAAGTTCCTCCTGATTTCTAGGAAATTAAGGCAGCTTTACAGAATTGAAGAGATCAGGACTCTACCCACAAAAGAAATTCTTCTCGCTTCACAGATCTTGTTGAACACTTATTCAGGTAAGACAGTCTCCTCCCAATAACTATTAAAGTGATGAGGCCTTCTATTAAATACTATTTTACAGAAGTATATTTATCTTCAAATTAAAGTTTAAAACCACGAATAACACATTCGCCTACATTTTAAGACAAGCAGTATTAAACTTCTTATATCTAACCTACCTGTTAGTATTTGTTGAGTTTTCTTTGATAGGAAGAAAGAATTTTGATGAAGTCACCTTCTTAAATTGAGCTTGTTCATAAGGATAGAGCAAAATTAAGGGAAGTGTGAAGTCAAAGGTTATTCTCAGCCCATCCACCATCTCTTTACATAGCTCGACACTAGAGGGGAAAAAAAAATTATGAATTTCAAAGTTGCATGGCAAAATTTTTCTGCGTAATTGTACAAAATTGTCCTTAAATACAGTCCATTAACATCATAACTACAATATGCTGATTCAATCACTAAGTAATGATAAGTGATTAAGAACACACTTTAAAAAAATGATGGTGGCTCTTGTTAACTTCAGAAATACAAATTTTTTTAAATGTCTGCTTCATAACCTCAAACAAAACCACACAATTGTTCTGCTGTGTTACTATTGACTAAGCTAGTAAAATCTACTGTAGAGTAAATAAAGTTAGTCAGATGTTTTTCATGTAAACATGATTTTGGTTTTCCAAGTTCATTATGCTGAAAAAAGAGGAACCTGCCAGAAAAAGTAAGTACTCAACAGACTGAATCTCTGTCTAAAAGGCATAACAGAATTCGACCTACAGCTGCTAAGATGCAGTTAAGGCTGTGCTCGAGAGATATCCAGTGAACTAACAAAACCAGATACATTTGCATTGGAGAGCAGTTTCCAATGGTCTGCTCTGGTAATCAGAGCACTACATTTGGAGGCTACCAGGAATTTCAGTTTTAGGTCTGTGTAAAAGACTTACAACATTAGTTGGTGAGTACATGAGCTATTACAAGCAGAACCAGGAACACTGAGTGCAGTCCACCTGCAACACCTCTCACCTTTGGGAAGGTATTCCCCTCTCGTGTTTCAAGTGCATTATGTGTATGCTAACAGAATCTGGTTCTGCCAAAATGATCCATGTTAGAAATTCCAGACCTCCTATATTTCATACCACCTACTAAAACTACTACATATGAATTGGGTCAGGGACCATCATGTGCAGCAATTCTATAGAATCCAAGAAGCTCAATAGCCAGTGTTAGAGCAGTAAGGGAAATAAAATAAACATGTCAGCTCCTACTGACATCTCCTACTTAATGGATCACTGAAACTATACCCATTTTTTTTACTAAAGCACTGCTTTTATTGAGGAAGTTACTTAAACACAAACACCCCTAAAAATCATAATGTGTTGCAGTCCTTCTGTTCCTATTTCTGATATTTCATCTAACTTTTTGTTTGGGAGACTATACTACAAAGAAGGAAAAGTGTCAATCTGTCAAAGAATGAATGACATCAACATAAACCAAGGCACTCACATAGGCTAAAATACCACAAGGAATAGCGTAATTACACACCACTGAAACAGAACACTAACACAAGTCAGGATTTCCCTTTGATAAAATAACAAGATTTCACCCTGCAGTACTTAAAGAAGCAGCCTCATCTAATATCAAAAATCTTTAACATAAGAGAAAAAAAACCCAAAACAATCAAAACCCACCATACTGCAGACATGTGTGGTTAATGCATTTGTAACATGGTAGAAGAACATACAGCACAAGTGAGAAAACAGAAACTAACACCATAAATTTCAATGGAACGGGATTGGTGTTACCACAGTTTCCCTACATACTGACTCTAGGATTTAAGATCATATGTCCATTTAAAACAAGCAAACAAACAACTTGCACTTGGAATTCTTTATAAGCGTTTGTACTAAATTTTTATCCTTTTTAAAACTTGAACTTGTTCAAGTTTATCTAAGCAGGGTATTCTTTTATCAGATATGAAATTCTTCACACTGACAACAGCAACACATTCTTCCAAACGGATCACAATATTTACAAGAACTTACATGATAAAACAGGATATTGATACTTTTGCATAATGACTTTTCAAAATATAAGGACTCTCTCACTGATAAGCAAATTATCAGTGTTACTCTACTATAGGTATCTGTCAAATACTTTAAGCCCTGTAAATACATCATGATATAAGCTCACAGAAGTGGACAGCCATAAACCAGAACACAGAATACAAGGTCATTCTCCTTGTGACAATAGCAGTGCACTAAAGATTACTTACTTCTTCTCTGGTGGCACATAATGAAGATTCATATTAGCATGTGGAGTCATCTGATGGTGCCGAGACCTTTCATTGGCTGAAAAAGCGGCATTAATTGCAAAGTGTTTTACATATGACTCCAAGATGGTTATTATATTTGTCTGGCAAGGAAGCTTCACTAGCTGAAAAAGAAACAACAAATTAATGTCCCAGTTAGAAGAGGAGCTTGTAATGTACCAACTAATTTAGTAAATGCCTAGTGCGTAAAACAAATTCAGGACTGTATAATTTCAACCCTTAAACTGCATTTTTTATCAACATCAGGAGAAACAAGAAACATGGTCAGATTAACAAGTCTGCTGCATTTCCAGCTTTAAAAAGCAATCTGCATTCTAAAGCACAATCAGGTACTGAAACACGACACTGTTAAATATGACAAGTGACTGTTTTAGCTATAGGGAAGTCTACTCCCTACACTCCCAGTATTCTTCCTTATCCTGAGCTCAACATGAAGCTAAAAAGGTGAAGTTAAAAACCCCCCAGGAGTTGTATACACAAAAACTACTTTTGACATCCTCCTCACACCCCTATGCACATTACGTTCCCAGGTTTTATTTCATACCCTTTTTCTTCTATTAATATAGTAGCAGTCTTCCTCAAGCTTCTTTTTCAGGACTTCAGGAATTTCTATGCTTATTGCTCTTTCTTCCATGTCCCTTTTTGTATGAGTGTCTTGTTCTTCTTTCTACAACAGACCAGTGAAAGAAAACAATATATTGGTTGTGAAAAGGAATTTCAGTCCTCCTTCAGTTATCCACTTGTAAAGATACAAGTGGATAATAGCCTTAATGTAAGCTATTTAACAATACTGCTCTTTAAAGCATCTGCAAATTCATTTTTTTTAAACTTTTTTTAAATTTAGCATTAAGTATTTAACTAAAAAAAAAACAAACGGAAATTTGTGAGGTGTTGCTACTTCAGATCACCCACACTGTAGTAGTTAAATTCTACACATCTTCAGATCAACTGTTTACTGTAGAAAAACAAATGTTTTTTTCTTTAAAACAGTCCTCTCCACGTTTTAACTTAAGACCAGGGTTGACATGCCTGTCTCACAGTAAAATACAAGACAAACATCCTGCTGCTATTAGTTTGTCCAACCTGCATAGATGAGTAAATTTTTACAGCACCCACAAAAGTGGAAAATCTAGTCTGCTACATTTTCTCTACATAAGCCTTTTGTGTAGAATGAGAGGAAAAGAAACAAATGTGTATTTTTAGAATTATATCACATAGTTTCATAAGACTATGACGCATTGTATAATTTTCAAAATCTCAATGAGTGTGAACACCAGGAATAAGAAAATTATGCTTTTAATTCCAGCTAAATTACCAGCTGTGGCCTATATTTCATCTACTTCAATTTTTCCAGAGTTTCAAGTATAGATGTTTAAATTCTATCAACTTAAGGAACATACCATTTCTGTCCTCTCATCTATGTCACTTTCCTCACTTTTTATTTCTTCATCTGTTCCTTCATCACTGTCATCAGAAGAAGAACTACTTATAGCTGCAAAAAAAGAGATTTCACATATTTATTATTTATTATTACATTGCAGAGGTTATGACCAGTTTGAGGCCTGAATGCAAAAAAAACCCCAAAAAACCAAAAAACCCAACCCACTAAAAAACCACAACTAGCTTGTTATATTTAATGAGGATGAATAATTCCAACTGAATTAAGCATGTATTATTTACAGCACACTACAAATGTTTTAAATATGCAAAATGAGTTTATAGGAAGTATTCTTGCATCCTCTCTAATTGAAAAATACTCACTTTTAAAAGCTCCCTACATTCCTGAGCACCCACATTTTCACTGGAATTTAGTTCTGCATAGGGGATTAACATACTAATCATTCAATCAAAAGGTATGAATCTGGGCAGCGACAGCTCCCAGAACATCAGGTAAGTGCCAGCCAACGTTCTGCTGGCTTTCTGTTGCAAAGGAAAATGCAGGAAATTAAAGACCTGGGTTGAAAGTGAAATCAGCCAGTCAGCTGACAAGAAGCACACCTTTGTGCAAGACAGACTGGGAAAAAAATAATCTTATTGCCCTCAAAAATACACAGACACTAGCAGGGAAATGTTGTGTTTCCTAACAACAAACCAAGAAAACTGAGGGCTTCTCACACCTATTAATGCTAAACCAAAGAAAACAGCATTAAGCTCTGAAATCACTCATTAGAATAGTTGAGTGGAAGAGATGCAAGGAAAAGACTCTGGAATACAAGAAGAAAACAGATATTCTAGCTTAACAGATGCTTAGCATAAAACATAGTGCTCACTCTTCATACGACTGCGTCTGCGTATTTCAGACAGGACCACGATACGCTCATGGCAAGTGACACCATGCATTTCTCCCCCAGGTCAAGAAGTTAAAGGCATCCCACCAGTCACCAAAGGATGAAAACAAACTCACAGTTTTCGCTACTCTCATCATTTTCTTCAGCAGGAAGGCTTTTTAACACGGAGTCAACACCAGGCAACCTGCAACGTCTCTTCTTTCTTCCCTTTCTTCTCCTACAGAACATAAAATGGTTCACTGACATTTGGGTAATATTATTTCATTTATTTATCCTAGTTAATTCGATTACGTGCAAATGCACAGGAAACCTATGCTTGAGTTATTTACATTAATTAATGCTGAAATCATTTGGACAACGCTTACTTGAGAGTGGATACCTTAATGTCCGTACATTACCTCATATTCATGTTCTCAATCAGATCCTCAAGCCATGGCCAACTAATATTAGATTATTGCCTTTGGGTGGAAAACACTTTAGGTTTTCCTAAATTATTTTGCAGGTATGTTTCTTTGGGAAGATGCAGATCCAAAGGCATTTCACAGCAATAGTTAAGAATAACATAGTTATTGAGTGTTGGTCTTTTAGAGTGTTAATAACAACACACAGGTCTCTAGCTTAGAGCAGCTCTCTAGAATGCACTGACTGCATTAGGTACATATCTACCACCTACAGCATGAGCTCAGAGGTCAAGCTCAGTTGTAGACACCTGGATGTATCTGTCTGAATCTGAAAATGAATCTCGTTTATTTTGAGGCCAAAAGGATTTCTTACATGCGAGCCACAGCCTTCCGTGCCAATTTACGCTGTAATCTGCGGTTTTCGTCTGTATCCCGAAGAACATGATCTTCAGCTGCCCATCTATCCCAGCTAAGGATAGGACAAAAGAAAATAAAAAATTACTATGCATATATGCCACTCGTGATTACCAATGAATTGACATACTTTAAATCTACAAAGGACTCGTTTAATGTCATTCAGAAGCAACATCTGTATCACAAGGTTTGCACTCGTCTCTGTTCACAAGGCTTCAACTCTCATGTTGCCATCTAAAATCTCTCAAGCTTTGACTTAGCCTTAGATAGCGTTTGTAGCACTGACACATACTATCCATCACAGTCAAGACACTGCACTCAGGTACTGGCCTTGATAATCAAATAATCCAGGGTTAGATTTAACAAAGCATAAACCTTTATTAATGGAAACTTAGGTGCCATAAGTGTATGACACAGACAGATATCCCATAAGGTTTAAACTCATGTCTATCAAACTGATTCACTGAAATTTATGGATACAGACCAATGTGTCAACGTGAGCAAGTATACTAAAGGCATTCACAAAACCAAAAATATTCCTGCAAACATCAATCCTTTGATATTCTGTGCAAAGCCTGTCTTTGCAGAATAAAATAGAAGAAATGGAAGAACTGAAAGCACACATACAGTTTCTTACCTTCTGTTCCAACCGTTAAAATGGATCAGATATTCTGGAATCTTTCTGCCTTTCTCATCTTTTCCAACAACAATATCAACAATCTGAAACAAAAATGGAATAGTACATACTAAAAAACTTGACAGAAAATAAGCTTTCGGGTATTTAGAGAGTTTATGCACAAAGAAAGAAATAAAATGAAATGAAATAGACTTGTTATTTTGTCAGTTAACAGTGATATGAGCAGAAGATAAGGATTATACTACACGATCAGAAAACCCAGCTTTCTAGTTGAGTACTCTTAACATTGCAGACTGCTCACCATCTCTGTCCTATTCTCAAATGTCCCGTGCTTTCAAGACAGACAAAGGGAGACATCAAACAGTGCAGCAGCACAGTATGGATATGCAGATTCGGGCTACTGATTTGGGCTTTCTCCCGAGCGCTGTCTCCTCAAGCCCCCTAAGCAGGAAACAACACAGTTCTCTACACATAAATCTCAGAAATGCTGCTCTGTTGAACACCACAGACTCTCAGCCACAAAACATTAAAAGGCTTTGGAAATGTCTGAACTTCTGTTTTCTTCCTCTTTCACGAATGTGCAATGGCCACTTTGAAAGGGCCTGCACCTCAGAAGAAAAATATGTGCTGCCTGCACTTGAGTGGCTTTCAATAGCTCATATATCAGTACCTGGGCTACAGTGGTATTTTAATTTGGGAGTCCAGAATTTAAGAACTATTGATGGATTCACGGACGGTTATGCCATTTAGGGTACTTGAGAGTAAAGAAGAAAAGGTACTGTACATTTTTGTACCCAGGTTACAGGCTTATAGGGATAACAACTAAAGCTGCCAGGTTGTCAGAACACAGGAATAAGTGTACAAACAAAAGAGCAGCCCAAAATACTACAGGACAGTGGTATTCCTAATCAAAGATGTTTGAGAAACACAGACAAGCATACCAAGCAAACCTGCAGCAAAAAGTACTAATTTCATCAAGGACCCAGTTGCAATAGTTCCTTTTTTATCCCTCGCTCTAACAAGAAACCCCCAGAACTCTGTTTCCAAGTCAGACACAGACGACTCAGGATTGAAAAATAATCTTGTGTATCACTGATATCCTAAAACAACACTGTATTTACATAAAGCTCTATAATTACTATCACTACGCCTAAGGTCAGGCCCTAATTGAAGCAGTGACCTCTTACTGCAACGCTTATGGCCCACCGCGCACTGCTTACTACCATACTTCTGTATACTGTCCTGCACCAGCGGTACCGCTTAAACCCTTTTGAAACGCACAAGGGCGGGCAGCAAGCGTGGGAAAGCGTGAGGGGAAATACACCCAGCTACGCTACAAAACTGCAGGGGTGGTAATAAGACTTCAGAATTACTTTGCAGGTGTTCGGCCGAGAACGGAAGGCGGGAAGCGGGTCCGACACTTCCAGAGCCGCTCGGCGGCTCCGCTCTCTACCTGCCACGGCAGCCAGGCCCCGGGAGCGCGGGCCCCATCGCCTCTGCTCCCCAGCGCGGGGAAGGCCCAGAGGCTCGCAAACAGCTGCTACGCGCACCTCCCACCCGCGGGGCTCCCGTGGCGCGGAGAGGAAGCTGAGCCCCACCGGGGGACCTGAGCCGCCCGCAGGGAGCGATGACGGAGGGAGGAGAGGCCCTGCAGGGACAGCACCGCCTCGCTTCGTCTCCCTGTCCCGTGGCGGCCCCCGCCCCGCGGCCTCCCCGCCTGCTCCCCCTCCCCGGGCCAGCGCCCGCTTCCC
>VZTA01017085.1:402455-422773 GCA_013398855.1 Mohoua ochrocephala
GGCCCGGGGAGCCTCTGCGGGAGGCGAGAGCTCCCGGCCGTGCCGGCGGTGCCCCCGCGCCATGGGAGCCGGGGAGTGCGCTGGGCCTGTGCCCGCCTGCCGAGCAGGGTGCGGGTGAGGGTTAAGTGCACCCCGGGAACAACAGCTGCCCTTCCCTCTGCTGCTGCTTCCCCTAAACGTCAGCAGACAACCCCACTCCTCACCCTCTTTCCCGTGTTCTCTACTAAGCGAAGAACTGCCCCTACTCCCAAGATGGCTTTGTGTACACTGTAACCTCCCGCAAGGTTTGTTTTGGTCTCCGTTGTCCTTTCAGCCTGCCTTCAAGAAAATAAAACTAGAAATAAATAGGGTGTTGGGACTGGAAACCCAATCCAGTGTTTCATTTCAGATTCTACAAGCATGCATATAGTGCAAATAATCAAAATCAATACACCGCTTCCTTGCCAGTTTATGCTGACTGATGCCTGGAAGGGACCTCGTGGGGTTCAGCCAGGGGAACGCTGCAGTTTCCTACACGATTTTATTAGATGCTCCCTCCGGCTGTTGCAGTTTTCATGCCAGTTCTGGATTTCTGATTTACACAAGACCATAACAGGGCTGGGAGGCCTGGGCTTAGCCAGCCTTGTGCAAAGACCAGTTAATTTGTGATTATTTAGCATTTCTGAAGTTGTTTTTCTGTGAAAGGGCTTCAGGAGATGGATGACTCCAGATTGTGCAAATGAGCATACAGTAGTTTGGTGCTAAGGGGAAGAGAAGTTTAAATCCTCCTATCTTTTTTGCAGTCACTGAGGCTGATAGCAAAGCTAGAAGCTGTAAGGAATGCCACGGGGAAGAAGATGGAGTTCTAGTGTATTACCAGAAAGCTTCTGAAGGTCAAAAGTGATAGGGGGTACCCAGAAAACAAGGTTCTGAGATGGTGACTGCTCCTTGGGATAGGATGGACTGAGTACTCACTTCCTTTTGATTCAAAACTTACATATTTTTTATAGTAGGGATGGTAGGAAAAACCTGTAAACTTGTTGCTAAGACTGGCTGGAGTGAGAGAAGCCAATGTGTGGAAAAGAGTAAGAGAAAATTAAGGAAGGGTTCCTGAAATTGTTCGGAGCCCACTGATGCTAAGGTTAGGAAACAGGCTCCAAAAGTGCATGGATGCAATGTCAATTGCAGGAAGTCTTACTTAAGTTACTTTTTTGTGTGTGTGTATGTAAGATAAAGAAAATGGTGTTGGACATTTGGAGAACAAAGCTGCTTCTAAGGGACTACCATGCTTTAAAAATGGGGGAAAACAGCAACAACAAAACAAAACAAGGGAAGGAGAACCACCAACTTGTTGCTTGTGTCCCTGCCTCCAACCTGGTGTTAAAGAGTACTCACACAAGAGGAGCCTCACATCACTTCTGCATAAACAGCTTGTGAATTTCCACACTGCCTCCCAGATTCCTCCTTTTCCTTCCTCCCCACTGGTGTCCGCTTGCAGACTCTGCTTCTTGTTCATCTCATCTCAGCCTCTCCTAGTTCACCCCAGCCCACTTTTATGGCTCTCACCCAATCTACTCCTCAAGTCTTTTGACTCAAATTTCTTTTTACTTGGGTCTCCTAATGCTTATATACAGCTCTCTGCCCTAGCATTTGAGATCCAGTTGTTGCCCTGTCTACTCTCTCCCTGCTCCCACTCTCGGATAGGTGTGCATGTGCATCCGTCCTTATCTCCCTGAGCCACCTTGCTGTAGATACTCCTTGCCTACAGATCCCTGGCCCTGCCAGATCTCCTACCAAGGCTCCTCCTCCAGCAGGGCTTTCAAAAACCTGTATGTGAGCTGTGCTTAACTAAGATCTACCCAAAGGGAGCCGGGAGAGGAGAAATGCTGGTGTGTTTATGGAAAACTTGTGATAGTGCTACCCAGGCAATGCCTACTCCTAGACAAAATGCAGAACATGGATTTTTCAAAGGTACTGAGTTCTCCATAGTGAGGACTGCCAAATGGCTGTCCAAAATCAAAAATAAAGAGCAATAGCCTCTTGGAAAATGGTGTTTGTGTGTGTATGTACATACTGCCCATGCTGCGCCTGTTGTGAGTTGTACCTGCCATGTACAGCACATAAACAAAAGGCCCGGTACAGAGATATGAGATTTAGCAAAGCTTGAACTCCAGCTCCTCACTCCTCACTCGTAGGCAGCAAGTCTGCAGCCAGGAGAAATCACAGGCAGCAGAGCAGTGTCAGGCAGCATCTTTGGGATCGTCGTCCCACATATTGAGGAACCGCGAAGGGGGATGAGTGGTGGGAGAGACCAGCGGCCGGGCTTGTTGAATGTTGCTGAACCAGGAGATGAGCTGACCCCCCACGTATTTTGAGGACATTCCCAGGACACCACATCGCCTCCAGGAAAGAAAAGCGGCTTTACAGCTCCTCTGGGAGACAGAGCAGCCCGGGAGCGGAGGCTGGCCTCCTGCCAAAGTGAACCCAACGAGATCTTGAGGGCTAATTCGGCTAATTTGAGGATCTATTTCAGCTGCCCGCCTCACTGCAGGCTCAAAGCACACTCTGAGAAAGTTGTTCAAGGACAGGTTTTATTTCCACAAGGGGTTGTGTTTCAACGACGCCGCCCGCGGTGCTTGCGAGGTGGAAGATGGAGGCGGCGCAAGGCTCGCTGGGAGCTGTAGTCCGGGGCGAGCGCAGGCCCGGCCCCGCGGGGAAGAGGTGTCGGCGTCCCCCAAAGAGGAGAATTCCCTGCTCGATCCTTCCTGCGCAGCTCGCTGGGGAACACTAAGGCTTAGGCTGTCCGGGGAAGAGGGGTGCCCGCGGCCTGCCCACGATGTGCTCTGTGCGGAGCCTTCACTGCCCCGGTGTGTGTAACCTCAGTTTTACCCCCACGTCTGCTGCTGCCGGGCTTCTCTCTGTACGTCCGCAGGCGAACAGAAAGGTGACGGCACCCTACAAGACACACCCAGTTAGTCTGGCAGGATGCAATGTGCACAGCGTTAGCTGCTGTTGTTTGAATCTGCCCTGCTTTTCATTATTTCTCCTGGGATCGATGTTCGGGTGCCAGGAGTGTATTTACCTGGCTCACCTGGACTGGTGCGGCGCTGAAGCGGAAGGCGCGTCAGCCGAGCGCAGTAGAGACAAGGGATATGTCCCTGAACTCCAGCACCCGCAGTGTCAGTGCTTCCTGTAAATCCCGGTGAGACTTCGGTTATACCTAAGCAAGCAATAATTTTTTTAGCCCTGCAATGAGTTCTTTAAAAACCTTCCTTCATTTTTTTCAGGCTGGAAACGGCAGGCAGAAACTTTTAAGCATTCTGAGGGTATTTTGGCTTTATGAGGCTCTTATCACATTGGCCACATCAGAATCCCATAAAACCGTATAACTTTCGTCCTAAACTTTTATTCAACAGCCATTGCCTGCATCTTCTCCTCTCTCCTCTCTCTTGCCTCCTGTTTGTTAGAAAGCAAAATTATTTGTTTCGGCATTGATCAGGGCAAGACAATATATTATTTATTGCAGAGTGACATTCTTCTTTTTTGCCCACTCGTTTTTCAAAAGTAATTATAACCAGGAGTTTTAGTATTAGGATCGTGGAAATTTCCCCATTAATATTACAGGACACTCAGAGGAAGCAGAGGACATCTTCAATAAGCAGGAGGAGGAGGCAGCTAGAGTCAAAGCGCAGCTCGCGAGAAAGAGACAACAGTCCTTTAAGAATATTGTATTGCATAAAAATCTCGCTGTATTGCAGTGCAGAGAATACAACTTCAGTGAGCATCTGCACATTTAATGAAGCAATAACCCAGTTGTCCTCTCCCTGAAGTTAATAAAAAAAAAATAGCTTAACACCAACATAATGCTATCCTTGATTCTTTGAGGTAATCCTCAGAAAGCTCAAATGGTGAATGTTTAATAAGGGGAACATACTTCTTCAGGATCTCTGAACTGTATATAGAGATATGTAGAAATATTAAACCATTTGCTTGACTTTATTAAGGCAAGCCCTGTTGCTTTCAAATCTCCTAAAGTTAATCCCTGGTGTTTACACTCATTTTGCTGTTTACATTGGCTTCGTGAACCTTCAGTGTAAACAGAGAAAAAGAAGTGAGGATTCTTCCCATGAAACAGCTCAAGAAAGAAGTCCTGACATCACTTAAATGAAGCATGCTTCCTGTTTCAACATAATTAAATTCTGAGATCTTAAAAATAAAAACAAAGAGAAAGGAAAAAACCCTCTAATTTGCTGTAAAACTACAGACATCTCAGGGATAAAAAGGCCTACAGATGGCGAGATTATTGTTACTCATGAAGGACATTCCTCCTGAGGTTCTTATTTGGGTGTCTGTTTCAAACAGAGAGGTTTCAGCCAAAGCAATTGTTGTTTCTAGGGTCAAAACATTTGTTCTGCACAAGGAAAAAAAAAATCTTTCCTGGTTCTAAGGCCCTCAAGGGTTTCAGCAGGATCACAAAATCACAGCATATGCTGAGTTGGAAGGGACCCACAAGGATCATTGAATCCAACTCCTGGCCCTTCACAGCTTCATCCACCTGTGCCTGAGAGTATTGTCCAAGTGATGGTGACCTTAGTGTCACAGGTGCCTTCTGCCTACCCTGTGAAGGTAAGACCAGGTTTTTGCAGCTGGACTATGTTTATGACACCAAATAAAACGAGTTAAGGCACTTGGCTTTTTCGCCAAGTGCCAAGACCTGCCCAGATCCATTTTACTAAGCAATTGCTTCCTTTCCACGGACCTAAGATACAATCATTAGTATGTTTATGCTTTTTTTGTTGGCTCTTTCTTTTCCTGAAAAAAAGAGAGTTATTGGAGTGACATTTTCATAGTATGAAGCTGAGAACATGTCCTATGCCCTGAAGGCAGTGGAAAAAAGTGATGCTGGGCACAGGAAGAGGGAAAAGGGAGGCTGGTCAGCGTTTGCCTGGTGCATGCTGCCTGCTGGAACGGGCTGCACACTCACCATCTCCTGGTCTGGATTCTGTCTGGGACAGTGCGAGCTGACATGAGCCAAACCTTTTCCAGGACACATGGTTGCAGTTAAGCATAATGGGCAATTAGCAGTCCAGCACTTAAGCTCATTTCCAGGCCCTGTTTTTTCTAGTGCTGTGGTCATAGCTTTAGAGTCCTTTGGGCAAAAAACCACCCCACATTATACTGCCTGTGACTGGTAGAGATGTCTTTAATTTTAGAAGGTCTCAGGCCGAGGTTCCTTGAAGAAGCTTAAGAAGTTTCTGCTGCTGGCTGTTGTCCCCCTCCACCACCAGCTGTCCTGGCATGGCTGTGTGTGCAGTAAGGAGTCTGGTTGGAATATAAGTTGAGCAAATGTAGCTATAGCAAAGTTGAGCAGAAGCTTGGGCTGAAGTACAAACAACATATAGTGACAAATATTCTTAGAAACTAATCAAGGTTTAAATAACTCCAGGCAGAGTTATTACAAAATACACATTACATTTCACTTCAGTATTTTTGCCTTGGTTTCTGTCTCGTGAAATAACAATAATACTTCCAGCTAGCAGAGAGCTAAAGGTAAAACTTCCCCACCTTTCTGGTTTAAACGGACTGTGAAGCAGTCACGCAGTGTGAAATGGTGCTGGCATCAAGGCATGGGGCCTGCAGGTGTCCAGGCAGCAGGCTGTACAGTCTTCAGGCCTTCAGTTGTATTTCCATTTTTATCTTCAGATTTGCCCTTCGCTGGCCCAAGACTTTTAGGAGAACACATACTGAACACACTTATCCCGAGAGAGGCTTGACCACAGTAGCAGAGTGGGATCAATGAAGCTGTAGAAGTACTTGGGGGGGGGGAAAAAGGATGAAATACTCATAATCACGAGTAATTCAAAGGGTGTTCATTGTTCATTTACAAATGCTCATCCCCATCTGCATAGAATAAATGCAAGGAAAATAGACAAAATTTTGCTAGTTTCCTTCAGGGTCTGTCATTATTTTATGTTGCTATGGAGGGCAAAAGGTGTAGGGGAAGAGGTAGAAATTAGGTATTTATACACACCGTGTATCATGGAAATTATTTGTCTGTAGTAGAAAATGTACTCTGGGCATTAGGATTGTGCATGCTTTTCATGGGAAAGAAATGGTTCTCTTGGAATGCAAACCTCCCTCATTCCTGGCCTTCGCACTGTGACATCGTAAATAATTCAGCAAGCTGCTGCCCCAAAGTCAGGAGCTTGGAAAGGAAGAAAAAGATACAGACCTTATGTGTGCCTTGGTGAGCAGAGAAGCGCTGAGCAAGGCGGGGTGTGTAAGAGGGCATGTGCAGTTCACGTCGGGAGGGAACGGCTGGGGCCGCTGCAGGAGGGTTAGGTGGGTGTTGTGTGCCTAATCAGGCGCAGCCAGTGCCAGAGAGAGCAGAGGGCACCCCAGTGCCCCAAGACTGAGGGCAGAAGAAGCTGCTTTCTGGATTTGTGGAGCACGGACAGGCTGTGCAGCAGCATGCGTCCCCCAGCTGCCAGAGTGGGTCTCCCAGGCTCTCAGGAACACAGCCTTAGAAGTCAGCCCTTTCCATTCTGCAGCCCCAGAGCACAGAAGTGTTTTTTGCTTTCTTCTCTGTAAAGCCACTCCCTGGGTTTTGATGCTTGTGCTGCTCTAGAGCCCCTTGTAGTTGCAGGCTGTCCCTTGAGAAAAGAACAGAGAAAAGTCCTCAAGTTCAGGCAGTTGCACGGGCTGAGGTGAAATTCTTTACTTTTGGAGGGGGCCTTGAGATGCACACATATCTCTTGCTTTCCTCTTTAATGTAAGCTCTGTAACCCCACCAGTCCTGCTCTTTACCAGCCCCATTTTCTATTTCAACACTTTTTACTTTTCCCTCTTTCATTGTATCACTTGTGTTCTCCCACAACCATTTGGTTTTTCCGAAGTATTCTCACTCCCTTTCCGTTTTTATAGGGTGGGGACAAATGAACTGACGCTTTGTTCTATAATGAAATGGGCTGCTATCTCTCCTGGCATGGAATATCAGTGACAAAATTTGCATCTGCTTTTTCTCCTAAGCCTTTTTTTCATTCCTATTCAATTTTCAAAAAAAAAGTATCTTGAGAGCACCTCCCTGAGGGTTTCTAGTAGTGCTCAGGAAAGACTCCCAACCAAAGAAACTTGCCCATGCCACAACTTCTCGTCTCCTCTTGTAGCCTTCAGCTCCTCACACTTCCCACTCACTTGGTTGGAGTGCGTGTTCCCAGTAATGTTCTTTGGATGTAGGGGTTTTTGCATGAGTCGGAATGGGAAGCGTGAGAATATGCATGAGGTCAAGATTTTTCCTCATGCTGGTGTAAGAGTATTAACTGGCTATTAATGAAAATAAATGGTGGTTGATTAAAAGAACAACTGACCAACCAACCAAAAACTGACTTTGTGCACTTATTCAAAGAGGCACAAAAGTTGTTGTGAAGTACAGGTAAGCAAATCACACCTTCCCCTCTTGATCTATGAAATTGCCTTTTACAAAGAAAGGCATGCCCTCATGCTGCCAAACATACTGCATAGTTTCAGCCGATGTGCTGGTACAGTAAAGTCTTTCTTGTCATATGCCCATTCTTTTGCTAAGCTCTATTCTTTATGGTCACTTATTCCAAAGTATAAAGAAGGGGAGAGACTTTAAAAAGAAATACCTGAGATAACAAGATACAATGTGGTCTTTTATTCTGTAGGATCACTCAGTCAACACCTTCTGTTCCTCCCTTTGCTTCTTTACCTGTATGTTGAACAAGTCGGACAAAGCAAAGTTTCAGAAGTCAAAGTACAGAGTGATATTGAAATATGATTTAGCATTCTTGAAAGGTTTAGCTGTTTCTCATACAACAGGACGTGGACTATACTTGTGGAAGATCAATGTAAAAAGTTACCAAGGTAACCTTTGGAAGACCCAAATAACAAGCCTGCTATATTGAAGATGTATTTCCTTGAAGCAGTCTTAACAGTTTTTCATTTGACATGACAAGAGCACTTATGAATTATTTCTAAAGGAACTGACAAGGAAAAATCCATATGGGGGAAATTGTTTCTTAACTTAACCTACGTTTAGTCTTTTCATTAAAGAAAAAGTGGTGTAGATAAGGCCAATTTTAAAGCTTTAAATTAACATTTCATGTGTATATAATCTGTCCCGTAGTTCAATATTTTCAGTGCTTTATTTGGCCCCTACGTTTTTAAGTGATTTTTTTCTTTTCGTAATTCACAGAAGTTTTTTAGGCATCTCCTAAGTTATTTAGACCCTGAACATAAATTCCCATAATGAAAACATTTTTGGGATATGTATTTCCTTTTCTTCCTTGCTTGGATAACTCCAAAATTACTTTAGCTGTACACTTGGCATGCAGTTGCTTTGGAACAGAATGTCATTCTTCTGAGTGTGCAAAAAGAAAATTCTCTCTGAAACAGTGAAGCCCTCTGTGCTCTCCCCGCATGACGCATATTTGCAAAAGAGTACCTTAGTGCAGAGTGGCAGTCCTGGTTTCATGGGAAATAACCACGAATGGCCTTCGCTATCCTCAGAGTGAGGAGCTGACTGATGGCTCTTAGGAAAATAAGTATAGAAAGAAGTGTAGTTCTGGAAGCAGTTACGTGTCTTCCCACATTTTCTTCCTCTCTTCCCAAGCCGAGACAAATTATTGTGGACAGACAATAGCCCTGTCTGCAGTTATAAAATGAAGGATATTTGGCATGAGGTAGAGGTCAGAGGTGGGCTTACGAGTCAAGGACTAGGAGTGGTGAGCAGCAGATGGTGTGGGAAAGAATTTGAGATGCCAAAGCGATCTCTGTGAATTGCCTTTGTGGTGTGAAATTCCATCCTCTCAGTCCTTCCTTTGCTTCCAAGCTCTGAGTGACTTGGAAACCAGTTCAGAAATAAAGTTGTACGAGTTCTCCATCCCTTCTTCCCACTCTGTCCATCCTAATCAATTTATAAGAAAGGCTACACAAACCAGTCTGAAAATGGGAATGGAAAAATAAAGCTTTTGTTTTCCCCACTCTCTCATTGCCAGAGATTTTCTCCCTTTTCTTAGAATACCACCCAACATTCAATTCACACAGTTGTTCACAATGAGCTTTCTTTGGGCCTTCCCTAATATTGTTTCACTGTGTATAAATATTGCTGTGAAAAGAGACTAAATGATGAAGACTGACTGCACAGGCCAGTGGCTGGGCCCTTCCTCCAGGAGACAGGACCTGGACCTACCCCTGCTCCAGGCAATGTTTATTCACAGAGACTGAAAAGTGTCAAGAGTTAAAACTGTCACTCTAGCCTAGTCCAGCAGCTGGTGTGCACAGCAATTCCTCAGCTGTGTGAAGAGGTGGATTTAGATATCTAAGGTAGAGAAACCGCCATAGCCTGGTCTACTCCACCTCCAGTGAATTCTCTCCAATGAACTGAAAATAACAATTCTTTTCCTCTGATAGTTCTGTGACTTTTTTCCCTAATCAAACCTATCTAATACCTAATATTTAAATTGTTTTCCCAGTTGACCTGGGTTTTTAATTTTTTTTCTTTCTCCCAGTTTTAGATATAAGATTTATTATTAAAAATCTAGTAATATAAATGTTCCCACTGTGTTTTATTAGTATAATTGAGGGTGTAGTTTATGCTAATTTAAAGCAATTACTTCCTCTTCTTGATTAGTCAGGCTGCTGTCGCTGTTACATAAAGAATTAAAAATGTGGGTTTATATCCTTTCAAGCCTTGAGTAATTCCTTTCTCACCATATTTATTTTGTGCTAAGTGAACATGTCTTTGTTCTTTCTTGTTTTTTCTGCCTTCTGGTATTACTTGGTGTGCTCTGGACTAACCAGCCTTTCCCAGGGAAGAATGGCTCAGCTAAAGAACACACAGTGCCATTTATTTATTTTACCATTTGCAAATACAACTAAACAGAGGTAATGCACCCTGGAAAGAGGAAGAAGGAAGGCTTCTCAGATGGTGGGCTTGCCTGTGTTCTTTGGTTGTTTTGCTGGAGGCTGAAAATTCAGCAAAACACATGATTAGCCCATGTTTGAAACTCCCTGTTTTGTTGGAAATCAAGCACAAGTTGAACTCTGTTCCTCTTCAGCAAAGAGTATTAACACATGCTGAAATGTCAGTAGCTACTTTAGTGTGACGATACTGAAGGTGCCTGCTTTATCCTATCCAAAGTCGAGAGGTGAACATCATCCCTGTTTTATGTACAGCATGGTTTCTCCAGGGACCTTCTTGGGCTCTTGGGGGTCAGAAGAACAGACTTGAGGGTGATGCCCCAACTGTAGGGGGGACAGGACATTAAAGGACAAGTTAATGTCCTAATTAAATCAATCACAAGTAGTTTACCCCTTCAACAAAGCTATATTTGGTAGATACCATACTATGGAGAGGGGAAAGGGGAATTGCAGTCAGTATGCAGTCAGCAGCTGCTTTGAGAGCCCAAGGCCAGGATGAAACTTGTCAAAAACCGTGGGCCCAAATCTGGAGAAAATGTGAAAATCTTTAATGATGATCTTCTTGACAGCCTACTAGGAAAAAAGAAATAGATGAGATACCTTGGAGTCAGGTATCAGGAGTATAAGATGTGCTCTGCGTATTTTCCTTGCATGTGCCAGTTCAGAATGGCTAAAAGTGGTTGGTAAACCAGAGGCCTTCAAGTCCCAGAGGAGCTGGGGCCCTAAGCCCTAGTCCAGCTTTGCTCTTGTGATGCCCAGCATCTCAGTGCTCAGGGGTCCTGGGGAGGGCTGTGGGATTCATCTTCATCAAGCATCAGACGAGGGCTCTTTTGGGAGCTCATGACAAAACCTGCAAATCCAGGAGAGCTGGTGCTGGCTGAAATCTTGGTGGGCAGTGGGCTCTGAGATGAGTCTTGGGGTCTTCTCAGATTGGAGGAGAGCTGAGAAAGGCTGAATAAGCTATGAAGTGGATCATTCCAACAGCCTAGGAGATTGTCCTTTCCAGTACTGAATTTGGAAAGACAGGATGTTGAGATTATAGAGAAGTTAGTTGGAGTAAGTGGCTCATTTTTATCCAAAATTAATACAGTATTTGGCATCCAAAGTGTGATATTTTGCATTTAGATTTCTGTGTAAACTAAATCACTTTACATTACACTGGTGTTTTTTATATTTCTACTTAATTTATTTATTGAAAGGAATTATTTATATCAGACTGCTCATGCAATGTCCAAACTTTTTTGGATCATGTATACTAAGAATAGCCTTGGCTACTGAAAGCAGAATAGATTTGTATTTCGCACTTAACTGAAAATAGTTTCTGAGAAAGTTTTAAATATCTTTTGAAAAGGAAACACGAGAAAACTGATTTATGGCTATAGAGGATCATATAGACAGAGCATAGTATGTTAAGAAACATACGGTCTATATAGAGAACATGAACTTAAAAATGAAAACTGAAAGACATTTTACTGATGGAGTTCCAGAAAAACTAACAGATGTGAAAAGACATGGTTATTTAAAGGCTGAAAAAGGAACTCAAATACTCTTAGATTCTGACCATATTTCAGTGAGTAAACAAATGCAGTCCTTACTCCACAGCAACGTAACCCGTCATTCCAATGCTAAGCACAGTCTGAGGTAAGGAAGACGCTTCATCTGATTGTTTTATGGCCATCTCCCACACTTTAACGATGTATTGAAGTGAAATTTAAGTGTGGGCAAGCTACAAAAGAATACAGAGACTCTTTCCAATTTAAAAGACACTATGAATTGTTATAGTTTACTTCCAGGGAGGTGCTGAAGCCCACTGATTTCCTAACAGGCCAGCTGAGGGTGCTGCAATATCTCACCCTGCTGGGGATGCTGTCACTGCTGACTGTGGCACTACCTGGCCCTCCCAGCGAGTGGCTGCTGCCGAGCCCCTTCTTGTGCAGGGACGCAGGGCCTGATGGATAACTACAGCTTTCTTCTCACTTTTCTGGGACTTCTCTGTGGCATTGCTTTTTTCCCTTGTGCAGTAGTTAGTTTTCCTCAATTCAGGAAAGCTCTGTGTGCTGTTGGCATGGATGCAGTGATGTGTATGAAAATGCCTTCACTCCAGCTTGGCATCGCCTGGCCATAGCTCGGGTGCCATGTGTTAGTGGTGTTCTGCTCTGAGTTCATCCAGGCAATTTCAGGGTAAAGGCACAGCACTAAACTGATTACCAGATTACATTTTATTTGTTAAATTTTTACTGCCATCAGCTTACAGCCTCTCTGGAGACAGCTGATTATGTTTTCCACCCTATTATGAAAATAAATCTCCTCTCTTCCTCAGGATGCCTTTTCTGTTTAAGCAAAATTAAGTATCTGATCTTTTGACAGAGTTGCTGTGGTTAAATCACTGCCTGTATTTCCTTTAGTACTGATCTCAAATGAGTCTGGGAAGATAATAAAACTTTCTGCAACACACTGATTAGTCCTCTTAATTAATAGGGCTGAATAGAGCCAAAAGTATAGGTTCCAGAATATTCACCTTCAGCCTGGCACAGTTCAGGGTTGCTTCCGGTGTCATTTAAGCATGCTGTTATGTTTCCAGGACTTCGGATTGTTTCCTCATATAGGACAGCATCTTTCAAATAGATGATTTCTGGTGCAAATGATTTGCAAAGGCATCCTTGATTCTTGTGGAGGCACATGCAAAACAATCTTCCTGGTATTCGGCTTCTTCTATTAAAGAGCCATGTAAGGGAGTGAACAGCACTTCATATTTTAACAACAGGGAAGCACTCTTCTAGGATGTGCCCTTTTCATATTTTCAGGTGCAAAGTGTGCCTCTGGTACCGCTGAGAACCTCTGGACCTCTGGTACATGAACCTCTTGAGAACCCCAGCTGCAGAGATTGCACAAATATGCTATAGCAGCACTGTTTGGATCCCGCCACGCAGAAAACCTCTTCTTGTTTAATATTTCCAGCTGAAGGTGGAAAGATATCCTTCCAGCCTGGAATGATCTCTGGGGTACTAGCTAGACATTGCCAGGTTTATGGCCAAACTGAAATGTGGAAATCATGGATTAATGTCCCTTTTGTGCAACTTCTCAGCTAATTACTTAATTCTGAGCACATGAGGGGTTCCCTTGACCACGTGTGTGTTTTCTGACACTTCAGTTACATGACTGTGCTTGTAAGATTGAAACTTTGTGTGAAATAGCTTGTTTTATATGTGCTCAGGCTGTGGTTTGACATGATTATTTAGGGTGTTTCATACCCTATCTAATTGACACAAATTGCAAGGTGCTGGGCAAACTCACTCTGCTGGTTCATACTGGTTCAAAACAATGTAGGTGGGAGGTGTGTCTTGTCCTAGAGACTCACACAGTCTAGTTGAATCCTTATTATATAAGCTATAGGTAAGATTTCACATAAAGCATTATAACACTTTCTTTTGGCTGTGGTATTGTTTGTCCTCCCGTGGCTGGCAAAAAATCAACATACCTAACATATTTTTCACTCTGATTCAGCATAATGCAGAGGTGTTCACATCTGATATCAGATTTGTGCTGCCGGGTGATCCAGTAATACAGCTTCTGTATCCATTACCATGACTTATGTCACTTTTTATGGGAGAACCTAATCCAAAAATGAGCAAAACTCTCTCTGAAGTAAGGTAGCTTTGGATCAAGTCAGTCTCTCATTTGCCTTGCTCCCTCCAGGTTGAAACAGACTGGAGACCTTAATTGGTTTTAAAAGAATGCTTCATTTTTCAAGAGAAGGATTTTGACTTAATCTCATTTAGTAGAATGCTACAAAAGTGAATTTGCCACAAATAAGGAGCAGTACATTTTATATTTAACAGTGGAATATCTTAACTAATTTTTTTTAACTGATGTATTTATGGGTTTTTTGAAAGAAATCTTCAGAGTAGTTATTGACTTGTTCATGCATCAGTCCTGGGGAGAGCAGGGAAGGAACATGTGATGTGATATTGGGCATGAGATTACCCCTGACTCCAAGGTGACCTCAGCATAAGACATCTAGATAGCTAAGGCATCTAACAGCAATATCTGCTTAAGCTACAAAAATTAGATGTAGTTTGACATTTCAAAGACTTCAAATTATGAGAGAGTTTCAATGTGGTTTTAGTTTTCACCTGAATTAATTACAATGCTCTGTAACCACAGGCTGCTCCTGGTTTCTTTTCCTAGTAGCAAACCTGAATTCACTCCTAATTCTCTTGACCACAGCCCATTCCCAAAGTCATACACATGATAACGCTTGTGACTGGAGTGAAAAATAGAAGCTGCTCACAAAGCTGTGCCTCAAACCTTTTCAGACCTGTAGAATATTCCCAAGATACGTTTCTCTACCTTGTCTTCCAAAAGGCTTGCACCTGCCACGCTGAGGGGGGCCGATCTTATCAAGGAGATCGTGGAGGCCGGGAGGTTTCGCATCGCAGTGAAACCGCATTGCCTCATCTCTCCAGATGATCACTCACCTGCTCACACACACGTGCTTCTGGCTGCAGACTCAGAGTGTGACGTGCTGAAGCCACAAAAAAAGGCTGTAGGTTGTTGTGGGAATAGTTGGAAAAAACAGTCAGCAGGCATTTGTGGCATTTCCTTTGAGTTCCTGCATTCTCTGCTTCCCTGGAACAGGGCAGCCATGGACCTGAAGGCTTGGAAGTGGAAGGGGAAAAATTAAGCCAGTTTAGGTGGTATTATGGGCATATGAGACACACTGGAAAAGGAGATTATTGAGTGATGGCAGTACCAATTAACAAAAAATTGGCTGCAAAATTTACGATAACCCCCTGCACCAGTACAGGCTGGGGGCTGACCTGCTGGAAAGCAGCTCTGTGGAGAAGGACCTGGGGGTTCTGGTGGACAAGCAGCTGTCCACGAGCCAGCAGTGTGTCCCTGTGGCCAGGAAGGCCAATGGGATCCTGGGGGGCATTAAGAAGAGCATTGCCAGCAGGCCAAGGGAGTTGATCCTGCCCCTCTGCTCAGCCCTGGTGAGGCCACATTGGGAGTGCTGTGTCCAGTTCTGGGCTCCTCAGGACAAGATGGACATGGAGCTCCTGAACTTGATCCAGTGCAGGGCAACAAAGATGATCAAGGGACTGGAGCATCTCTCTTGGGAGGAAAGGCTGAGGCAGCTGGGCCTGTTCAGCCTTGAGAAGAGATGACTGAGAGGGGACTTCATCAATGTCTGTCAGTATCTGAAGGGAGGGGGCCAGAGGACAGAGCCAGGCTCTGCTCAGTGGTGCCGAGCAATAGGACAAGAGGCAAGGGGCAGAAACGGATGCACCTGAAGTTCCACCTGAATGTGAAGAACTGTTCTGCTGTGCATGTGATTGAGCACTGAAACAGGTTGCCCAGAGATGTTGTGGAGTCTACCTCACTGGAGATATTCCAGAGCTGTCTGGTCTCAATCCTGTGCCATGTTCTCCATGTGCTCCCTGCTTGAGCAGGGAGGTTGGAGCTGATGACCTGCTGTGGTTCCTTTTGACCTTACCCATTATGTGGTTCTGTGATTTGCTTCGTCTGTCCTCACTCCCACTGTGTGCCATTTTACCTCTGTGATTTCTATTAAGACAAGAGTATTTTCAGCTTTTCTTTGCCAATTAGAGCCATGAAAAGCCTTACAGATGTATTTCTTTCTTTATTTATTTATTGCAAAACTAAAGCCCTGTTTTCACCCACATCCCACGCTGCTTAGGAATGTTAGTGGGTGAGATCAAAAATAAAACATCAGAAGGAACAGGAGAATCTCCTAGTCTGAGGGCTGATTTGGGAGAGCAAATGCAGGTGGCAGGGCAGCCAGTGGGGACTGGGATGGAGGCCTGGGGAGGGACACAGTGTGGGCGAGCATGAGGATCAACCGAGATTGAAAGGCACATTCATGTCACTCAAAAGTTTGAAGAAAGATCAGGTGGGAGGACACACAAAGCCTTGGGCAAAGCAAGAGAAGCAGAGGATGGTGGTATGGGGAGATGGGGCATAGAGAGTCTCTGGCATACAACAAGAGGAGACAGTCATGGGAAACTGAGTGCATGGGGAAGATCCCAGTTGTAGGGCAAAGAAAAAAAGTTCACAGTGGTATTTTTAATCAAATTAACAGTAAAAAGGATTTTTAAAAATAAAAGAAGGGATTAACAACAGAGGTGGAAAGAAACAAACGGCATAGTGACTATATGTAAAGAGAAAGCTCAGAAGAAACTTTAGAAGAGGAATAGCTCAGATTTGATAATTAAATCTGTATTGAAGGTCTTTATTGACAAGGAGCAAATAGTGTCCTTGAAAGGTGCCTTCTCAAATTATTGTCTCTTCCTTATCAGTAAGAAATAGGTCTGTGTCTTTTTACCCCCTACAACTTTTTCTAGAAATTTTTTGCTTAAAAGGAAATATTTATCTTTTCAGAAGAACAAAAAGTCAGCTTAAACAGACTGAGAGTGCTTTTTCTTTTAATCTCTTGGTTTGTTTAAGGAGCTGAAAAATCAGCCTGAGGCTCAGCCAGAGTAGTTACAGGTACTTTGCAAGCTGCAAAATTCATCCCTCTCCAGGACAGACTGAAACACATCTCTTAGCAAGGCAAAGTAGGAGTGCGCAGAGAGTTACTGACAAGCACTGCACTGAAACTCACTGACACGACTTGGAAACGTGCCTCATTTCCATTGCTTGGCTAAGGATTTGTTCAGCACGTCCTGAAGAGAATGACAAAGTGCCTTCATACCCATGAGCTGCTGCCAGGCTGATCCTGAGGACTGTGTTGAATTTCACTGCTCTGCAGTAGGGACCCTCCTGCCAACAACAGGCATATTTCAGCAGTGCTCTGAGTGTGACCTCTTGCTTTCCAGCAGGCACGGCTCTGATGCTGGCAGGGGGCCAGACGAGTGCAGTGTAGGGCCAGCTTTGCTGATTCACATCAGCCATACGTCTTCCCACACCAGCGAAATCCTCAGCTGACCTGTAATCAGTGCAAAGGAGGATGGATCCATTGCTAATGCTGTAACTCAGGGTAGTTTTTATTATATTAAAATCTTACCAATTAGTGATGCAGTGCAGGATGGGTCTATATAGCTAATCAAAACCAGAGCTCACACCTTAAAATTTTCAAGCTGAAAACAAACAAGTATCTAAATGTAACGGGAACAAAAGAGATTAACAATACATCAAATTAACCATTGCAATATACTGTCTGTTGGATGGCTAGGACTTGTTACAGTATTCCTGCTTCAACTGAAAATGCAAATGTTAGCTGGATGTGAACATGCAGGCAATTACTGGAAAGAATGGGCAGATTCTGTGTGTTCTTTCTTTTGATTCAAGACACCAAACTACTGCACATGCATGAGAAGAAATACATTTGAATTCTGCTTTCCACTTTGGGCAGCTACTAACTCACCATTTCCATTCCAAATGTTCACTTATTTTGTTTATCTTTTCTCATCTCTTTCCCAGGACACATGGTTGTCTCCAGAACAAATTCTCCCTGTTAAAGATCTGCAATGTGTTAGAACTTATTCCTCCAGCCAAAACAACAATCTGTGTAATAATTTCTGCATTATGAAAACAGGCCAACTACTAAAAGTTGGTAAAAATCAAAGTATCATTTGTTACTTGCTCCGTAGTCTGCTGGGAGAATGAAATTGAAAAGACTATCAATGCCTCAGGAGGATAGTGAGAACTATTATTGCCCAGGAAATAAAAGTTTACATTGAAACTTTGTGGATACCAACCCTGTGCATGTGAAATTTCATTCTGTTTTAAAACAAGACAATTTTTTTTTTAATGGTGGGAACTCTTCCTGGGATATAGGAATGATGAACACCAAGAGAGCAACCAAAACACACTGTCTTGCAACTGTTTGTGATCAGATTTTCTGTCCTCATGCTGCCTGCCCAGGTTGGTCCAACTAGAGGTGCCTTGATTTTACATGACAAGCTTTGTGATGCACTTGGGAGATGGCAGCTGAGCCCTGCACCGCCCCAAATTTCAGACAGGGACTGCTGTTGCAGTTAATAAATGCAACACACCCATGAGTAGCGCATCACCTGAGGCAGCTGACTTCCCAACAGTAGATTCTCTCTCTGCTTGAGAGCTGGAAAAAGTCTGATGGCTCCAACAAACATTTCTGAATTGCAAATGTGGCTTTGAATAAAACAGACACATGCAGCCATTTCTTTCTTTCTTTTTTTTATTTATTTATGTTTAGACCATGGACATTTATTTAAAACTTGAGAATGAAATCCAGTTGGTATTTACACATGAGTGTTTTACATTTATATACACTTAGCTTTATATTTTGGGGGGAAGGGGAGTAAAGGTAGGCAGGCACAATGCTTTGGCGTCCTGTACAGTAGCTCACAGCTCAGTCACATGCAGGTTTAGTCATTGCCATGGTTGAGACTGGTGTGACGTGGATCCAGTGCTCTCCTGTGCTTAGACTGCTTTGTGAGTAAATCCTAGCTCTGTACACTACAGAGGTGGACATCTGCCTTGCCCAAAAGCCAGAGATGGGCAGCAGCTGCCCTCCTTTGTGTTCCTGTCTTGCTGGGGACGCTGTTTATAATGAGCAGGGACTCGGACTCGCCAGGACCCACATCCCCAGGATGCTGCCACAGCTCTGTGGTACCTGATGGCAGGATCAGCTCAGTCATCTCTGCACAGAGCACCTCCCTGCTCCTGTAGTGCCAGTGAAAGTGAGGGAGTATGCAGGGAGTCACCTCCAGGGATTTTTCATGTGTTTTTTATACTGGTATTGGTAAGGCCCAGTATTAATCTGCTTGCAAGTCTGGATGAGAGAAATTCAGTGCAGCTTCACCGAGCACAATACAGCCCAGCTACACCAAATGCCTCTCGAGAGGCATCGTGTTGCAAGCGTGGACTGGCTGGTACAAGTTATGTCTTGGGAAGACCCAGGAGTGTCCAAAGGAAAAATCCACCCATCTGGAATCACTTGTGTGAGAGCCCATGATTTCTAAATCCCTAAGCACCAGATCCTACAGTCTGCACACACCCTAAAGTATGATTAACATTGACAGGGGAAATGGCTGCATCAAACAATCTTGAAATGAGAGCTTACTTGTGTTAAATACAGATTAAATTCTAAGTTTAAAGCAGCAGTCAAGTTTTTAATTGCTCCTTTCAGCTGTGGTTTCCTAAGAAGTAGAAAATAACTGCACAAGTGTTGGTTAACGTAGAAAAGTCTACTCTGAAAGGAGATTTTGCAAAATGTTCGGAATAAAACAGAGCCATTTTTGCATTGTGCCAGAAAAACTCCAAGTTAACAAAAAAAAGTCTGGCTCCAAGCCAGACCACCAAAATAGAAACTAAAGACAGTGCTACAAATATAGTCTCAGAAATTGGTTCACATAATTTGGTTATCCTCTAAGTAAAAAAAAAAAAAAAANAAAAAAAAAAAAGAGAGAGAGAAATTATTTTAAATTTCTGATTTAAAAATGTTTTGAAACATCCCACTTGTATTGCAGGCCATCTTCATTAATGTAAAAGCCAAGACTTATGTTTTGTTAGCACACACACCTTTATGCAGTAAAAGTGCATGAAAAGATGATTATCATGTACTTCTAAGGCTTTGCAGTAAAGTGAGAGAAATTTCTGTGCAAATTCCTAGATCAATCAATTTTCCTTTCATGGAGTAAAAAGGAACAAAACATCTTAGAATAATTCAGATGGCTTTTCAGGGCCTTTTCTGTTTTACAGGAATTACTGTTTTCTGGAAGAAACAAACAACTTTTCTGATGCCACAACCTGTTAAAATAACATCTTTAACAATGAAAACACTCAACTGGAAAACTGGAAGTAAATAAATGTGTGTGATGCTGAATGTAAGAGGCTCATCTGCTGAGAAAAATTGGAGTAATTTTTATATAGCTGCAGTAGGAGCAGCTTCACTTTGAATAAAATGGGTTGAATGATATTTTTTGACATAGTGCTGCATCCTAGGTCAGGTGGCTAAGCTTTGTTTTAGAAACATGAGAAGTAAAAGATGGCACTGTAAAGAACAGCACAGCGTCTCAGAGGACAGGAGACGTGACAGGAACAAAATAAACTCGAAGACACAAAAATTGAGCTTCTCTTACCCACTACCTAGCAGAAGTATTTAGAGATGTTGGAAGCACCTTCATTCAGAAGAAATTAGAAGGAACACTGGGATATTTGGAAATTTGTGGCCTGAATCATCATCTTTAAAGGAAACACTGAGAAATTGCCAAGGGACCTGGCAAACTGTTGAACTACACAGAACAATAGGAGGTAAAATCCAGCATACATAAAAGCCAAGGAGCACACATGGAAGGTAAACCATAAGTGTATCTAGGAGGGCTCTGAAGAGTTTCTACTCGGGCCCTTGCCACTGACTGCCCCTGGGAACTCCTAGTCAAAAAAAAAAAAAA
>VZTA01017085.1:422800-434727 GCA_013398855.1 Mohoua ochrocephala
GTAATTCCAGGACAAAGACTGGAGTAGAAGCTGCAATAGGAAATAACACAGGGAAGAAATGTTCATATGCCATCCTCAACAATTTGATCTGTACAATGCATCTCTGTAATTTATGACTCAGTATTGACTGTCCTCAACATGACACACAACTAAGTCTTACAGACTTTGCTATTTCCTTACTGCTTGAAAGGCCTCCAGATAGAGTATTTCCCCTAGTTAAATGTTGACTATATTTTCTCCAGCCTCCTGTGGCTCTGCAGTTACAATTTCTAATACTTACATAAAAATTTGACAAACTCATCTTTTCTAGACGTCAACTAAATTTCTTCTTCCAGCATCAGCTCCTGGAGCAAGATCAGCTCAGGCAGTCGTTGTGCAGCCCTGGCACAGCACGACGTGATTTTCTGTACTGTTCCCACCAGCCCTCAGCCACCACTCACCCACCTCTCCCAGCAGCACCAGCTGTTCCAGCACCACTTGGAACTCCACAAGCCCAGGTGTCACAAGGAACAGGGGTGGTGACTTGACCCCTTCCTCTTGCCAAAGCCTCTGCAGCAAGCATGGCAAACAGGCAAGGAGGGAAAGCAGGGAATCTAAAGTTAGCCCCAAAATTCATCCCTTTTCTGGAGCTCCGTGTAAGTACTAGTGTGTGGGGTGGGTGCATTTCCTACTTCACTAAATCCTTAAAGTGGACACCATAGGTGAAAGCCATTAAATATGGACAACTCTCCCATCCTTTCCAGTCTCAAAGGGCTCGCTTCTCCTCACTGACCCACCCGGGTGCTGCCGACTCTTTGCCTCTAGTCCTGCCTGTTTTCAAGGGGTGCAGTGACAGAGAGGAGAACATCAGGTAAATGGCACTCTCTGAAGCTCCCTAAGTAAGTCCAGCCTTCACCATGATGCCTGAAATTGCTCTCCTTTTCACAGTGGCATCTCTCCCACAGATTGGGACAGGGGGAAAGGGGAAGGAGGAGGGGGAGGAGAGAAGATGACAGATCAGAAGATTAGATCCTTTGATTGTTGTGCTAAAAATAATAATAATCAATAATGCCACTGTAAACCTGTGGTTCAACTTCACAGGCATTAAAACATGAATACATCAGTTAATTTAATTGCCGGTAGTCCTGAGCAGAGCAAACTCACAGATGAAGCTATCTAGAGCTAACATTTCAAAGCTTTCAGGTTCTTGCTTGACCAGACCCATTACTTGCATCACTAGTTTTAAAACACTCTACATCAAAAAGGCACACATGCTCAAGGCAACACCACCATCTCCAGAAACTCACGTCTGCATTTTGAAAGAGAATTAAGACATGTTTTACTTTCTTGTGGCTTGCCAGGTTAAGCCACAGAGTAAGCCATCTTACCAGGACACGTCTGTCAAGTAATTATCACCTCCTACCACAGCCGAATCTTCCCATGCCCATGCCATTAAAAATACAGGGCACTCCTGGGCAACACAAGCTGCAGCAGTAAGTAGGTTTACCTTTTCTGGTCTTCCACCACTGGGAGATATTAACCAGGCTACAACAAACAATTCCCAGACTTAGGAAAGCTGAGTAGCCTTGCACTTTTCTTACACTCTACATAAACACCTCAGCCATCTTCACCTGTTTCTCAGTTCCAGCACTTCTCGCAGGAGCTTCAGAGAACAAGGTATCAAGACTGAAGCTGCAGAACACCAGGAAAAACAAAAAGTAACACAAAAAAGGAAGAGTTTCTTTGTTTCCATGCTCTGCAGAAACTGCTCATTCGGGACTGTGGGGTGGAGAGATCAAGAGAAGCAAAAAGGCACTGTGTATCTCCAAGCCCCAGCAGTTCTGATGCTGTGAACCAGTGGGGAACCAGGTGACCCAAGGTCTAGTTCTCAGCTTCTCCATTTGGGGAAACACTCTCTATTAACAGCTTCCTCATACAAGGGGCAGGTAAAGGATGTGCTTATCCATTCCTCCCCATCTGATGGGGAAGAGCTGAGATCATTTATACCTCTGTGCAACACAGGCCTGTGAACAACTTGCGCTGTTCTCAGCAGTGCAACAGTGTTGTAACATGCTAAGGGTTTGTTTTCAATGCTTTGAGCACTGGCAAAAAACCCCAAACAAATCAAACATGTTTTTAAATGCTTGCTAACAAAAGTAAAAAAAAAATTAAATTGTCTTAACACACTGGTAAATTGTCTTGTTCTCTACTTTAATAGTACTGAGAGATTCAATTTTACTCCATTTCATTTGCATGTAATCAAAGCGTTTAAAACAGAAAATGCATGGTAGGAAATGGTGCATACCGGATATCACCCACTGTCTTCTCAGCATTTGCAGCTATATTCCAGTTATACAATGAAACTACTTTGAGGTTGTGTGGTTTTTTGTTGTTTTGGTTTTTTTAAAAGCATGCTAAGGCACAAGAAGAAGAGTGATCTTTTAAGGTCCATCCTTGGATTCCATAGTTCCGTAACCAGTTCCATGAAATGCCCTCAAGCTTGGTGGGTCAGCATCAATGTCAGCCTGGCCAGCTTCCCCTGCCGGCCAGGGCTCCTTTTTCTGCTCATATATCGGCCTACAGAGCACCTGCAGCAATACTGATGCACATGTAATCTACTTTCTGCTATCAAACCTCATTGAGATACTCTGCCCAAAGCTTTCCCACTGGCCAATAACAAATCAAGCCAGAAAGCGGAATCTTCCTTTCCTCAAAGGGAAAGCAAACGACAGACCAGGTACCCTCAAAGTCACTATTTTTGCCCTTGAATACCACCAAATTTTCTGTGTTGCTTCTAGAAAAACTTCATGGTTTTACAGGTGTAAACTCACTCATTTCTCCCAGCAACCCCATGTAATGGCAGTGAAATTTCCACTGTCATCCACCAGTACTCAATAACAAGGTCACACATCTCGCTTGGGAGACTGTTGGTGAGGGAGAAAGGACAAGGAAAATGACACAGGAAAGGAAAGAAAAACGAAATGCTTCTCCCAATCCAATACCACTTCAAGGAGCCTATTGCTTCAAGTCCACTCAGTCACACCAAGTGCAGCAAGACACACACCTGCATGCCCTGAGCAAAGGTACCCTCAGATTTCCCCACCTCAAACTGACCTTATTTTATTATTGCCGGTCCAGAGTTGCTAACATGTAATCTCAGCACCTCTGTTAAGTATTTGTATAATTGTCATTCCACAGCTAAAAGCTGGGGAAAAAAATCTTTTCCCTTAGCACTGCACAGATCATCCCATTGAGATGTGCATGGTAGGGAACCATCTACCTGGCCTTGGTAATATTTCTTTGTTCCAAACACCATGAATGACATTTCACTATTAGGAAGTGAAAAAAATCCAGGAGCTGAGACTAGGGAGGCACAGTGGAAGACACATGCCAGAATGCCCAAGTGCAAGGCGGGGAGTTTAGGAAGAGGAGGTTTGAACTCTTGGCCCATGTTACACATTTCAAGGACATGCCTTGTCCCCGTTTATGCCAGCAACATCCACAGGGGACACACAGTCCAGGTCTCCTGCCACCATATTGTCTCGCAGGTTATCCACTAAGCAGCCCCACCAACCAACATCAGCACACTTTACTGCCCACTACCTTCAGGTAACCTCATATTCGGGGGTAATAGAGGGCATTTATGGACACTCTGAGTATCAGCAATGCGGATGGTGCTTATAATATCTGCAGCAAAGTAAGCAATGTAGCTGTTTTTAAACAACCACTCCTGATCATTAGAACTGCCATTTGAAGTGGCAAGTGGCATCTTCTACACCTGCTGATGTAGATGCAGATAAAATGCTCATATTACACTGTTCAGAAAATAAAAAAAAATCTGGAAACTGAAAGTGATCTGGGTTTGGTTTTGAACAGAACCAGAAAAAAAAAAATTAAAAAAAAAAAAAAAAAAAAAAAAAGGGGCAGCTACCCAAGTTTTGTGGAAAGGATTTTATGGACACAAATGTTTGCCATTAAACAATTTAAAGAAAACACTTTGGGTTTTTTATGTAAACATTCCCCTGCTGCCTCGGAAATATTGACACAGCAACACTGCACTGAGACATTGTGAAAAAGAAAGTATTCTTTAAAGTAAAGAATGAGCAACAACCACCAAAAAAGGTAAAAGTACTTACTGAATTATTTCAAGTTTACAAATAGTAAGATATCCTAAACATGTTCCTGCTATTTCAATCTCTGCTGCTCTTTAGCTGATTGCCCAGAAACTGCTAAACTGCAACAATGCCAAGTGGTTTTGATGAGAATTCCCAGGTGAAGAAAAAAAAAATAAATGCTGGACCCAGAAGATTTTATGGATAAAAATTTATGTCCTTTATTGGATTGAACTGAGGCATGCTAAACTTCACGACAGGGTAAAAACCAAACCTGGGTACCAAAACAAGACAGGAAAATAAGATCTTTATAATTTCTCCAGCCAAGTTTTCAGAGACATAATCTCTTTGTAGGAAGAGCTACCAAAAGCACTTCCACAGACATTACCAATTGTTGCAGTCCCTGTTAAGCATATAACCTACTAAGAAGTTTGGTAACTTCACTAGGCAACATTTCCACCAACACCAAGGCTGTTAGAACTGAGTGACATCCCTTCCCTCAATGGTTTCAACCGTCTCTGGGGCTTTTGGGTTTGATTTTACCAGAGGAGTGGACAGAAAAACATGCTGCCAATGCCACTGGCTTCTCAAAAACACACAAGCCTTGCAGGTAGCTGGAGAGCCTCCAGTGTGCTCTCCACTCAGCCACACTTAAAGACACGTTCTGACTTCCTTCATGCTAGACCACGCGACTCAGCAGAACTACCCACACGGGGTGAAAGGCTCTGTACATAGAGACAGGCTGATCAGACACTGCCCTCGGAACATGTTTGCTGTGCTCACCAGATTTTTATAAAGAAGATAACCAAGTTTGTAAGATGATTTGAGACAGTGGAAGATGGGAAAGCACTGTTTGAAGCTTAAATTGGAAGTCACACTGAACACCTGAGAGAATCTCATCAGAGATCGGAAATAATTTTGTTCAACTGCAGATGCAACAGGCTACTCCATATGCAAAACCTTTTGCTGTCACCTTATCTTTAAAGACACATCATTTTACTAATAAGGCCAGAAGAGTAGTAATAGCCTTGTCTTTTCAGATGCTTCAAATACCTCAAACTGAACTGCTGCACACAGGTGGAAGTTAGAAATCCCATTTATTTGACTCTTCTGCTACAGCTCAACTCTGAACTCCCCAAGCGCATCAGCTTGCTTAAAGACTTATGTATTTTAGTCTCATCCCTACATTGCAACTCGTTTTGTGCTGTCAGAATCACGCTGCACTGGTTTTGATTTGTTCTTTGCAAAAACAATGTATATCAATCCAGCACATGAAAAAGCACATCTGTGGGGAAAAAAAGCTATCCTGCTAGAAATCCCTAAAAATAAACTTATTTGAAATTACTCCTCAAAAGTATGCTCCTTAATTCCAGTTAACTGAGAGAAAATTGTTTTTCCATAAACTGCTGGTCCTCCCAAACAAATCAATTCCTACACACTTCACAAATATTCCCAACTGGAAATTCCATCAGTCTTAGTGAAAAGCTCTGTGCACCTTTGTAAAAATGCTCAAAAAAATTTGAGCATAAGCATAAAAAATTGCAGCAACACCAAAGACATCCCCCCATGTTATGAAATAGGACTTACAGAAATAGTATGTATAGAAAAATAACTCCTCTGTATCACTGGTTTCCGCTGCAGATCACAATTACTCAAAGAGTAACAGAATCATGGTTGAATCCCAAGCCTCTCTCCAAGTGTGTGGTCTGTCCTCACACAGCACTTAGTTAAAGGGTTATTCCCAGTGTCAAGGATAGAGGCATAAGGATAGAGTAACTAAACTGTTGAAATTTGAAGAAACCCCTTGAAGTCCAACACTTTGAATGAGAAACTAGTGTAGAAGGAAATTTCCTGCAGAAGCTTACAGCACAGCAATGAGGGGCAAAGCAAGCACACATGTAACAATAAACCCCAAAGCAAGGATGCATAAGTACCACAGTGAAATTACAGGGTGGCTCAAAGAGAGTGAGGAAGAAAAACAGCAAAGAGGGAAGGAGGTCCCACATGTTGCAAAAACATCACTGCCAATAACATGAAACATAAGTTTCATTATGAAAGCAGGCAGCAACTTTAAAGCAGCCACTGACACTGGAGAGCAAGGTAGAGCTCTGGCAATTGTCTACAGCAGACATGGAAGACAGGGTGGTCCAACCCAGCACCAGTAGCAACCAGGAGACTGGGAAGTGACAAGAGTGCCAGGAAGGGCACCAGACTGTATGAAAGCTGAAGAGAGTAACAAACAAACCCAAAACATTCTTGGCAGAAGGTCTCAGCAAAGAACATTAGGAAGTGTTTCAGACTCCAGCTGGCTATGCTGCTCTCAAAGAGGACACAAAAACCAGAACTGTCACTGCTTTGCTGCTCTGAGTCAGTAGGTTAAGACCCACACTTGTACAATTCATCAGGGAGACAGATGAGACCAGTATCTGCTCATCCTTCCTCATTCCACATCCACCTCTTCCCTCAACTCTCCCCACATCCTGCCACTATTACAGCACTTGCTCAGGAGGAGATACCTGCAGCAATGCAGCAGCCATGTAGTTCATGTAGCAATGATGGTAACAAACACAGCACAGACCAGCGAGTAACCATGTCCTGATTTCTTAAAACAAGAGGGCACAGGAAGAATAGCACGAGTGATCCAATGACTGACCCTAAGCCCCTTCTTGAAAACAAATAGTACTTTTGTAATATCTGTAAAAGTGCTCTATACTCTACTGTATCGAATGCAGGAATCTCAGCATTCACTACATCAGTTTCAGTTTGGAGGCCATGAAGATACTGGTATTTTAGTACAGAAGCTATTTCATTTTCGAGGCCCGATACGTGCTGTCACTGTCTCAACAACTGGCAGATGAACAAGCTACGACAACTACAGCTACATTATGAAGTCTTTATGCAAAATATTGGAAGAAAATTCCAAAGGCTGATTTATTTTCACTTGCTAGTTAAAATTCAGTTGTGCTTTAATAACTGAAAACCAAAAGTTGTGTAAAAGGCCAGGTGATGAAAAAAAAGTGATTACAAAAGGGAAATGGCAATACAAGAACAAGGGAGGAAAAAACCCGATAAGATTAAGAATAGCATTTAAATATAAAAATTTATTTAGGTGAAGTCACAAACAGTTTGATATCAATTTACAAACACTTTATGTTATGCATATTATTGGAACTATCGAGAAAGGGAGAGAAGATAATGGCAGCTTTTTCCTGAAACAACTAAAGGCAAACCCTTACCATCATGCGCATTACTGGATCATAGTATTACCCTGACCATACCCCTTAGTATGCAAGGAAAAAGGAGAAGAAAACAAAATACTAAGATGCAGAATGAAAACTGTGAATCAGTGAAAAAGATTTTCATGAACACCAGACTACAAAGGTCTAGTCTGATGGTCAGGATTTTAAGTATTCTACTAGGATAAAAACAGAATTATAGCTTAGGTCAATTATTATAATTGATGAAGAATTTTGTAATGCACAATTGGGCTATCTGGCAATGACAGCAATGGTTAATGCAGAACAATTGAGAGAGGATACTGAGCCTCACAGAATAATTCTGTTGACAACCTGAGTTATTATACCGAGTGTAGGATACTTTTTTGAGTCAAATACACAGTTATGTTGCAGTATTCTCAATGAAATGGCAAAAGTAACAGCTGTAACAAGACAAGTTATGATTTATTTTTTTTTAAACAAATATAATACACAGGGTTTTGAAGTGTCCGGTTGTGATCTGCAAAGATCCAGGATTGCACACAAGTTTGGTCAAATGAGAAGGCTTAATCTGCGCATTAAATTGGCTTTTACTTTCAAAGTAGTATTTTAGGGCAGGGTTCTCCTCCGGGAGAGTGTTCCTGACCTCATTCAACCAATGTTCAATTTATTCACCTTCCTGAATCTTTGCCCTCTTTGGATAGTCTGTGACAAGTGCTGCGCTGCAGGAATTCCTGTTTTCCAGCAAACTGGCTTGCTCTGCAGGTTTGTAGTCCATTGTTACAATTGCTGATTGGGTAAAATGAATTTCCTACGTCTTCTCTAGCACAGCTTGCAACGCAACAGAAGCAGAGGTAAAAGAATGCACTAGAATACCAGAGCTCCACTTAAACACCAACGGAGTCAGGCTGTTGGCACCAATAAGAAATTCTGTATTTAACAAATCTGCAAGTATTTAAGATCCAAAGTTATTCAGTTTTATAAATAAACTCACCCACTTAGTCTGACTCCCATCCCAACTGGTCTTCTGTTTTCATGGAGTCTGGGGAAAAAAAGAGAATTGTCTGAAGTTATACATACAGACATAAATTTGCAGGAGTGAATCTCAGCTATCCTACACACACACCAATTACTGCACTCAAACTAAAACTAGAATTTCTCACTTCATTCTTTCCATGTAAAGCAAAGTCACAGCTCTTCACCAGTGCTTTAGAAAGGACAGCTATCTTCAGACACAACACTTTGTACACCTTGACTTAATTTTTACTGTTTAACCATCTGTGGAAATGCAGAATCAGAGATACAGGCGCTAAACTAAATGATGCTGAAATTCAAGGAGTCTTGGACTAAAAGGGGAAATGAAACCCAGTCAGGCTGCTTAACGCTATCCCTTTGAAATTACAAAAACAAAATCAGTGCAAACCAACAATCTGGGAAAAAAGGTTTTTGAAAAACACCTCCTCTTCCTCTTGACAGCATGAACGCGGAAAAGCTTAGGTTCTGTCCAAAGTCTTAAGCCCATAAAAGGCTATTCTCTCCCATTTTAATGCTCCAGTTCTTTTGCCCGAGTGTGGTGTCACATCTTATTTTGCTTTAGTAGTTTTACACAACATAAAGAGAGCTTGCAAGGAGCTGGGGAGATATGGGGGAAATGCACAGGTCACCTCCAAGAAAACATTTCCTTGCTACAACCTTGTCAATGATAAACTCATGCTTTATCCTAGGCCTCATCGACATTTGACAGCTGCTCAAACCATCATTCCACTTAAGGACAATTTTAAACAGTTATAAGAGACTATATGTTACCAATTAAAAACTGCTCTAATAACAGAAAGGTGGCTGAAACCACAATGATTAATTGCACAGGTTTTACTTTTTCATTGGGCTGCTAAAGTACTACTCATTTTACAAACATTAAACTTCTGGTATTTTGTAACTTTGTTAAAATAAAGATGTTTAATTTTTTCTTTACACACTTTCTGGGGAAAAAAACCCACATCAATGACACTGATAAAAATCAACTAAGAAATTTCCATGAAATCAAAGGGATCGAGACCCCTGGTGCCTCAGCAGACAACAGAGCAAAGCTCTGCACTGACAGACCAGCTGCTGTGGAAGAAGTTACAAGAGTGGTTAACATGACAAGCTGAAGGTCCAGTCTCAGATGAGATGAAAGCTATATGCCATTGGTGCTCACATAAGATCTGCAGGAAAACAAGAACTGAGCTGTTCATCTTGAGAACGGAGAAATATCAGAACATATCAGAAAAAGTTGCAGAACACAGAGCACTGACCACAGAAAGCACAAGGCCAACAGGCCTGGGTTTATCTATATTACTGTGGGGTGTTTGCTCCCTTTCTTTGTCACAGGTTGGCCTAGAGAAGTTACTTTTGATAGGTACCAAAGGCAAGACTTGGTGTGACACCACCAAACACGTTCAGATGCCTTGAAAAAGGACCAGGCTAACACGAACCAAACAACTTAGCCACTCTGTGCTGGCAATCCCAGGGAAGCACAGCATCTGATAAATTAGCAAAAATTCTTCTGGAAGGCAAAGGTTTTTTCTACAGTTGCAAAAAAAAAAATTGGTTAGAAACGAACATAGCCAATATAACAGAATCTGTCACCATTCAGCTGGCATGAAACTCAAGGCATTCAGCATTTTCTGTGCTGGGGATTTGGCAGACTGCAGTCACCACTGCAAGAGAAGCAGCACAACCCCTAATATAGGCAGGCAGCCCTTTGTACCTGTGGAGCTCAGCGTCATGCAGGAGAAAGGGTAGACCTGCCTGCATCCACCACAGGTTATACCAATTCATATAGTGACGCCTAGACTGAAAGCAAAACAAGTACACAAAATCCTCCCTACTTCTCCTAATCACACTCATCATCTTTTCCCTGTTAGAACAGGCTCTAACGTGTGGATTAAATCTACTGAGCCCCAAACCAGGTTTCATCTTCAAATCACGGTGAATTTGCACGCTGTGGCCGTTCTTATTGAAGTTTATCTTTATTCATAACAATTTTTCGCCATCCCACACTGCCTGCAACTGCCCACATGCTCCCATAGTAACTGGAGAGTCTGTACTCTTTGTCTTACATACAAATAACTGTACTGCTGAGAAAGTTGATTTTTTTAAACACAACTCAGAGGAAAAGAACAAAACCACAGAACATCTTTCTTCTAATGTCTTCAGGAAAATGCAAAAATATACCAGAAGAGGGAATTAGTGGGGTTCCTATTTTCTGGTGGCTGGAGAAATAAATGCTCAAACATTTGCTCAGCGCATCCATCCACGTGCACACCTCTCACGGTGGCCAGCTGGGCACCCATGATACCATGTCCCTATGGTCAGCACGAGCAAAGGGTCAGTGCCATGAGACGAGAGCTGCCGACCAAGGCAAGGGCACCCCAACTGCCCCTTTCTCCTCTTCCCGTCCGAGGGCGCACCATGCCCAGCCAGCCGAGCAGAGAAACACGCGGCCAACGGCCCATCACACCTGGCTTTTCTCCTCCTGCTTGGGGCTCTGGCCCGGCGGTGGCGGCTGGGCCGGCGAGGCCTGTGTCTCGCTCTCGGCACGCGGGCGCCTGGGGACAAGCGACTTGAGGGGCGCCATCCACTTCATCCACAGGTCCAAGTCGACGTCGCCCCAGGGCAGTGAGGGGTTCTTGGCCGCCCGCCGCCGGAAGTCCTCATCGTAGTTCATCCAGGAGGTGCCCCCGTAGGTGGCGTGCAGCTTGCGGATGGTGTCCAGGTACTTGAACATGGCTCCGCAGCGCGCCGGGTGCTTCTCGCACAGCACGCTGGCGTACACCAGGAAGGCCGAGACCCACTGGTCCAGCGTGTCCCCCGGGCGCGGGCCGTGCTCGGGGGCCAGCTCTGTGTGGAGCAAGGAAAAGAGGTCAATGAACTCCCCCCGCCAGATCCGCTCCTTCGTGGCCTTGGCCAGCTTGTAGCCCAGCGGCCGCCGCAGCCCCACGTAGGGGGTGGCCGCCGCCTCCGCCTCGCCCTGCCCCGCCGCCGCCGCCGCCGGAGCAGGAGCAGGAGCCGGAGCCGGAGCCGCTCTCGGCGCCGGGGAGTGCGGAGGAGGCGCCGGGCCACGTCCCGCCACCGCGGATATCGCCGGCACCGCTGAGCCGAGCCCGGGGCTCGACCCGACACAGCCAGAGCCCGGAGAGCGCCAGCCATGACACAGGCCTGGCTCTGCCAGTAAAGCACAGCAAGCTCACACTGGGGTGTGCGTGTCCCCGCGGGGCGTCTGCGCCAGCAGCGGGTGTCGCTCGGTGTCCGCCCGGCGGCTGCGTCTCTCTGCTCCCCCAGGGTTTGCCTGGCTCAGGAGATCCCCCCGTTCTTCACCCTACACTGCTCCACTGTGGGTCGTGCCTCTCAGAAACAGGGCCCGTATTGCATGAGTGAATGCCTTGAGACCCAGACCCCTCTAAAGCTTTCTTTGTCCTTGCTGCACATGTGCCAAGAGTGACATGCAGGTCACATTCCTGCCAGTTCAGTAGGTGCAGAACCGTACTTGAAGTGCTACTTCTGTTCCAAGTATCCTGGAGGCAAAAAGGGAGCTGGGGCGGGGGCAGAGGGGGAATGTCAATAAGTGAGAGGTTGTCCT
>VZTA01017085.1:440560-592625 GCA_013398855.1 Mohoua ochrocephala
CGGGGCTCCAGTGGCGCCCACCCGGTGGTGGGTGCGCGGCTCGGCGAGACCCCGCGCGTGTCCGCCCCGTGTGGCAGGGCCGTCGAGGCCGCCGTGGGTGTTGGTGCCGGCAGCTGGCATTTGCGGCGCTGGAGGGTCGGATATTTGACGTTCCGTCGACGGGTTCCATGCGTAGTTGTCCCAGGCCTGTAAAACCTTCCCCTCCCAGTTTCACACCTCTTAAACTGAAGTATGTGATGGCTTCTGACAAGATAGACAAATTATTTTTAATGTGCACACCCAGTGAGCTGTGATTTATTTGACAACGCACATGTGTCAAAACCACATGAGGAGCAATTGTATTCCAAGACAAATCCAACTTTGCAATGCAAATATTTATTCATTTAACTTGGATGTCGTCGATGTTGGGCTGCAGATACCATACCATGTGGACGAATGTTTTCAAAAAATGTGGTGGTGTTTCCTGGTAGCGATTGCTCAGCGAGTTGGTTACGCCGAGCCTTGTGTAGCAGAAGAAGAAATTTTTTGTTTTAAGAAATTCTCCATCCTGTTCATGGTGATGAGGCTTCCGGCTTAACTGTTTAGTAGTGCCTTCTGGAGAACTGGGATCAGAAGGCAGCCTTTTCCTTTCCATTTCCATTTCCATTTCCATTTCCATTTCCATTTCCATTTCCATTCCAGATGTACTTATTATAAATAGTTGGTAATAATGAGATGCATCAATAAAACAGCCCCATTGTTGCACTGGGATGTGGAAGTCCTTGTAAAATGGTTACTTTACACAGTGATGTGTGATCCGAAGCCAAACTAGGCACCATGACAGCACAAAATTACAAAATGTAGTTTTTAAGGGCAAAGGCTGCCTCTTACCTGAGCTCCCATATCCCCCTGTTTGTTGGAGTATAAAAGTTGTCAACGTCTGCCAAGTGGAATGGAGTGTCAACATGTGGGGGACGACTTCAGGCATGCTGGCTAATGTTGAAAGAGGTGGTGAAGAATTTTAGCAGTTTTAAAAAATGGATTATTATGAAGTCTTGTAACCAGAAGTTACTCTTAGCAATATTTCATCTTGATGCTTGAATTTTAAGATAGTAAAAAATTCATGATGTCAAAGAACTTTGTGAGAGTTGCAGCATCAGTGGCAAAAACCCTCCAGTGGACAGTGAGATAATAGGTGGTCACACTAATTAAGGATAAGTTTGCTGCTTATCCACTTAAGATTTTATAGAGTACATCAAAAAGTATAAGGTACATAAGATTTCCTGTGCAGAGTTTCCTGACTTAGTCCAAGACTCACAGAGTGGTCTCTGATATGTAAATCTAAGCAGGTCTTCCTGTTTTCAGTGAATCTATTCGAAGGCGGTGGACACCTGGGGCAATTTTTCAGATCTGTATGTCGTCAAAACACACAGCACCTCTTCCGACTGCAAATTGAAAAATACCGGGTCCTTTCTTAATTTGATGTGTGCCTAGCATTTTTAAATAGTCAAACCTTTTTTTGGGAGGGATGTCATTGTCCCAGCAGTCACGGTGGTGAGGCTGTGATGCAGGAGCAGGGTGTGCTGGCCTCCTGTAGTGGGTCAGTGTTGTCACTATGAATTGGTAGCATTTTATGCCAGTCGTCATTTAACCTGATGCTTGCCAGTTTCAGAGTTGCTATTTTCAAGATGTTATACAAATATGAATGTAATTATTCAGCAAAGACATGTACAAATTATATTAATCTACATTTTAGAAGAAACTGCACATATGTAATTTTGATCTTATTCCCCCTCTTATTTTAGGGATGCGTCCTAATGGTCATTCAGTCTGGTCTCACTGTAAAATAGCGTTATTAATGAAGGATTTAGTTGTTGTCTTCCTATTTAGTGTTTATTTGAAAAGGTTCCGTTTTTTGGAAGCGAAGGATTTTTTTGTCTCTGCAGCTTCATCCTGGCTGCAGCAAAGCAAGTGTGCTTGAGGAGGTGAAAAACCCCACATTTTATTGGGTGAAAAGGAAGTAACTGCTTATAATATTATAGCTTTAAAAGGTCCCATTATTCAAATTATTGTATTCTCAGTAGGAAATCTGTAGTTCCATTTCTATTAAACTTAGGAAAAGAAATACATCACAATGATGATTTTACTCGGCTGTAAAAGACAACTGAACAGATGACTACCTAATGAAAATGAACATTTAAAGTTTTGGTTGTGGGTACTTAAAAATTCCCATCCTGTTAGTTGGGAATAAAATAAATGTTCATTGCAAAATCTGTTTTCTTTACCTTCATTCCAACACCTTCAGTATAATTGCTCTTTTTAGAAAATATTGCTCTAGAGCCACTGTGGAAGCAACAGGGTTATGCACTAAGAGATACATGTGGGAATTATTTTCTACCCTGCTACCTTAATCTGTAAGGGAATAAGGAGAAGTAAAAATGCCATGGAAGTTTCCTCTTCAGAACTCCTTCAGTATTATAACTTCTGGGCAGGACGTCCTGCACCTCTTCCGAGCTGGATCTGTGTGGTGGCACCTAGAGGGACGTGTTGAAGGTGGGGTTTGCAGCCTGTGCTGGGTGAATCCTGCTGGGACAGCTTGGGGCTGCAGGGGTAGGGACACCTGGCCCAGCTCTAGTCAGGCTTTAAAGCACTAAATCCCACTAATCTGGGACTTCTGTATATGGCCACAGTGTCCATACTAGCTTTGTTGTGAGGCCAGGAGAATAAAATGGATTGCTTATTTTACCTTTTTTTCATTGTAATTCTTTGACTTCTGCATTTTATACCACGAGCCTGTTTATTGGTCTAGGGAGAGAAAGGTTGCTGCTAAGTTCATGCCACCAGTCATAAATAATTTTTAATGGAATGCCTGAATGCACAGAGGATTTCCAGTTTCAGCAGCAGGTCACACCTAAGTGTGTTAGCCCTGTATTCTTAGGTCCACAGATTTTTGAATGGGAAGCATCATCTGACAGATGCGTCTCTCATTACCCAGTGACCTGGCACTTCTTTATTGACATGTTGTTTTCTTCACAATAATATTTTACAACTGTAAAGATTATTCTCGGTAGAGCTTTGCTTTGCTGACAACCATTCTTTCACCTTTTTATTTTCTGCTTATGTATATAAGCTGCTTAAATAAAAAAACCTGGGTCTGTGGAAATCAGCAACAACATTTCCAGTGGTTTCAGCAGGACAAAGCCAAGGGGGATTTTTAATAAGGGAAAAAAAAGCATTCATCCTCAATTCCCATCTGATCTCAGCTGTCCTTTTATGCCATTTTCCTTGAAGAAAATTCACTTTCACTTGCAAAATTAAGTCTATTATGCTTTCATTAAGTGTTTCATATGCTCAAGTGACTCTCTAAGTAAATTAAACATCATGGACAAGATGGTAGAAATATCTAGAAATACCTTAATGCCTTGATTCTGCCAAAATTGGTCACACATTTATGCTAACATATGTGAGTAGTCCTGTACAAGTTAAGGATGCAAGTGTTTACACTGACTGACTGAAATACATTTGCTGGGCCCAGAATAGCTCAAGATTAATAGATCTATGTGAAGCCTCAAGTTGTGTTGATTCTTCTGCTTATTTTTCTGTCTTAAAGACGGTAATGGAAAGCCACGGCATGTGTATAAAAAATATGGCAAATCATGGGAATGTATCTCAGTAATCTATTTGTTGTGGTGAACCAAATCTACAACTTAAACTTCAATGGCCTGATTATTTTGCTGTCCCATTCTGTGTGTTATTAACTAATTAAACATTACCATCTCCAACTAATATGCTTTTTTTAGGGGGAGAGCCGATTTTAAAGCAATGGTAGCATAACACCTGCAGCCTTCCCACTTGCATCCCCGGCCCCTGAGAGGCAGAGGGCAGCATCCTTAGTGTGCAGCTTGCTTCTCAATGAAATCGGGTTGCTGCGGGTGGATGCCTCAGCCCTTCCTCACGTCCTCCTCCTGACTCAGCCTGCGATCCCCTTCCTCTCCCAGAAAGACTTTCTCTTGATCGCTATGGGAGGAGCATGGGAGGGAAGGTTGCCCTGGTTCCTCACCAGGTTTTGGGGGAGAAGCCAGGAGTTGTCCAGGTGTCTCCTGCGCTGCTGGCTGGCCAAGCTGTGATGAGCTGCAAGGATGTTGGAGAAGCTAATCTGCACTATCAGAAGAACATTTGTTTAACTGTTTTATTTTACAGCATGGCCATTGGAAGTAGTGAACGTTCACAGCGCAGGTTTCAGCTGACAGGTGCCTTGAGAGGTCAGCTTTGGTAAATTCACTGGCTCGATACTTAAGAGTTTAAATTCATTGGGAAGGCAGAGTCAGATTCTCTCTTTCCTTGTAGCAAGGTGGGGGTTGGCTCTTCTCTCAGGCAGCCAGTGACAGGACAAGAGGAAACGTCCTCAAGCTGTGTCAGTGGAGGTTCGAGTTGGACATCAATTGTGAGCACAGTGTCTGTTACCCTTAAGCACCTTGGTACGTAACCCAGAGATTTTGCAGTATGGATGGAAGGCATGTTGGAACATATTCCCTTGCAGAGCTCTGATTAACTGTCCTGGAAGCAAAATGGGGGTCTGGCATGTTGAAATGGCTAACTTGCATTTTTTCTGTTGAGGGGGATTTTAAATGAAATGTGTGTGAACTGTACTTTGGAAGATTTTTTTTTTTTTTTTTAAAGTAAAAACCTGTGTGTGCTGGTATTTACCAGTGAACTGTTCTGCTTTATTTTCATCCTTAAGACATTCCAAACCACTGGACGCACAGATTAGTCTCAGCCTAAGTCTGTCCCATTCAGTGCTGCAAGAGTTCTATAATTGCAAAATTTGGTGGGCAGGAATGTTGTGGGTCTCTCGTGACAGGAATGCCATTAAAAGTAACTAAATATATTCAGTATTTCCGATTTTGGCAAATGCACTCTTCCCATTCTCAACTGAATTACGTCTGAAGACATTGGATGAAAATATGAGGGTTGATGGCTGGGACAGACAGAATTCTTCAAGTGTGCATTGCTTAAGTAATGGGAAAGGAACTTGTGAAAATAATAGAAATGAGACTGAAAAGTAATTTTGAGTAACCTCTAAAATATAACGATCCAGACTGCCGTCTTGACTTCATGGTGCAGTTGAAGCATGTTTAGTTTTGCAGACTCTATTGTATGGCAAGAACTGCAGCTGTGGCAGCCTGCAGGTGAAGAACATTCCAGAAGTCTCTTCTGCAGTGTTCTGGCTGTATAAGTGCATAGGTATTAAGCCTGTTTTGGGGGATTTTTTTTTCCCTTCCAGATGTAAATATCGTAATTGAAACCAGCAGGGAGTTCTGAGCAAGTAGGGCTGAACAGTCGTGATGGCATAGTGGTAACGTCAGCATATCAGTGTCAAAGTTGGAGAGTTGAAATCTTCATGTAAAAAATATACTAAAAATCAAAATTATAATGGCAATCCTGTCTTAGTCTCCTTAAACATGATAAAACGCTGCTCATATTTGATTCTCTGGCTAGGTGGCACAATATTTGAGAGCATAAGGATGACTGGAATTAAGCTAATATTTTAAAATGTACCTTTTGTACCTCCTGGGTTACACTGGTTGCTAATTGAACCAGGTGTCTGGACTGTGGGAGAAGAGGCCAGATATTCCATTCAACTTATGGAAAATGGAAGGGGAGCGATGAGGAGGTTCAGGGCAAGGTTCAGACTTCATTGGCATTTGACATTGCAACTCATTGGCCAATTTTGGAAGGTACTGAACTTTCATACTTCAACAGAGTACTCAGATGTGTGCTTTCCTTTTGGCCGGTGACTACTAACCAAACCAGAGTATCAGGAAGGAAGAAAAGCCTGTAGTTACCATTCAATCCTAGGAATTTACTTTCTTCGCCTCTCTTTAAAACTTTTGTGTCAATTATTTTGTACAAATTTTTAAGCTGTGCTTGCTCAAAATAATTTCTACTATTTTTTGTATCTTCTTATCCTGTAACAATAATACATGTCAATGGAAATGTATGTGGAGGCTTTCTGGTTGAGTTTTAGTTTTTCCTAGATGTGTACAGACTGGCTATTTCAAGTTACATGTTTTTTCCACTCCAGCTGTCAGCTAAGAATTATTAAATCCCTGAGAGAGTTGAGAGTGTTTTTGAAGGATTTGATGAGCTTCCAGTGCCTGATGCTCGCCACATTGTTGTACTGGAACCAGATGTTGGGTACCACATGTTTGTGTTTTTGGACCTAAGTGGGTTAGGTACTGTGTCTCTGGCTCATAAAACCAAGCATCAGTTTCACACCCTAAAGCTGTCATCCCTGGGTCATCATCCTCACAGTCCTGGCTATGGGAACAGCTTGCATCAGCATCCCCAGTTGTGAAACCAGAACTGTCTTTTCTGGATCTTCTGACTTCATCTCTTCTGTATCCTCCTCTCAAAGGAAAGACCTCCAGACTTAAGTATTTACCCATGAGGACTCTATGAGTGTGTAAGGTCAAAAAGAGATTTTTGAGCACTGCACTTAGTGAGGATGCACACGAGCGCTCATTCCAATGCAGAAACTCTCCTGATGGCTGCTGGGAACTTGCTTTTCTCTTTCTCACCTGTTAAGTTCTGAGTTCCTCTTCCACGCACTTGGACCTTTTTAAGTTGGTCTTGTCTTTTATCCATTTCTAGTACTCCTTGTTATGTGTATCTTCAATTATCCTCCCTGCCAAACATTAAAAAGAATGATACTGTGTCTTGTTGCTTTCATCACCTGAAATTCATACTGAAAAAAAAAAAGCTGCTTTACTCTAGCTGTTGCCTCCTACTTGGACTGGCCAAGTCGAATGGTAATGAGTACTTTGGTTCTCATAAATGGACAGACTGGTTTTCAGCAAAGTACAAAGTATGTTACAGACCTTGTTAACAAATGAAAGATTTCGTTTTAGGTTTTTTTGTGCAGTTAAGATTACTTTTGCATTGCCTTGCAGTTAGCCTGGACTTGATTTTCAGTGATGGAACTGTACCTCTGCTGAGCATCTATAACTGATTTTGCAAGAGGAAGACTAATACAAATTTTCCATTTCAGTTTTCAGGTTTTATTTACTTTATCCCTTTGTTTTCTGCCACTGTTGTAATATGGCAAGATGGTTTCTGAGCATTAAATTTTTCGTTTTTTCTCCGAAGGGTAATTTCAGTTGAGTAGCACCCTACTGAGAGTAATGTGGTGAGAAACCAGTTGGCCGTGCTCTGTTCAGTTTTCATTTGCCTCTCTCTGTAAAAGTTTAAAAATATTCCTCCTACAGGAAATGTTTTCAGTTCTGTTATGCCTTTTGCTTCCCATAGGAGGTATTTCTTTTAATTTATTGAATAAACCCATAAAAATTTTGGCACAATAGTGTCTTTGGGCAAGCTGTTTAAGAGATCTCACCATCTTCTGTTTTTAGAAGATGTGCAATTGTTTCTTTCTACAGTGCTGTGAGGCTCTGGGGCCAGCTGACAATTATGTGAAATGGGAGAATTTGAAGCTGAAGAATGTGGATTGACACATCTGCTATCACTTCTCAAATATTGTTATTTTGATTGTTTGAATCTCATGTTTATCTTTCTTAAATCATGAAGAAATCCCTTTCCTCTTTTCCCTGTGTTCAATCTTAAAAGGATTCTGGGTAATATTTTGCTCTCAATCTCATCACCGCAATTCCTTTTGAAAGTGCGTGTGTATATAGGAAGGCTAAATCCTTGTAACGTCCTGGTTGGAAATCAGCTCTGTTTAACTGTTAATTCAATTTGATGACAGTGCAGACTACTATTTGAAAGGGGTGGTGGGGAAAGAGAGACTGGGATAGATTACATTTTCATGCTCCAGAATAAGACCCTATCTACTCTACCATAAATTAGAACAATATGGTTGAGTTTTCTTGTGGCTATTTCATAACATTCCTACTGACAAAATATGGCGTGCCTCTTGCTCATTGCTTCACTACTGTTTCTCAAGCCTGTGTTTGTGTCTGCGTCCAGTGACAGCTCTTGTTCCAGCACACCACAGGGACACGTCTTGTAGGTCTTTAGAAGGGGGACTCAGAAATGCTGCACGGAGTGGGCTGTGCCAGGGAGTGGGTACCAAACCGGAGCAAACCGAGAGAATTAGGCAGCCAAATCACTTAAATAGACACAATTAGAAGTTTTACTTATTTCAGAGATAAAGTGCCTTAATTCTGTATTCACTAAAGGAATGCAATGTAATTGGCAGCCAATATATATGGAGGGTTTTAAAGCAACTTTTTAGTAGAATAGTTAGCAAGATTTACATTGGCAAATTTGCATATTTTAAAAGTCTCTGGCACGCTGTCCAAAATGCTCCTTGATGCTTTTCTCTGCTTGAGGTATGAGCACATACGATTTCCTCGCTCTGTCAAGGCTCAGATGGAACCTTTCTGTTTCATAAACCTCTCCTGAGCAGAGGCAGAGTGAATGTAACGGATTAACATACTTTTCTTTCTTGGAGTAAATTACGTAACAGAGCCTCCCGCCTGTTTTTTTTAGCCCAAATGCAGGTAAATCACACCCCCTCACGTGGACCACAGGAAAATGAGTTAATCTAACTCATTTAGTGAGCTGTGGAAGGTGTGTAATGTGGAGTGCAGGATACCTGCATACTGGGATACATGAGCATAAAGGCAACAGGCAGGTCAAGGGAAGTGACTTCACCCTTGTGAGGCCCCATCTGGATTCCTTTGTAGAAGGGAGATGTTGACAAACTGGAGGAAATGGAGTAGAGGGCCATCAGGACAGTTAAGGGATGAGAGTGCTTAATGCACAAGAAAAGGATGAGATTTGTTTCAGCCTGGAGAAAAATTAAGGGGGGATGAAAATCCACTTTTACTACCTACATGGGGACTAAGGAGAAGATGCAGCTGGGTATTGTCAGAGTTGCACAATGACAGTCACAAGTTGCAGCAAGAGGAATTTTGAGTAGATCTAAAAAAAAAAAAAGCATTCATAGCAGGAGTGGTTAACTATTGAAATGGGTTCCCCAGAGAGGCTGTGGAATCTCTGTTCTTGGAAATTTTCGGCCCTTGACAGGTCAAGGCCCAAAGGATTCAATCAAATTTTGAAGATGAGACCCAGCTTTGAGTAGAAGATTGGACCAGATGACCTGCAGAGGTCCCTTCTGACCTCATATTTTCTGTGATTCTGTGACTCAGAGTATTGTTTCTTTCCACACAGTAGAATGAAAACTGCTGTTCTCCCTTGTGCTACAACATACCTCTGATGGGACAAAAGTTGCTGATTGCAGAAATTATGATGCTCTCCAGCACCAACATTTGAAGCAGGCTTGTAAGAAGAGTAATTTCTTTCACTCAATCATTCTCCAAAGCTGCTCGTGTGTTTCTATTCTGTGAGGCATATCCTACTCTTACTCTACTCCTGGTGTCTCACAAATGCAAAGAAAGCCAGGGTGGCTCTTTAAAGATGTCAGTAAAATTAAAAAAAAATACAACCAAACCCTTCTGAAACTCAAGTGCTTTGCAGAGGCAGCTAGACAGTGCTCTAGCAGAACTTCAGCAGGGATTTGGCGGGGAAGTTTTAGTAACTACTTGCCAGGTCAGTTTCCTGTCAGCTCATTTAACCAAGCCAGCCTGCTTCTTTCAGCACCAGGCAGCCCAGGGCTAAAAGGGCTTGCACCTTCAGGACCGCGTGCTGTTAGGACAGACTTGTTCTGATATTGAGCTGTGTCCGTTTTTGTGGGTTAAGTTTAAAGATATTGAACATTTGGCAAAAGGCAGTTAACTTTTCCCACCATTTCATGGTAGTTCAGTGTGCTCATGACAGGCCATATGATGTGCTGCCTAAAACACTTCGGTTCAATGCCTGTAACAAAATGATGGTTCAGAAGCATTGCTGTCAATTTAGCTTTTCTAACTTTCATTTTTGTCATCTTGCATTATAAAAGTAAAAACAATCTGTGAGAGAAATGGAAGAAGGAAAAAAAATTGAAGAGGTATGCAAGAAGGAAAGGAAATCTCCTGCTGAGCTTTGGGCTGGGAATTGCATCAGATACACAGAAAAATAGGTGTGGCAATAGGACTGATCAGGATTTGCCTATATTGTCTTACACAGCAAGAGTTTAACCTGATATTGACCTTACAATTTATGAGCTTAAGGGTACAGTTATGTAACTGGGATCAGTCAAAGCTAAACTAAACTGGAATAGGCAGATGGGGCCACACAGCCTGGAAAAAGCTGGTACCAAATTGGCTTGCTGAAATAAATGCTTCCATTCTGCTATTTAAAAGGAGCACGGGTCATAATTTTCTGCTGTTTACAATGCAGCAGTGGGCCTTTTTGAGCTTCTGGAGCATGTTGATCAATATCAGATCTGTGTGTCTTTTCTGTGCTTTTGAGAAATGATTTTGGCAAGTCTACATTTAGCTGGCAGAGGTTTTGTCAAGCAGGTGCAGCCTCCAGCATCGAGTATGAAAATGGGCTGACAGAAGAATCTTGACCACAGTAAAACAAAGCTTTGATGGCTTGGGCTCATAACCTTTTGCAGTCTCAGTAAGTACTTTTTTCCTTCATGGACCAGAACATAAGAAGAGGAAAAGGTGATTCACAGCTGTGTGTTTCAAATAGAAGAAGATAAGGAAGGGCAGAAGACAGCACAGTGTGATAAATGAGTAGCTAAGTGAACATCCGCAAGGCTGGAAAGCATGATTGCCCCTGAAGTGCCACCACCGCCGGGCAGAGGAGGGCTTTGACTCCTGCTTGGGTGTCCCTGCCCTGTCTTGCTCATGGCGTGATGTCCTGGTTTACTGCTGGGAGCACTGAGCCCAAGGTGCCATCCTGGCGTGGCTCAGCGTGTTGTGGCTCTGCCTGCCACATCAGCAGGCCCTCAGTGTGGTTCAGTGAGATGAAAGGCTGGTGTTGGACCCAGCCGTGTGTGGTCTGTACTGACTGCCGCAGTGCTTTGTGCTCCCTGAGTAGATCTCACCATCGCCTCTGTGATGGGATTTTCTGAAGTTGCTGACTCACTTTTGAAGATGAACCTTGAGTTCCTAGATTATTTAGATCGTTTTTGAAATCTTATTCTAGATCTTTTGTATTGTGACTTTCTGCTAGTGTGATTAGAGCCTACTTTCTTTCTTCTTCCTTCTCAGAGAAGGAGGACTGTAATGCTGAGGTCTTCCACATGGATGAATACTGGGTTTTAGCAGTAAAGAGGTCTTAGGCCTTGTTCATGTTTTCTTGTGCGGTTTTTCATTTTAGTAGCACTTTCAGCTGTTGCTGTTTCAAATGTTCATGCTTGCTTTGTGCTTGTTTTGTGATGATAGCTAGGTGCTTTAGCACAACTTGCTACATTATATTTGCCTTCTACTATCGTTTGTTGTTTTCGGCTTGTGACAGCGTCCCTGCTTGTATTTTAGAGACACATCTGGAGGCTGTATCAGTGCGTTATCGAAGTCCAAATGCGTGCACTTTAGTTCTTTAAACCGGTAGCATCCAGCTGATCAGATGGTAAATGGAAATTCTGATTGCTGTAGAATGTGGGATCTGGCGTAAGTGCCAGAATTAAAAAGAGAATATCTGCTGTTCTTTGGTAACTTATGTTCTGTGATAGCTGGCCTGGAGGGGACTCTCAGGGAAGGAGCTAGGCTGCACTGCTATATTTGTCAGAGCTTTCTCTCTGGAAGTCTTTTTAAAGCAAAGCTCTCAGGTGTTGGAAGGCCTGGTTGTTTGGGAATCTGTCTGACAAACTGTCTGGAAACTAGATATCATTTTGCTTTCTACCAGGGAAACCCTTCCCTTATCCTGAAAGGCTGCCGAAAGCTACAGCCCTGCAGAGACAATGAGGGGCCGCTGCAGGAGGAGTGGGTGGAGATAACGGGGCACGATCCTTACTGCCTGTGCTCCACAAGCACAGACTTTTCTGCCAAAGCCACTGAATCCCCGTGGTGGGGTAGGGAACATGCAGAACCCTCATCACTTGGCAGGTTGAAGAGCTGTTGAGCCCTGGGAATGGAAACACTGGGAGCAGCAATGAGCTCATCTTTATGGCCATACTGCAGTTGTGGTGGCCGTGGTCTCAGGTGGCAGGACACCTTTCCTAAGTGGTTTGAGCTCCTGGAGACCCTTCTTCTGGACCAAGTCCAGCTACTTGGACTTAGCATTCAGCATGAGATTTAACCATAGAACTTCTTTGAGCTGAAGATAGCAGGCTCAAGATGTAACTTGAATTACGGTTGAAAAGAATGAGATTACTGCAATGAATTATTTATTTCTGGCTTACATACAGTTTTTTGAAATACACTCCCTTTGTTGCGATAAAGGCATTTAATAACCATATTGCTCTGCTGGAGGGTGACTGGCCCCTTAATTAAAATAGGATCAAAGCATTTGTAGGAAAGCAGGAGCTCTTCTTGTGCTGGATCTGACTCAGACAGATGGAGGTGGAGTGGAAGCCAATGGGAAAGGAAAAATATGGCTGGCAACATCTGGGCCAAATCAAACCAAAGCTGGAAGGGAGCAATTTGTTAGGATGTTCCCAAGGAGAATGTGAGGATTTCTGTAGAAGATACATAGCAGGGGGAGGAGCTACAGAGGGGCTTGCTTGCTGACCCCTCTTGAAAGAAAATCCAAGGCCTAGAGGAGGCTGAAAACAGAAAAGCAGAGGGGAGTTTGCTTGGCGTGTTCCTAGGAGCCAGTGATAAAGGGCCAGAGGAGCAAGGGAAGGGATTTACTTCCAAGTTTGAGTACTGGGAGTGTTGGTGCAGCAGAAGCAGCTGCTGAGCTGTCGAGGACACAGAAAAAGCAGCATGTGGGGAGTATAAAGGGACCTCCCATCAGGTCCAAAGGTTATTATTTTTTTTTTTTCAGTATTTTGGTTATTTTATAACCCAGCCTTTTCAGGCAGAGAGACTAAGAAGCCCTGCTGGGAAGGACATGGAAGATTTGGGAAAGACTGGGATGACTGAACAGAGATCTGTAGATCAGTGAGCATGGTGTGAGATGGAACTGGGTTAGCCGTTGTGTCGATGCGCTCAAAGTGCCATATATCTATTTCGGGATAAGCAATTGAATTGCTGGGGCTTGTCTTAGAAGTGAAGGTTATTTTGTGCAGTGGCGAAGCACTCTGATTTATTTGTCAAACCTTAATGAAGCCTGGAATTGAACCCTGGAGGAGAGAAATTGAGAATTGCATCTCTACGTTATCACACCCTCTGTGAGGTGTAGTTAAGTGGTCATAACAAACTGGAAAGCTGGGCTGCAAATGTTTGATGGGAGAATGGGGAAGAGTTTAGGAGCACGATAAGGGAAAAGGAAACTAGATGCACTTTGGGATGGTTGAAATTATAAACTGCAGGGGAATTGTTTAACTTTTGTGACAAAATGTTTTGCCTGTAAAGTATATTTATGTTTAATACATACATTGTTTCTTTCTCTCTAAACTTGAACACTATGTTTGCTATGCTACATTTTTGCATGGGCAATACTCTTTGTGTCTGGATCCTTTGCTGCCTTGAATGATTGCCACATGGAAAAATGTTAGTTTAACCATTTCACAATAATTTAAATACATCTGGAGTCCAGGTTACTAAAAAGCTGTTACTTACACAACATTGCAGCGTACAGTGTCAGGGAAAAGAAAAATAATATAAAATGTACTATTTCATAGTAGAGTAAGTCAAGGTTTTATTGTCCATCTCTTTCGTTTTGTCAGGAAACATCTCCCAGCTCTGAGATGCTGTTTCCTGGAGATGAGACACTGCAAAGCTGGGTGCGTGAAGATTGTAGCGGGTAGAGCCGGGGCTCCTCAGACATGTGTTTGACTGTTCACTGTGGTGAGGCAGTGGGATATTGGTTTGCATTCCAGTACAGCAGCTCCACAGTTCCTTATGCCACCACACCAGGGACCACCGTGCTCGGTTCAGATGACATTGGGTGTCCCTACCAAACTCCTTCAGACGCCTCTTGTGGAGGAGTTTCCAGAACAATGAGGCACAGGAGTGGTTGTGAGATCAAATAGCTGGAGGTCATTCGCTTCCAAAGAGAACTGGAGGGTTTTTGCCTTTACTTTAGAGTGAGGAATTCATGAATTATGCTCAACTGGCGCAACATCAATGTCTAGAAAAGGATCTAACATACTGAATTTGAAAGAAATGAAGAAATATTTTTTCCATGCTTTGTATTAGGATAACTCTGGAAATACTCTGTTTCTGATTTTGCTTTTGTTCTTCCTAGCTTTTTAGGAAATATTTGAATTAAAAGGGTTGAGACAGTGCTCAAGACCATTGAGGGAAAAACTAATTTGCTCAGCTTGGAAAAGGATCAACTGCAGATTTTGCTTCAGGAAAGTTTTTGCATTTTCCTTCTTCCTCCTCTGTGGATTAGGGCTACATCCACTCTGTAAGAATATATAGTTTATTTACAGCATGCACAGCTCAGATGCTTCTTAGAGTAGCTTTTGACTTCCTCCCAAAGAGTGGGACAGAAGCAGTGGGCAGGTGATTGCTTGGTCCTTAGGAGCTGCCTGGGGGTGGCTCGTTGGAGCACTGGGAAGGGACAAGGCTGAGAAAGCAGAGTTGTAGATGAGCCTGTGGATTCGATGGCTAATCCACGCAGGAGTGTGGGAAGTGCCTGCTCTGAGGGCTAGGTCTCTGTGCCACATGCCTCTACAGAGGAGGGCAGTGGGGCTTGGGTGGGGTTTGGCAATTGCTGCTGGGTGTGTTTCCCTCATGGGGGAAGGGGATGGAGCCTTAGTTATTTCTGGAAACCACATAGGCTAGAGAAATGATATTTAGCTGTTAGATAACTGGTTTAAATTGGGATTATGCCCAAATTAGGGATGAGACTGTAAAAGTGAGTGATAAGAGTATCTGTTGTTTCTCCCCTGACTGTGGGGGGTTGAGGGACAGAAATATGCATCCAGCATTGTGCAAATCCATACAGAATCCAGAGAATTTGTGTGGGCATTCCTGCATCACAGGTCACCTTGCATTGCAGAAGTGATCTTTGTTCCCTTCCTGCCTCCCTCTCCACAGGCATCCGATTTTCCCGGTGTCCCGGAGACTGTGTGTGGATGCACAGTGTGGCATGGTGTAAACTCTGGTCTAAACTGAGAAGCTAATGCAGTGTATGGCTGTGCCACAAGGTCTGTTGAGGTCCCAAAGTAGTGTAGCCGTAGTCCCACAGGGACTAAGCTAAGAGCTATAATAAAACTTACTAATCTGGTAAATCGCCATAATAAGAAATTAAAAGTAAATGCATTTAAGGATCAGTCTACTTTTATTTCTACAGAACTAAGTCTGTTTTGATTAGCACATGTTGTACCTTACTTGGGTGGTATTAGATCGTGCTTGTACTGGGAGAGGAGTTTGACACCTTTTTGTGTGAGATTACCCAGAGATGAAGCCTAAAACCAAGTTCAGCTCCTGCCCATGTAGGGATACCTCACCAGCCCATTTATCTCCTGTCCCACCCTGGCTGGCTCTCTGACCACTCCTTGCCTGGGGCAGTTTTACTCCTCTTCCCAAGAAGTGTCTTACAATCTTTTTTGATCCCCCTGAGCAGCATTGTTGTTACCCCATTGGTCTGCTGAGTGTGTGGGATGGTGCTCCTTAATGAACCAGTTACCCAAGTGCTGTGGTAGCTGGTAGCTATCACCACAGGATACCCACCCCCTGTGGTGGGCGGCTGAATCCTGCTGTCTGGTTGACACCTGATACAGCCCAGTTCTGCCCTTTTGGCTGGCAAAGGCAGAGGAATCATCATCAGAAAAGGAAGAGGTTATATGTATGATTTTAAGTACACAAATTTAAACCGTAGGCAGAAATACTTTTATATAAAAAAATTTAAGAGCAGCAAAAGAAAGGCTTGATGAACAATGCTAATACACAAAGCAATCCCTTTTGTTTGAAAGTTACCCAATTTATTCCAGGGACCTTTTGCAATGTTTTCTTTGCACATTAAATGTCTTACTGGAGAGCTGGCATCTTGCTGTGAATTATTAACACTTACCAAATGGGTGTTTACATATGTTTGCCTTGAAACTTAGCTCTGTAAGTCGGTATGAAAACATTTGGTTTGCAAGCCTGTGCTTTAATGAAGGTGCAGATGATGTAGAAGAAAGTGGCTGTTGGTTGTTTATGTGTAACAGTTGTGCTGAGCCTCCTCCAGTGCTGCTATTCATGAACTTCAAGGTTTTTTTACCTGTTTGTTAGGACCACTTAACTACTTCTGAGCTGTTATTCTGTCAGCAGCAGTACTAGAAAGCCTCTTCTCTAAATCCCTTCTTCATGATTTCTTTATGAGAGGGTAAACCAGCCTTCAACCATACACAGTAGTCTGGAGTGCTTCATTCCCGGGAGCCCCATTCCTGCCCATACCCAGTGCTAGACCACAGCAGCCTGTGGGGCACAGAGCCAAGCATGGCATTTGTCTTTTTCAGCACCTCAGCCCCCTGACAAGGAGAGGTGCACGCCAAAGCTTCTCACTGTCTTCATTTGGATGGGTATCTTTGTGTTCTCCATTTAGTACCTTTTGGGGGACAGACTGTCAAGCTTCCACCTTGTCATAACATCTCTGAAGGAAGTCGGTGGGTGTTATAGCCGAGGTTGCATGCCACAGTTCCTGGTTCCAATCCAGCTGCCCTTCAGAACTGTCATCCTCCCCTAACCAGGGACTACTTCTGTGAGAACTTGCTTTGGTGAGAAGGAAAGTTACTTCAGTAAAAATTGGTTTTGCAGTGGCCACTTTGTAGTACTGGGGAAAAAAAAAGGAGAAAAAGATGCAACAAAACCACCACAATCTGAAGACCCTTTGCCATTTAAGAGGCCAAATATCTTACTTGGAAATGCAAGTTCAGGAATGTGACTTGAATTACGGGTGACCTTGTCACTTGAGAAGAAGAATTAATTGTTACCTTTTGTCCTTGAAGACAGGGATTTCAGTGCCTTGATTAGATCTTTGTGCGAGAAGTTGAGAGTGGAACAGGCAACTCCTGTTTCCAGTATTTCAGCCTTGTTAGGGGACTGATGGCTTTCGCAGAAGTCCTTGCCCTGGTAGTTAGCCATTACCAAGAGGAATCTAATGATTTACCTTTTTCTGAACAAACATCTCCTAAAAGGACAGCAAAAAGGATCCAGTGGCAGATGCAGTGAAGCCTGTTCTGCCAGCTCTAAACATGTTGTGTTTGGGGCAAATACACAGAAGCCTTCCCTGTGCAGCAGTTGTGGCTCGTGGGGCGGCTCTGCACGCCCGGGCTTAGCCACTGCAGGGTGGTTCTGCAGCAGTGGTGGCACTGGTGACACAGCTGAACATTCCTGGCTGTCCTTGGGTGTGTGTCCCCCTGCCCTGGGGGATATCTTTCTCCTAAACACATGCAATCCCATTAAAAGGACAAGAAAAAGTATAATCTTGAGTGAATATTTGACATGTAAGATTTTGCATACTTTTCTTTTTGAATCTTTTCGTCCTAATTGAAAGTAACCAAGTTGAATCTCAGAATTAGCTGAAGTACGTATTTCATCTTAATTGATGAATCTCTTTAAACTATTTGAAAAAATTGAAACTTCAATTTTAAAGGAATACAGTTGGCTCTCCTTAAAGGCATGTATATCAGCTTTTGTTTGATTTCTGATCCTGGGCTCCAGTTCTGCTCATAGCCATAGTAGGAGTTGCTCACCTGAAGAATTATAAGTATTTATGGTACATTTATCCTGCTGGAATGTGTCTGACTTCAAATAGCCCTGCTTCGATTGTTTTGCAAAAAAGGCACTAGTCTGTAGGAAAAATATTTCTAGTCAGAAAATCAGAGAATTTTGTAGCAAGTTCTGCTTTTCAAATTAAAAAAAGGGAAGATTGCTATGGCCAACAAACACAAAGCTTTATCAAGCAGCATGCTGATACTAATTGCCACGGTTTCTCTATTAGTGGTGGTCTTGTTTAAAACGTGTCTTAACGCCTTGTGGAATCAGTTAACTATTGCTTTGCAAATGATACAGTGTTCCAACAGATGTGTGAACACCCTGCCCTTCCTAACAGGAAAAGGTCACAAATAACTCAGCTTTAAAATTAGGGGTGATCATGTAATGCTCATGAAGGAAATGTGTTCTTTTATACTGGAAAAATAGAGGGTATCCTGGTTCCTATTTTGGGACTGAAGCAGTATAATTTTTTTGTCAAGGAATCACAACACATAGTCCATTTTTAACACATGTGTTTATTTTAATAAAATGAAAAGTAATATCCAAGGAAAAAAGCTGTGGTGTGGTGTTGTCAGTCAGGACTCTTTTGCAGTCTTCACTTGACAGCATTTCTTTCTGTCTGTGATGGGGGTTTGTTTTTACAGTTAATTTGCCTTCCCGTAGTAGGGAGGACTGTATTTATTAGATCTTAGCCTGCCTAATCTAACCCGAACACCTGCTGGGAAGCTGTAATACAATGTCAACTGCAGTGGTGAGATAAGGACCTGATTTGCTTTTACTTGACACTGTTTCGTATTTACCATATTTCTTTAAAAAACATTTTGAAAATTTTGGTTTGTGTGGATATTTGTTTAAGCTGTCCCATCAATCGCTGCTGTGTTTCACTTCCATAAGCAATGCTGTGGCTGTCTCCAGTGTGTCCCTGCATGATTCTCCTGATAATCTTTTATATAAGATGTGAGCTGTCTCCTTCCAGACTTCATACGTCCACAGGCTTATTTAATTTCGAGACTTCTTTCACTTCACTGTTCTTTTTTCTGTAGATAACTCAGGACTTCATGGCTTAGACAGATCTTCATAGAGACACTCATTGATATTGGAAGAGGAGTTCTCTAAATTCATTTAGAGAGTGTGTTGCTCCTATGATTTGCTCCAATGTGTGATTGATTATTCAGTTATCTGTCATGCTGTTTGTAACTGGTCAATTGACACGTGAATGCATTTATAAGATAGTATTTATGACAAAATACTTCTGACCATTTTTGTATGGGGTATTACATATCTTTTCTTCGATATCTTACCACACTTTGGAGGCAGACCGTTGACATGTCATTCATGTTAGAAATAGCATTCAACAAGATATGAATTATTTTGTCTCTCTATATACAAGAAATATTGTATTCTGAATTCCTCGAATTGAAGGAATCACTCGTTTTGATGTTTCCATATCAATATAATTTCACCTATACATGCTGAGACCAGAAACAAATATGCAGCTGGAAAGATAAGATTTGAAAGAACAATACCCATATATCATTACAAATATATTTCTTGTACATGTGTATATTCTTATATAGTTTTGTGCATGAGTAATTTGTATGTGTTCAAATGAAGGACAGAATGTTTCCCACATTTGGCTCTGGCAGGCTGAATTTTATGTGTGAAAACTGGACCAACATAAAGATTCATTGTTGGCCTCACATCTGAGGAAGCTCTAGAGCATAATATTTTCCTCCAGAGTCCTCTTTAGGCTCGTGTTTAGTAAATGAGCTTCAGATCTTCCTGTTCAGTGCCATTCTAGCATAGGAGGAGGAGCTTTGGCTCATCGAGTACTGACCAGCAAACTGAGACGTGAGCGTAGCACGTCTCCACATAAGTGCCACTTTAGGACAGGGACGTGCTGGGGAGCTGATCCCCATCTGCTGGTGTCAAAGAGCCACCTGAATAGGTTGAATCTTGCTTCCCTTGTGTGTAACTCTTTTTCCTTCATGTAGAAGTGAATTGGCAAGGGAGTGGGATGAGAAGGTCTAGCGTGAACCAAGGTCCTGCCCCTGGGTAGGGAGAAGAGCCAGCAGGACCGAAGGGCACAGAGGAACTCCCAAGTCTGTCACTGAAATACTCCATGTAGCTAATTTAGCTGAAGATTTGGTTTGGCTGTCTCTTTACATTTTTAGGGTTTTTCTGTGTATTAGGCAGAAAGCACTGTATAACTGGTGACTTTTATTATGTGACTTTCACAAGTGCTTTTTGATTTTGCATGTGACGTGTCCACTGCTTTTTCAACAACAGTGCTATTATGTTTAGAGTTACAGAAAAAAATGTGTACAGCATCATGCTAGAGAAATTCTGGTGATTGTGTACTTAATGACTGCTTCTCACTTGAGTTTAGAGTCAAAGTTACACAAGCAATTTTATCATCAGCAGTTTCTAGGGTTGAACACTTTGTGTTCTTGTGAGGTGGCCTGTCATATGGGATCGCACTTATCAACTGCCAAAATGCTAAGCCTGAAAGAGAAGGATGCCTTTTTTCTTTTTTTTTTTCTCTAAGTCAGTCTATCTGGATCAGAATTCTGGGAATATTCAAAAAATAACAGTTACTTTGTTACAGTTCTATATATGTGTGGAAATGTGGAGTTGTTGCAGTTGATTTTTTTTTTTTGTGTTGTTTTATTTGGCTTTGGTAATGGTGAGCTGCCAATGAAATGATTAAAATTCCACCCACTTCAGCACAATCTGTATAAACATGGGCCTTCAGAAGGCCAGGGCTCTTTTGGTTTTAATCTGAAATATTTTCAGTCTTCATACAGTGTCTTCATTATCTTTCTTCCACTCTGTTCTGCTTTATTGGGGTCCGCTCCATTAAGATGATCCAGAATGCTTGATGCTTCCCTGGCTAATAACAGGGGTAGGCGAGGTGTCTTCTCCTGTTCCCTGTCCGCAGTTTCCCTGAGGTGGCCCGCTGGCTTTCAGTGCTCAGTTGAATTGTAGATTGGCTATTTTTGTGAAAATGCATTCACCTTTAACTCTTTAAAATGGGGTTCATTTCTCTAGGATAATGTAACTATGGGTTGCCAAACAGCCTTCAGGAATAAGGAACAGACTCCCAGAGGAAACGTAGCTAATTTGAAGCGATTTGGGGGCTTGCATCAAAAAGCTTTGGCAAAGCTTTCTTGTCTGTTTTGAGTAGGCAAACATCAAAACTTTGCCTCATCCCATTGCTAAAATAAATGTAGCTGCAGACATGAGCTGTGGATATCTAGAGAAACAAAACTTCCTTTAATCAAAGAAAAGAGAAGGAAAGAGGTCACTGGGACTATCACTAAGCCTGTAAAATTTTTCTGGAAAATAAAGACGAATGTGTGAATCACATCTGTAATTTCATTAAAAGTACAGTAAAACAGAAAAACAAGAATTATTCGGTTGTCTTTTGTCCTCAGATACTTTTGGCATTCTCAGAGTTTGTTATTTAATCTTTTATGAGAACTTCACAGGTGCTAAGGATGTCATATGCTATCTATATCTGAGTTATAACCCTTTGTCTCTTGACTGGGTCTTCAGTTGTGTTTTTATTAGTACCCCCTTAAATCATATTTGGGTTTGCAGTTGGATTTTCATCACTGATTTTAAATGTGTGCTTAATTTAGTAAGTGAGGGACTTGACTTAAAACTTTTTGGATTATATTTCAGAGTTATTTTTCTTGCAAGATGATTTGTATTGATTGATAGCTGTTTCATGTCAATGGCAATATAATCTTTTCCTTAATTTAGTACTTCTTTTGCTATTCAGACTGACAAACTGCATACGTACTCTGTTATAAATGGTGAATAATACATGTAGCATGTGGTCATACTTTATTTGTGGTGATGTCTTGGAGTTCAGTTCATGAGGCAGAAAATCAGTGTTATAAAATTGGTTAAATAATACTGAGTACATGTAAGAGAACTGGAAAGTGTGTAAAACCACATTTTGTTGTTGAAACTAAGGGAATTGTCAGAAAATCAGTTAAACACCACTGTATGTGCATCAAAATTATTATTTTAATTTGGATCAGGTGTGTGTATTTTGAAGCCACTCTGTTGATTATCTGCGCTCATTGAGTTTGATTGGGTTCACGTCCTGGCGCAGCCTTGGAGCATGTGGATGCAATTGTTTTTGTATGAAATTAGGCTGCCAAATGCGCCAGTGTGTGCTCAGCCTATATCAGGTACTCAGGGTCTTTGAAAAAGCAAACTGTGCTTTGCCTCTGCAGCTAAGGGCAGGTTATTGGAAATCTTGAACAGTATCTGTAGGTAGGAATATGTAGGTGTCTGAATGGACTGGTTTTGGTCTCCACTGCCTTCTTGGAGTTATGTCAGCCTCTTCTGCCAATTATGTATGGATTTGGAAGGGGAAAAGTCCTTACTTCCAATCAGTTCTTCAAACTTTAAGCAAACCTGTTCTTGAACTGGGCTGAACTAAAGAAAACGCTCTTTATTATCAACAAAATAGTTTGTGATTAGAAGTTTGTTCTTCTGTTGAGTGTTTACTTCCTTGTACATTTCAGCAGCAGCTATTTACTCTTCAAATTGAATATAAATTCTTTAATGCAATAAGAAAGCTTAAGTTTATAGTAAATGAAATTTTCACATTCTGAAAGTTTGTTTATTTTTCTGGGGATATTTTCTGAGTATTAAGGATGTCATACACTAGCTGAGTTCTAATGACTTGTGTGCTGTTTTAGAGGGAGAGATCTCTGTATCAGTAGTTATGCATTTTGTCAGTCACTGTTACTTCTAGTGTCCAAAACCCTTGGATGCAAATCATACCCGGCCCTCATTATTTCTGCTCTTTCTCATCTTCACCTATCAACAGTATATTTCTAAGAATGGATGTTACTTTGCTAATGTCCTTCCACTATAAAGGTAGAATACAGAAGTTGCAAAGAAACCAGGCATTTGTTGTGTATTTTCCTTATTTTCTTGTCCCTTCTTGGACCTGTTTTGTTTGCTGTTATTTGAAAGCGGCTCTTCCAGAACGTGGGTAGGAGCACCCTAGGCAGGTCAAGGGAGATGCTTCTTGTGAGACACCACATGGAGTGCTGCATCCAGCTCTTGGGCCCCCAAAATAAGAAGGATGTGGATCTGTTGGAGTGGGTCCAGAGGAGGGCCATGAAGATGATCAGAAGACTGGAGCGCCTCTCCTGTGAGAACAGGCAGGGAAAAAAAGGCCCCAGGGAGGCCTTATAACACCTTCCAGTACCTGAAGGTGATAGGACAAGGGTGAATGGCTTTAAAGTGAAAGAGGATAGGTTTGGGTTAGATGATAGGAAGAAATTTTTCACTGTGAGAGTGATGAGGCACTAGAACCAGTTGCCCAGCGAAGCTGTGGATGCCCTGTTCCTGCAAGTGTTCAAGGCCAGGTTGAATGGGACTTTGAGCGACTTGGTCTAGTGAAAGGTGTCCCTGCCCGTGGTGGCAGGTTGGAAGTACATGGTCTTTAAGGTCCTTCCAACCCAAACCAGTCCATGATTCTGTGTTTCTAAGATGTGATCTTGGAGAAAATGAACCTCTTTTGTGCTCATACTCATGTCAGCAGTGATGTAAGCACAGAAGTGGCAGGGATGGGTGGGAAGAAAGATCATGCTCTGCTGCCTCCCGGTGACCAGTTGTATCAGAGTGGGTGTCCCGTGTGCTCAGAGTTGTCTGTGTCCTTTTGAGATGGCTGGCACTGGGCTGTGACAAGTAGAGCAAAGGAACAGTGCATCTGTGTGCTGGGAAGCAAGAAGTGTTGCTTCTGGGGCTGTGGCCCTCTGGTCTGCCCTTAGTGCATTTTCAGAACTGGGCCCATGGCTGGCAAGGACTGCAGCGAGAGAAGAGAAGCTGTTGTGGGTTCATGTCAGTACTGTGCACAGCAGAGTGTGAGCCCCAGCCCGGAGCTGGCCGAGCAAGAAGTGTGTGTCCAAGCTTTGTGTAGATATCCCGTGAGAGCACGGACTACGTGTGTGCATCCAGTGGGATGCAAGTCACTGAACCCATCCTCCTTGTGCTCACCTGGCACAGGGTTGCAGTTGTCTGCATATGCCACAACTGAAAGCGGAGGAAAAATTTCCCTTGTTGCTTTTGGACTGTCTAGGTCCAAGGTAAGAATTGATACTGAAAAATAAAAGAAGACTTTTTTTCATTCAAAGTGAGATCTTTGCAAAATCTGTGCTTTTTTCTACTAAGGAAAGAGTATTCCTTTTAGTATTTCTTTCTTTTAGGTAATGAATGTACTTGAATAACGTGTTAAGCGTCACAGCTCTTCTGAGTAGGGAGTGCTGTCAACTCTTGGCTTATTTTCTCATGTAGTTTGGTCCCCAGTTTGACTACAGCAGCAAAATTTCACAGTGTGTGCACAGAGTTTTATGTCTATTTTCTACGAAGTTTTTCTTTGGCATATTATGTGCTTTCATTTGATACTGCAGTTTTATTCTTCCCTTCCTTTCCTCCCCTGCCCCTACTGTGGTTTTCATATCTGTCAAAGTGGCTTTATGGCTATTTGCAATTATTTACCTTTTTCACAACTCTAGTTCAGTATGGTTTATATTTTCTTCCAGATTGTTACATTACACTTTCAGGTCATTAATCTCTACATTCTCTTGCCAGGGAGATCGTGGAGAATCAGACCTCGATGGTCTCCTGGAATTTTCTTTAGCAGAGTCCAGGGTCATGAGGCTGAACGCATTGTTTGAATATTCATCCAGCAAGACCTTTGGATATGCAGTGACTGAACTCAGCTGAGCACTGCTGCTTACAATGATCAGTCTTTGTTTATTTAACCCAGGCTGTACTTTAAAGAGGTTTTAGTTACAGGCATGTTTGGAGTCCTATACAGAGCACAGCACCACCAATGTGCTTGTATTATCTCTGAGTATCTTTATTGTTGCTGAGCAAAAAGGGAGGCTCCATTCTTTTCACATGGTTATATAATTAATGAGTTATTCTAATGGCTTTTAGATCTTATTATCTGGGGATATTTTCAAAGAAGTTACAAGGTCAACATTTCAGGAAAAAAGTGAGGCTGTATTTTATAGCTGAGGGACTAAGATGCCTGCGTTACCAGTTCCAGTAGAATTTAACTTTAGCTAAAAACATCTGTAGTTCTTTTGGTTTCAGGAGGACCTCTCTCCCAAATGTCCTGAGCTAAAAGCTGTTTTCCAGATTTTGCCATTAGACAACTCCAGGACTGGCCAGTTCATGAACTTTGCCAAACTGCAGACAAGTGATTCTGATAACATAGTGGGCCGTTTCCCTCTGGCTATTTCAATCCTTGGGACAGAAAAATGGCAAAAGTCACGTGTGCTTCCACTTAAATTTCTTCTGGATGACAGGAATAGTTATAAAAGCTAGTTCATGAATATTCACGGGAAAGGAGAAATAGAAACACTAAAAAACTGGAGTAGAGGACTGGAGGTACAGCGTTTGGATAGCTTTATCCTAAACCCAGCCTCTGAAGAAATCCTGGTTGGGAAGGTGGGATCATCTAGAGGGAGGGAGGTAGATTTTGGATGTTTCCAGGGAGATTTATTGTAGGACATATTGGGAACACTCATCCTACCTTTCATACATATTAAGAGGTTGTTTTTTTACAAATGATACATAAATGAAAGAAATCTGCCAGACCTGAAGTGTTCAGCACTTCAGTCTCTTAGGGACTTTCGAAAGATACCTGCTCAGAGCAGGTTTGGTGCTTGTCTGGTCTGTAGGTCTGTGGGGTGCAGTGTCTATGGGTGCAAACCTGTGACACTTTGTGATGTCAGACAAAGAAAATAGGGTTTTGTGTCCTGTTTATGATCAATTGCCTCTCCTGCTTCCCAAGATGGAGAAGTCCCCATCCAGCTGCTCACAGGCTGCTCCTACCTGCACAGCACTGCTGCAGGTGTCTGGCACAGCCATTTCTGTGATCCACGCTGTGTTACGTCTCAGTTGTCCAGGCTAGCTTCCAGTACCGCGCTATTTCTGCTGGAAAGGTGCTGGAATACTCTTGGGAGCAGCTTTGCCAGCAGTCCAGGGCAGGTGTTAATCTCCAGTGAAGGGGAGACGACAGGCAGTGGGGCAGGCCAGAGGCTGTAACCTTTGCAGTCAGCACAGCTGGCATGGCAGAGTGACATGTGGCCAAGTACCTCATCTTTGCAAAGGCACTTAATACCCACTGCGCTTTTATTTGTCATTACTCGTACCAAATATATTATCTCTAACTTATGCAGTGAGAGGTTTTTGTGCTGGAGATGAAACTCATGTGATTGCAGCTCAATTTGGCAATATCCATCCACTCTGCACAGGATATAAGAATCATTTTGCAGTAGGGATAGTTACAATAGAACTGTAGGCTCCACTGCAGCCATTTGAAACATTTTGAATGGTTATGGCAAAAAGTGTTAGGAACTGTAGTATTTGGACATGACTGTAAGTTAGTGCATGCTGCTCAGGAAGCTCTGCACTAGGCAGACCTTATGCTGTGGAATCGGTCATTCTGTCTCTGGCTGTGCCTAACGCTTGGTGCTGTAGAAGCAGATGAAAAATTCATAATGCGAGTGTGTGCGCCTGTGTGAATACAATTACAGAAGGAATTCATCCACGGTAACTTCAAAGAGCACTCTCCAGCAGGCAGAAAATCACAGTTTAACGCATGGAGTCTTCTGTCCCGAGACATTTGTCCGTGTTGCCTTACAGGGCACAGTTTGTCTTCTTCAGCATATACAGTACAAATGATGCAACCCCATTTTCAAATAGTCAGCCGTGACACACAGCCCTGAGAAACGCTCATTATTCCTTGGCTTCACTCTTCCTTTTATTTCTTATTTATTCAAACAGATTACATTCCCATTTGGATAGGATTAGCTGTGGTTTGAAAGTATTGCTGCGGTTTGTCCTGTGAACATGAGTGTAGTATTTAGCTGAGCGAGGTCTGTTTCATGACCTGAAACCTCTTGGACAGAGCACACGAGAGTATCAGCATTTGTATCTAACTAAATTTCCTGTTGTATAAAGGCAGGAGGCACATTTGGGGACCTCTTCGGAACTTTCCCATGGGGTAGAACACAGAATTCGGGGGTTTCTTCATGGCTTTTTTAAGAAACGTGATTTTTTTTTTATCCTTTGCTGTTGAGCTTCTGATTAACATTAACAAATGTATTCAGAACAAGCTAAAACAGTAGTGCTCAACACTTTGCTGTGATGGGGCACGTGAGAGCATCCTGCAAAGTGTATGATGCCTGTGCATGCATGTCCCCAGTGTGCCCCCAACCCCACATGGCCTAATGAAACCCAAATACAGCTGTTTATCAACAGTCAGCAAGGTGCCTTTGTCCTCAAACAATTTAATTTTGCATTTTTAGGATTAAAAATAACCAGGTAAGTGCAATAGGTGTAGTTTGTATTTGTGCCTTTTAGTATGGCAAACACCAATTTTTTTAGGATTATGCAGTTTGTCTTCTAAATTAATTTTTCAAAATGCAAACCAGGGCATTTAATCTGCACTGAATAGCTGTGTCGCTCCTATGAACATGAAATATTTTTCCTAATTTCATTTAACGGTTTTATTTTGGATACGAGTAATTTTGTTAATGTTGGAAACCCATGCACAGTAACATAGCTCTGATGTTGAAGACTGAAACTCTAATTGACTGGCCTTGTCTCTCTGAAGGCAGAGTGCAATGTAAACAAGAAAACACGAGCCATAAATGGTGAAAAGCTTAATTTTTGAATTTTAATCTCCTGAGCTAGACTAACGAAAATTGGTGCTGGGAACTAACTTCAGCGTGAATGCACACTGTTATTTTAATAGGATACATACAGGTTTTTATCCTCTGTATTGGAGGTATTATTAAAGTACTGTGTAACTGTTTCATGCTAAATATGTGTTTCTTAGCACAAATTAAATTGTTACTTGGCTCAAATTGAAGTAAAATAAGAATTTGTTTATATTACTATCATTTTATATTATATTATATGAATAGGGTGCAAACTAAACTAAGCTCAATGGCAGTCTCTTCCTTGCTCATTCACCCCAGGGAAGCACTGTTCCAGCACCCCAAGGGAAGCTTGTGTCCATCTCAGGCCATCCTTTTGCTAAGGGGGACTCACTGTCCGTGCACTGCTGTTTTGGGGTGGATGGCATGTGTTGCAGGTTGATGCCATTAGGCAGGAGGTGAAGCATAATCCTCACATTAACTTAAGTGGCTTTAACAGAGGACCTCTGAGAACCCTTACCTTCAGGAAATACAGGTAAGGGGTCTGTGTCTGAGGAAGAAGTTTCTAACCTTCTTAAGCATGGTCTCTGGAAGAACAGGAGGTCTTCTTGCCACTTTGGTTTTGCGAAGCAGCAGCTGCAGATACCACAAGATGACAAATTATAAACCTGGAATACAGCTGTACATCTTAAGTCATGTGAACTCAGGCACAGTCAGTTCTTTTCCTGACTATGTTTGCGGAACTTAAATTTTTAAGCTGTGTCTTAGACTTCATTTAAGAATACTCGAATATCTACAGCCTTAAATGGGAAATGTGCGTACCCGTTTACAGTGCTTTGTACTGTAGTAATCCATTATGTTTTTGATGTCCCAAATAAGTCTGTATCTCTTAGCTAAGAGTTTTAATTCATGAACTTTGAAGCAACTTGTGGCTAGTGTTGTATACAACGACTGGTGCAGAGTTCAGCATCAGGAATGTGAAAACTCTGGTCTGGTGTCTTCTTTTAGCATTTCTGTGCAGTTTGGCTCTTCTGCCCATAGCCAAATATCCTTTGCTACCTTCAGGATCTTCCTTGTGATGAAGATTGCTCTTACCAGCTGTATCCCATCAGGTCCTGATGTCGCTGCTCTGTAAATGAAAGTCCCATTGCACGGTCCTCTGTACCTGATGTAAAGCTATCTGTAGTCAGAGAGAGACTTCAGTGAACTTTGTGTCAGACCCTTTCTTGGGAGCTGAAGCTACACCAAAGAACCCCCATTCCCACAAGGAATTGGAACAATCTCAAAACTCTTCATGTTCACAACTGATTCCAGCTGCTGTGGTGTAGCTTATCTCATCCTAACACTGAGAACCAGAGCTTACTGCTTTCCAAACTGAACATAGAAGAGGAGAATCTGTTCTTTGCTTCTATTTTCATACCCCAATGAAAAGCAGTACCTAGTACTTAATAGCAAACCTCTGATTTCTAACTGCAGTCCACTCTCAGAATCAAGGAACTGGAGACTGGTTCCTCATTTTCATTTTTCCTAGACTTTTCCCATCTCTTTGAGCCAGTGAATAAATTGCCCCTGTGTTTTCTTGGCTATAATATGTCCTCATTGTACTCCACAGCTGAAATGGTTTCTCAGAGAGCAGGAAACTCTTTTCCCAAATGTATTTGTAGTGTTTTCTTGATAAGGATGGACTCTTGAACTTTTCCTAGTTACCTATATATGGATTTCTTTAAAAAATAGAATTCTTAAAAAAATAGAATTAGTCCAATTCCTTTTTTTATCTATATTACTCTTTAACAACATTCAGATACACATGATCAAGGTGGTTAAACTGTTTTTTACAAGAATTCAGCATTGAAAGAAGGACAATTCTTTGATTGCTTTCCGAGATGCTAAAAGAGGGGACCTTAAGTGTTTTAGCAGTATAAAGTAAACTAGTGTATTTTCGTCTTGCAAATTGTTATGTAAAGACATTTGAAGCCTCCTGTAGTTATTAGGATTGTTCAGATGGATCCAGGGATATCATGCAGAGCTGCAAAAAGCATTTTGTGATTCAGGCTGGTATCTGGTGATGCAGTCTTCAGAAGAACTGTTTGATGCTTTCCAACAGCACTTTACGTTTTAAGCTATGCTAATCATTTTCCAAATACATTCTGAAGGGCTGGTAGCATTTCAAGAATGTGCAGAGTGAGGGGGTGCAGAATCTATCAGGCAAAGAGAGGTGAGGCTGCTGTGGCGCTGTGTCCCCAGGTCTGGTTGCGTCCCCGAGAGGCACGTGTGCACACTCTGTACGTGTGTGTGTATAAACACGGCTGCACAGACACACAGGTCAACACAGACAGGGGACACGCGGCCGTGACACAGACGGGAGCGCCATCGATGGCCTGGTTGCTTTCTCCTCTCCAGCTGTGTAAGATCAAAGTCAAATACAGACGTGTATAGCCCATCTTTATACACCAGTGTACAGTGTATGTATGCACATACATGTTCTCAGTCTGGTCCGTAGCGGATCCCAGTGTCCCCAGCTGCTGGCACCTGGGCATGCAAGCCAGTGCAGTTGCTGGTGCCTCAAAACAGGGACCTCTCTGCCCAAGCTGGTGCATTCAGAGCCCTGTGCAAACACGTGCAGGCAGAATAGGCTGCCCACAGGGATGGCCCCCTCCTGTGATAGCTTGGGGAGTGATGAATGTCTGTGGTAATCAGCTATTAATCAGCCACCCTAACGAAGAGGCTCTGTGCTCAGAGCTGCTGAGGCTCAGGCTGTCTCGACTGAGATGTTCCTTCTGTTTCTTTACAAATTGGTGAGATAGGCAGGAACCCTGAGATGAGGTGGTACCTAGAGTTTATGAGTTATGCTTGTCTCCCTAAGGACCCTGTTACAACATTGTTTATCTTCTTTTCTTTTTTTTTTTTTTCTTGGAAAGCTGAGTGTAAATATTATTTCTTTTGATACTTCAGTTCTGGGATTTTCTCCCACTGACTTCACACTGCTGAGAGAGGAGGGCTGCACACACACAGCTTTTGAGAAACTATAGCTGAAACCTTGCGCCCCTGTGGCAGATCGCTGGGAGGCTTTCAGGAAGGCTTTGAGCCATTCAGTGGGAAACAAAGAGAGCACTGGTTTGCCCTGGAAAGATGACTCGGTACCCTGGAAAGAAGGAGGTCTTGGTGTGTGTCATATTACTCTGAGTCAGCTTTATCACTGAGGAGATTTAATGATAAAAGCATGTTTATTCAAAATACAGATTTACAGGAATGGAATGAAGTCACTAAAAAAGTTAAAATCACAAAAACATATTGCTAAGGGTACACAATGCAAATTCTTCTCTTCAGCTTCAGCAATTTAGGTAGTTTGTGAGGTTGCTTTGCTCTTGCAGTGTGCTCTGCAAAGTGCTTATAATTAAATGATGAATTATGGGGATCTGGCTTTGGTTTCCAGAGAGAGCTGCTTTGGGTTGTTTTGCTTGTTGGCTTGTTCCCTCCATTGCTGGCTCAGGAGGGATCAAGCTCCTGCCTCTTTCCTGTGCTCCTGACCCTGGTCCCTGTGGTGGGTCAAAGTCACTCACGCTCGCATCTCACCACCCTGGCTTGATGAGCATTTCCTCAAAGCAGTGGTTTAAGTAGGCATTAAACTGCTTTCATTGTGCTTTTATACTCAATGCAGCATGTGACTTAAGAGTTTTATTTCATGAGCAATAACAGTAGTAGATTTTTTCCTCCCCAGATTGATTGTACTTGCCGCTCTGCAGAGAAGCTTCCCCAGGTCTGTAAACTCGTGGAAAGAGGAACAGAGCACCTGGGCACTGTGATCTTTTCCTGTCTAATAGATTAAGGGTAATTATCTCCAAGGGCCTGCCAGAGTTTGGTTTCTTACTGAGTTTGTTTTGTTTTGCTGCACTGGAAGTGTTCTTTGATGGAATGGAAATGATGAAGAGGGAACACCTAAAGAAAAGGAAGTAAGCTTATTAGAAATTTTGAGCTTCAGATCTGGTTTTGGAACTTGAAGTAGTCAACACTTGGTTGAGATTAAAGTACAAACCCCTAGGCTGATTTTGTGACTGAAACTGAAGGAAAGGATAGAAGATAGACTGACCTTCAGATATTAAAAAAAAATGATTGTTTTTGCATTTTGGGTGAAATTAGAAAGGTCTTCTGTCCTAAGTGGAGTGAAATTAGTTGATCCAAGGTGATTTTTTCAGTTCATTGCACTGGCTGGCTGTCCTGTAGTATCAAACAGCTCAGGACCAGAATCGTGGAGATAACATCACCAGAAAGGTGTATTGATTAGTGAGATTAGTAAGATTGTCCTGAGTTGTGAGCCATTCAACTGCATTTCAAATATCAACATTTAGCCTGAAACGGTGAACCAGTCTTGAAATTAGAACAGTTTTCAGTACATAATTATGGGAGTGCTTGCAGATAGATATTTGAGATGCCAACCATCTTCTGCACCAACATTAACTGTAGTCCTCAGTTTTGATGTGCCAAATACCTTCTACAGCCTAAATGTCTGTGATTATAATACTGAAGTTTGCTTGCGTCACGGTAGCTGCTGATGTGCTCTGTCTTTCTCCATGGAAATAATATCATTCAAGTAGTTTGTTCCACCTGCTGTCTCTTTCTGTAGGTGTCAGCTGAAAGCAATGCATTGGCACCAGAAGAATCACTGTTACAAAGAGCGAAATTGGTGTCATGGCTTCAGGGCTTACTTGATTGATGTTTTCTCAACAATTTTTTTCATTAGCTTTGAGCACTGTCTTACATAATCCTCTGCTGAAGTGCTGAAAGCTCTGGTGTCCTTGCTGGGACAGGCCTGTTCAGTTTTTCTTTCAAACTGCAAAGAAGTTCCCTAGGTCTACTGTGTTGCTAGCATCTGGTAAGGATTTTTTTTTTTTTTTTTACTCTAGAAAACACTGGATTGAAATGAAAAATCAAGAACTTGGCCTTATTTCAAAACCAAATATTGATTTTTTTCCCCTACTGATAAATGGGCTTTGGCAGTTGGTAATCAATAGTTTCAACCTTTTGAATGTTTGTGGGATGCTACACTAGATGCAGAGCAATTAATTGTTTCTAGTGGCTGGAAAGGAATATGAATGTTCTCCTGGGCAATGATTAGGCTTTATGGATCTTTTAAACCTGGTAAGACTCCAAAAATGTGTAAAAACTCTGTTTTGTAAATTAAGATCAGAAACTATTATTAGCTTTTGCTTGTAGTTCAAGCATGATGTCATATTTGGCATAGTGCTAAAGAAAAACTCCCAGCTCATGGATCTGTTCTTTCTCAACTCGGTGTCTTCGGTGCTTGCTCTTGAGGCTGTCTGTCTCTCCAAAAGAGGAATGGTTTGTGTGATACCAGCTTTCCGAGGGCTGATTTAGTGTTATCACCCTCATGGGAAGAGGGACAGGAGGCTTTGTTTGGAGCTGGTCATGACTGCATGATTTCCAGCCAGCTTATCCTTACATAAAAGTGTCACAGCTTTAACTTTTTATGCTAGTATAAAGTTCTCTAAGGACATTCCAGATAGACAGCCCTGGCCTTTGTGGGAGGGGTGCACAGGATTTGCTCCTACATTTTTTGCCTCTTTTTCCAGTCCTTCTATTTATATTGCTAAATGACTGTAATTTAGGGTTAAAAAAGACTTGTGGAAGCATAATATCACAAAAAACCCCCATGTGTTTGGATCTGTAAAGCATCACAGGAGACAATGTTCTTCCAAGTTTCATGAAGTTGCAGTATGCTAATGGCCCTTTTGTAACATCTTTTCCAGTCTTGCTTTTTCCCCCTCAGTGAGGGTGGGGGCTGCTGAGTTTTGGAGTAACTACATTAAGTAGGAGTCACTGTAGTTGTGGAGGAATAATTTGGTCTGTAGTAAGTCTCTTTTCAGTTATTTGAAGTTTTCCATAATATTTATTTGAATAAAGCTTGAATCTACAAAAAGCTTGAGAGCCTCCTGTATATTGTGACTATTTAAATTTAATTCACATTTGCTACGATCAGGCATAAACAAATTCTGTTCATTGGAAAGGCAAGTATAAGGAAAGGGGAATACCATATATCATTCAGTTAAAAAAAGATTCTCTCAAACCAGTCACATGATCAGTTTGTAAGGACTGTCTTACTAATTTTCTGAAATTATTGTTTCTGAGTTCAAGAGTACTGTAGGGTTTGCAGTTAAAGGTAAAATATATATTTATCAGATGACTGGTTTCTGTGTTTTGTTTGCTGGCTGAAACATCCTCCTTACTGTTGTCTGTAGAAATATTTCCTTCTTCAAAACGTGGAGTTTCTTTCTCTTACAAGGTTGAAAAGTATGTGGTAGCTTGAGGGACAGAGGAGCCAAAAGACAGTGTTAGAATAATGGCAGATTTACAGCCTGGTAACTGTGAATTAATAGGACCATAAAAGTAAGCCTCACGATACTAGAACGCAAGCACTCCCCTCTTCCTAAAGGAATTGTACAACGTGTTTATAGATACAGTGTGTCCTGAGAGGAGGCATTTTGCACCATTGTTGTATTGGGCAAAGTAGAAGAAATATTAAAGAAGTAGGCACTGAAGAGATAAATAGAAGGGTAAATCTTACAGAGGTGGAATTTACATTTATAACTCCACATTAAAGCTAGGTGTCATGAATGAAGCAGCTCAGCCTTGCAGGCATGCGGACAGAAAAGGCAGCCCAATGAATTCCCTTTGTTATGGCAACAGGGAGGCAGGGTATTGTCAATAAAAAATGGCTGATGCTGTTGTGTCTCAACCTCAGATGGCTCCTGCAAGACCCAGCAGTCATCCCTGCCCACGCTTTGCAGCATTCCCTGTCAGATAAGCGCCGTGTCAAGAACTGGGACCAACCCTTGGAGCTGCAGAGTTTATGTGTGGCTTTTGTCTTGCTGCTGCCCGCTGCAGGCTAGAAATTCTCCTGGCTGGATCTCACTACAGAGGTTAATACAAACCTTCCCTGAACGGCAATGACTTACAGAAAACACCTGACAGCTGAGTTTTGTGGAAGGCTTTTGTTGACATTCACTTAAGATAAACAACATCATTCCTTGGTGGTTTTGCAAGTCATGAGTGATGACACGATGTTGGACTATTCTGTTTAAAGCCTTTAGACCGTAGTGGCAGTGTGTGTGTTGTGCAAGTAGTGTTGTTTTGTATGGGCTTGTCAAAGCTCTTATCAGGTGTCTTAAAGGCAGTAACACCTCCAGAGCATTTTTGGAAATCATTATTGTATTGTAGTGTGCCATAAGCAGTCAAAATAAAACAAATGTTCATCTTCCACGTTCCTGTAAAAGTTCTGCCTCAAATATTCAGCTTAGCCTGGCAAATAGTCCTGATGTGACCTGTCCCTCTTGCTATACTTTCTACATGTTTTCCATGTGTAACGAAGCATTTGGTTAACTCCATGTCACAAACCTAACCTGATATTAAAATATCCAGTTTTCAGGGCTCCACAGAAAGTAACTGCTCACGAAGTACTGCCTCATCTCCATCTCTCAGCTTCAGTAGCTCTAGCCTGGATGGTAAGCATCTCATAGTGTTACAAAGAATGGGATCAAAACAAAGCAGTGCCAAGACAGCTAACACATGTCACTGCTCCATGCACACAAAAGTTTTATAAATAAATAAGCCATTTCAAAGGGTACACCAGTTGTTACTCTAAAAAAACCCCAACAGCTTTTAATATGATAACTTTTTAAAACGAAACTTTGAGTTCGTGAAGAATGTTCCCTGTAGAACCGTGATCACACCAACTGTTTTAGAAATGGCTTTCCAAATACAACAGCTGGATTTTGTGTGTGTCTAAATGGTCTTGGTTTCTAACTAATGTAATACTTCAGTAGAGGAAATTCAATATGAAAACTGTAATGTAAATATTTTTAATCTCCTGCTATCTATATATATTTTTCTCAGTTTCTGAATGTGCTGTCAGATGCTATAGGCTAATGCTTCCTGAGAGTTTGTGAGACAGAGGAGACGGCAACTGTCTGAGCCTGTTTAGCGCTCTGCTTCAGATCCTTCCAGATGAGAAGATAGTGGGATTTATTTTCTCTCCCTGCCCTGTTGAGTATTTGCAACCTCAACAGTCAGCAAAGAAAGGACAAAGAGTGACACTGCCGAAGGACATTCATGCAGGAATTAATCTAAATTCCTGCAGCAATTAATATATCTACTGGGGATTCATCACATTTCTGAGTACTAAATAAACCCAGACATTTACAACTGATATTAAGACACTTGTCTTACAGCCCAGCATGATTGGATTTTTGTGGCTCTCCCATTACGTGGTCAATAAGGGAATCAAGAAAATGGTTCTTGGATCTCTGCTGCCTTGCTGTTTAATTGCTCTTCATAATAGCTGGAAGCAGCTTGCTGTCTGTTACTGACACTTATTTAGTCCAAAATAATTGTTAAAATCAATAGCCTACAGAACACGTTACCAGCTTTAAAAGACAACTCCCACACCCCAGGCTGAATGTCTACAGAAGGCATTTTGTGAAGTTCACTGTCTGAACTTCTAATTTAAGCAGTCTTCTCATGGAGCCCCAGATATGCCAAGTTGTTACAGGATGCTTACTATAGTCCGTTAAGGCTTTGAACTTTGCCAGCTTCTGAACAGAATAGTATGCCAGAAGTGTTTCTCTATTTTTTGGTTTTGCTCTTTTCTTCCTGAGGTTCAGTAGTTTCATTTGGAGTCGAAGACACCTAAGGCTCTTTTATAGTGCTTCAGGCAAATAGTAATGCAGTTCAACTTCCAGCAGTTTATAGTTAAGAATTGAATTTAAAAATTCTAGAAATGTGATACTTGCAGGTTGATTTTCCTCCTTAATTGTGCTTCTTATATGCTTCTGATGGTGGATTTGTATACAGGAGCTCCAAAGATGAGAGTAGCATTTCCTTACCTTATTCCTGATGCATCTGTTCCCAGTAGTATCTGCTGACCTTTGCTATCAAGTTAAGTTGGTGCTGCAGAATCAGCTGATTTAAAACAGGGAGTTTAATTTGTTAATTGTGAAGTTTTTGTAGTTTGCCCTCATTTTCACAGTGTTCAGTCTTTGTTCTTATTTTCGAAAAACCCTTGAATGGTTATTCTTTACTGCCATTTTGGTACATACAACAAAGCAGAAGAGGTCCATCCAGTTCCCTGCTACGCTGCCTCCCAGGGTATCGTTCACAAACCAGGAAGAGGAAAGTTGCATGTAGAGGGCTGTCCAAGTGCCAAAGCTGTCCTCACTGGACCACAAACTTTGTCACTGCACCACCTAAATGCACTTTTGACTTTCTGTAATTCAGGGTGAATTTAACTGAGCTTGAGATTTCTTTGGTTAACTGAATGCATGATGGAGAAAACCTAAAATGATTATTTAATGATGGATGCCAGGAAAAATTTACGTTAGATGAGAGCAGTTAGGTTGATGAACTAGTCTCCACTGTCACCCTTTTCTCATCGTGTTTGTGAAATCTGAGCACAAATGCAATTGTTACTGATTTGTTCCTCCACATCTTTTGGCATTGGAATTGGGATGGCAGGAAATCCATTTGATACACTGTTATTTTTGTTCATCATACACAGTTTATATTTTAAAAATAAATAAAGTTATTTTTACAGAAGGGCAATAATGCGTGTGAACATAACAGAAAAATCACAGAGGAGACATCAAATCTTTAAATGTTAAATAAACTTCTTTACAAATTAGAAGAGTTACGCCAGTTCCCATCCTATCTGGGACCTTTCTGCACTGAGACTTTAGAAGAGTGAAATGCGTGTTTTGCAATAGACTGGCAATAGACAACAGTATATATTTCTGCTTTAGCATTTTTCTTTTTTTTCAAATGCAGATGCAGATACTCAAAGAAAATTTCCCTGTGTGTTCTTCAGATTAATTTCTGCTGTATCCAGAATAATGTATTAGACTTTAAGGCAAGAACAGAACATGATGATTCAGGTTGACCTCTGTTGAGGCCAACTCTTCCTGTATCTCCCCCAGGAGCTTGTGGTTGAAGTAAATCAACTCATGATATTTTTTTCCATAAGTACAAAATTAAATGCATTAAAAGCAAGGAACACTTACACTGATTTTTGTTAGATACATTGGCTCCAGATGTCAGGTACATAATCTGTTTGAAAGTTAGATCGTTTTTCCCCTTAGCCTTTTTGTGCTGAATAGAAGATGTGTTATTGTGGACTAGATGACCTAACTAAATGTTGGATTTATCTTATTCATAGCAAAACTAAGAAGGGCATTATAGAAAGAGACAAAAGCTTGAGAGCCTCCTGGTCCCCAGAATTCTGTCCTTGTCTGGCAGAGGCTTAACTTTAGGGCAGAATGGGTACTCCCTGTTGTCTGATAACCATTCCTGGGATGGGAAGATGGTATGTTAAAAACATGAGTGGTTAAGGGAAAAGCATTAGGAAAGCAGGACAAAATCAGAACAAGTGATTCTCCACAAGAATGCAGAAAATACTGTGACCAACAGGTTGTGTTGACACAACAACGCAGGCTAAGTGTTGACAGGATAGGGCTGGGAAGGGTTACCGAAGAAACTATCTTTTCATTGATTGTATTGTGTAGAAGGGGAAAGGGCATTGCATGCTTTTTGTAAGAGTTGGGCTTTATCAGACAAATGCACAGTTCCGTTGTGCTTTCTTTTTCTGGCACAATTAACGCGCAAAAGCAGAAATTTGGTTTTATGGGTCAGAAATGCATAAATGCTTATGTGCACAATATGCACACCTCTGACCATACGTGTGACTTACATTTCTGATACAGCAAATTAACTAGACAGAGTTAGTAGTGAAGGTCAAAATCTAATAAGGTTATCTGCTTCAGCATAATGTGTTTCATTTCAGTACTAAAATGGTGAAGCCGGACTAGACATCGAAGCCAATACACATACAAAACTAACGAATACATTTTGTACTGATTGACGCAGTTTGTCTTGCTCAAACTTCTTTGGCTCCAGGAATAAAATAACTATTGACCTAGTTCTAAAAATACAGAGGATCAGGTAATATCTTAATTCTGATTTATTTGGTTCAAAATTTGAAACGCTATCACTTGCAGCTGGAAGATAAGCAGTGGTAGGGAACAGTGCCATCATGAAATGCTGCAGACTGAAGAAAATCACCTGCTTGTCCTGGGATGAGTGCCATTGCTGTCTGAGGGAAACAGCGGGCTGGCCTCTCATCCTCTGAATGGGGTGCAGATGTTTCTAATGGAAGAGGAATTTACCTGTACAGCATAGGGGATGATGCAGCAAGAGGTAACACTTAGTATTTCGCATGTGACTTCTTGTATCCAAACACGGGACTTTTTTCTTTTTTTCCTTTTCTCTAAAGGCAAACCCACAACCTGGTAAATATTAGAAGCAGATTGCTCATAATGCTGGAAAAGATTCTTGGCAGCTGTTTGTTTTGGCTGATTCCATTTTTAAAATAAATTCCCAACAAAGTAATAGAAAAAAATATATGTGGAATATTGTACCTTTGTTTGGCATTTATGCTATAGTGAACAAAGTTTCATTAGAGTTATCATCATCATTTTTACATGGCAGTTGGGCATCTAGTCAAAACTATGTGTATTCATTAATAACTAGGCCTATGCCTGGAGTATTCAGGCAATATATGGCATTGGTTTTCCTTATTGCCCTTGCTTTGCTCTTTTTTCTTCCTTTTTTTTTGGATTGGGCATTAGATTTGAGAGCTGGGTCCAATGTTTGAATCCAATTATTGGATTATTTCAGTTACTCCCGTCAGCCCTTTCTGCACAATCCTTTGATTTCTTGTATTGAAAGTGGGCTGCAGTTAATCTTCCAGAATGGTCTTACTGAAAAGGGAAATTGAGTGGATTGATGTTTTCCCATTTTTCTCTACCTCCTTTTAGATCCCAGCTCAAAGGTGAAAATGAAAATCAAAATCCCGGAGTCTGCAGATTAGAGATAGAGATATGAATCTCTTGCAGTCCCTGAACACTTGCTTCAGCAAGCTGCCACCAATAGCCAATTTCTTCTGTAGGATACTGCAAGATGCTTTTTATTACCTCTGTTGACAACCAGTTCCTACTCTCCATGCATGCAAGAAGGTTTATGGGTCCTGAGCTGTCACCTTGCCTCCCCTTCGAACTTGAATCCTTGGATTAAATCTGGACCTTCTTGTAGAACTTCTTCCTTACATATTTGTTTAATTTCATGCTGAGTTGACTGACTTCTTGCTCTGGACTTTGCCACGATGTGACCACATTTTGTTTTCATTATACAAAGTTGCAGTAAACCTATTTCCTGTTCCTTTTTAATTCCTTAATTTAGTACATTTTAATGTATCTGTCCATGTTTTTTTCTTGTGTATATAATATCAAATAGGGAAGAAAATTCAAGATGATTTGAAGGAAAGCTTTATCAGCATTAACATGGGAATAGTTCTTTCTGGGCAAGAGCCAGCAAATGACTTATTCGGGACATGATAAGTGAATGGGAAACTATTGTAAGAAACTTCTCTATCATGTATAACCCACAGAGGAATACTCTCAAGAATTTGAAATCCTTGTTAAGACTAGAATGAATTCAAAATATAAATGTACGTTTATTAGAACAATCCTATTGGCTGAAGAAGTTGATGGTTTCTAGAGCAGTTTAGGTGTGATGAATTCTTACCAAAGAAAGACAGGCTCCAGGAGATGCTTGACAAGATGAGGTTACTGGCTGACTCCCTTGAGGACCACATATCCATCTCCAGTACAGTTTGTCTGTTGTGAAGTCACCACCTCCAGAGTCCACGGGCCTGAGGCAGGAGATGTTCCAACTAGGATGACCCCAAAGTCAGGAATTTCTGTCCCCTTTCTCACCTGCTTGCTCATTCCCACCCTTGGTCCTAGCACCCTTAGTGCAGCCTGACTGGGCACACTGTCCTTGCAGCTCCAGCAGCAGCGGGTTATTTTGCTGAGCAGGCATCAGAGGAAACGAAGAGCACATGTATTTTTAGCAGAACAACATTCTAGGCCAGGGTTGATTTATAATGACTTTTATAAGGATCAGGTTTGGTCAAGAAAGGAAACAAATGCACTTGAAGCACGCAGGCGGGACCCACAAAGGTTTGGCGAGACGTGATTTTTGTCATCTTTAATGGGGCCTCTTCCATATTGTGCAACTGGGATCACTGGTATACCTTGGCCCTTTGCTCCAGGGACCCCTTGGAGCTGTGATGAACCACATGTTGCCTCTGACTTGAGGATCCTCTTTTTCCGAGACTGGATCGTTTAGCTTGGTGCAATTGGAGCTTGGGAAACTTCTCTGGTGGTGTAGAGGACTTCCTTTCAATCCTGCAGAAATGTCAGCAGCCAGACTTACTTAGGTGATGAACTTATTTGTAAGAGTGCAATTACTCTTCCCGCTTTTCACCACACTGGCTTGCCCAGTGTGTCCAACCATAGCATTTTTGTTCTGCAAAGTGGAAGAAAATAACATCTTCCTCTGAGATACTTTGTCAAAATAAGTAGTTCATTTGAAGCTCACTGGTGATCAGGAATGTTGAGAGAAAATCTGATGGAGGGATTAATTGTGGTTTTGGGGATGGGATATATTTGACCATAATTGTGATCTGATCCTTAAAAGAACATAAAAAAGAAAAAGCTGGGCATGGTTCAGATTTCTAATGTCTGATTTTTCGCTGCTGATAGTGGGTCTAAACAATCTGCTGTGCCTTAGGAATAAGATCTTAGGTTTATAACAGATAATTTCATAGACACAGTTCAGTCAAAAAAAGAAAAAAAAATTAGGAGTTATAGAGAAGGAAAAAAGAAAAACCAGAAAAAATTTTTGAAGCAGTTGCCTGATCCATCCCTGCCTCCTGTGCTTTGGTATGCCCGGGACTAGTCCCAGAGCCCTCAAGCTGAAGTTGTTTTAGTTGAAACTCCCCCAGAAGATGCAATTCGGAAGCACACCTAATGTTTTCCATGTGCAAAGGGACATCGAGTCTTATCTGTTCCAAAATAACACCCCCAAACAGCTATGTAGGGCCAGGTCCTCTTCTCTGCACACCAGCCCCTATGGTGTTGGCAATGTGGAGGCAGCTGGAGAGGCTCCTCTCTCGGGGGGTGGACAGAGTGTGCTGTATGGCTGCACTTGCTGTGCACTTGTTCTCCTCTCTGGGTGTCTTGAAGGACTGGGGACCTGATACTGGACCAGGCTACACCTGTGGTATGTTCTGGTTGGGTGAAGGACTTCAGGATCTTAATTTTAATGGAGGCATTAATAGAAATATTACTGAGAGTTACTGAAAAATAGAAATGCCCATATTGTTTTTCTTTTTGGGTCATTTGATAGCTAAGGACATTGCCAGGAACTATGCATTTGTTGCACCCCTTTCTCCATGTAAGAGAGAGGAACATGCATCCTGTAGCTAACACAGTTCACATCCCTTATTAAGGACAAGCTTATCTCTCTCCTGAGAATTGGATTTACTGCTGCTGTTAGCAAAGGCCTGGGAACGGGATCCCCCGGCTGAGTTGCACTCCAACTCTGTCCATCCTGGAAGTTTTCCCTCTGTAACCTTTTCATGTCAGAGACATTTTCTTCCACTTGGTGATGCTCCATCTTAATTCATTCTGTCCTATGTAACTTGAATATGGTGTCATAGTTAATTGTCACCATCTGTATATAAACCACAACAGCTTTTTTCTCCCACACGTCACAACAGTGACTGAACTCTGGCTACTTGAAATGTGTCCAGGAGCAGACACCTAACTCAGATCCTTTGAGTTACTCTCTGTCAGTCGCTACTTCTTTCTGCCAATTCCACATGTTACTTAGAATCACAGGACCAAAGAATGGTTTGGGGTGAAGGTCTCGAAAAGATCCCATGGGCATGGGATCCCCATCATGGGCAGGGACACTTTCCACTAGACCAGGTTGCTAAAAACCCCATCCAGCCTGGCCTTGAACACTGCCAGGATTGCATCATCTACAGCAGTGCAACCTCTTTCAGTGTCTCATCACACTCATAAAAAAAAATTATTTCTGTATGTCCGGTCTTAACTTACCCTCTTTCCTTTTAAAACTGTTACTACATGCCCATGGGAAAAGTCTCTCTGCAGCTGTCTTGTAGCCCCCTTCAGATACTGGAAGGTAATGAGGTCTCCCTGAAACCTCCTCTTCTCCAGGCTGAATAAACCCAGCTCTCTTAGCCTGTCTTCATAGGAGAGGGGCTCCAGCCTTCTGTACCCACTCCAACAGGACCATGTCAGTCTTGTACTGGGGCCCCCAGGGCTGGACACAATACTCCAGGTGGGATCTCACCAGAGAAAAGTAGAGAGGCAGAGCGGAGTAGAGGGGAAACTTAAGCTCCTACACTTTGGTGACTTTTTTTATCAGTCTCAACTTGCTGGGAGTGGAGGGAGTGTATACAATATGTGTTTTCTGAGCCACAAACATGCATGAAACTGCCTGGGAAGCAAACCTTGGGGACAGTCAATCATTCGGTCATTTCAAGTTGACTCCAATTTCTTGATACATAACAGCCATTCAGTTTGAGGCAATTTCTTGGTGCGGTGCCCGAACCGTGTGCCACGAGGCTGAAGGAGGTGTCAGCAGCAGAAGGTGGGCAGCAGTTTGAGAGAAAGGGGGATAGGTACAGATGCACAGAACATTTGAAAAGCCCCGATTGCTTCAGTAATCAAAGAAGTGAACATTTTAAAACAGAACACTCTGCAGAAATAATGAAAAACTTGAGGGAGGGCTCTGGCTCCATGCTCTCAAGCAGTTTTTCTTTCTCATCCAGGTATCCTAGAGAATTGTCTGCAGTGGCCCTGCCTACATGAGCAGTGAGGTTTTTGCAGGTGTCAGTCCTGTTCATTCCAAGGTCATAGACCCTGGTATCAATCTTGTTTTTCTAATAAAAAAAATGATTAGTAACTGACATGCATATGCCTGTATAGAAGGAACGATGCTGATCGGGTGGTGAGCTGTCAATTCTCCCCCTCTCTCTCCTTTTCTTTTATTTATGTGCAGGCTTTGGCTGCCATCCCTGGAACCAGCTGCTATCGGACTGTGGAAGATCTTCTGATGCCAGCAGCAGCATCTGGATGCCTGGCACAGCTCTTTGAACAGTTGTCTTGATTTCTATTGCGGTCAGCATGCAGCTGGGATTTTTTATCCTGCCTGGGCGATTTTTCTCTTTGGCTCACCTTGAATTATTTGGAATTTATGTGTTTCCATCCCATGGGGGAAACAGGACTCTTTGCAGTTCCTTCTCAATACTTGCGTAGAAGGTCCTTGCAGCTGAAATAAAGGAAGGATTTCCTTCTGCTTTCATGTTTGTATGTGCTTTTTACAGGAAAAGCACCCTAAAATTTATTCTCACCCTGAAGCTATTGCATATTTACAGAGCTCATGCTGGGACTGTGATTACAAAAGGAGAAACTTTTGTAGAGATGGCTGCAAATTTTTTAAGATATGTTTTGTATCAGAAAAATCTAATTATACAAGCAGAAACTTTCTACATTGTGTATTTTTTTTTTTTATCTAAGGTAGGATTCTTACTGGAAAATACAGATATGAGAACAAAAAACCCCTTATGAATTACTAGTGTTGGACCTCTCCCACCCCATCATCTGGGTATGAGGAGCCAGGTTCAGGGTCTTGCTCTACCAGATTCAGTGCTGTGACAACCTAGCTGAAAATTCGGGGTGTTTTCCATTGCAGCCTTTTTTTCAGGCCAGCTGAGATGTAAGCCCCATAACTCGCTGAGTAGCTTGTGTACCTGAGAGACAGGAGCTTCCCTGAACCAAGGGGTCAGCTGGGGAGAGGGAGGAGGATGTGTCTGTCCCCAGAATGTTAAAGAACCATTTTTGTGAGGCAAAATTAGGTATCTAATGCTGCAATTTTTTTATTAAGGGTCTCGTTTGTGGCCTGGGCCATGCCCAACCACTCATTCTCTTCTCATGCTTCCTTACTCTTTTACTGCATGTGGGTCCAAGATGTCTGGGGTGCCGGTTTCATCATCCTAGAAATACGCCTCCACTGCCCTTTGCTGTGCTGAGACAGATCCTTGCCTGGCAGCAGTTTCCTTGGTCTGCAAGCAAACACACAGCCCACAGCAGGAGAAGCCAGAGGATTGCTACCAAATTAGGAGACCGGGTTGCTGGCTAGGTCAGCAGAGATATCGTGGAAAAGTAAAAGACAGCTTTCAGATCCACCAGCTGCTCTGAAGAGGCCTGAAGTAGTTTCTGGAGCAACAGCTATTTTTGGGATTGCAGTGGAAGTGAGCAAGTGTTATTGGGTTCCTTTACTTCGAACTGGGTGGTCGTCACTTTTGGCACCTTTGGACAACTTTGTCTAGGAGGAAAAACTGCACTTGATTGTGTACAAAATGAGATTTGCAAACTGCACTGGGGGAGTCCTTCCTGGGAAAAGCATAAAGCAAGGTGTCTGCACTTGTGGTGTGGCTGCTGCTGGGCTTACAGCTGTGGCCACAGTGTGAGCCGGGGGCCCAGCAGTCCATACCCTGCCCAGCTCAGCTGCTCCCCTGCTGTACTGGCCAGAACAGAGGGAGAAGGGAGTTTGGCCTCCTCAGACCCTTGCATCTCTACGGAAGTAGCCAAGAGAGCCAAGGGGAGATTTTTGTAGGTGATTGGTTTGAGTTTCACCACCCTGAGTCGTTGGGGGCAGGAGAAGGAAAGGAGAAGCTGAGTGTGAGCAGCTAGGAATAGCTGCTGGTCCCACTGAGAATGGACGGGCTGGGGACTGCTTTCACTTGTCCCCACTGGCCCCTGTCACCTGAGGTCCCTCCCAAGCAGCAGTGATCTCCCTGCCTCCCCATGGCTACCCCCTCCCAGGTGATTTTGGGGTGCAGATCGAAACAAGGCAGATGTCTTGTCAGCAAGTGTTCATTGTAGCTCTGACCTCTTCAAAATAATGAAGCTTTATTTGGCTTTGGAACCAAAAAGGTTGGGACACCTTTAGTTCATTTTGTGCTAACAGCAAGTCAGCAGCGTTACTCGCAGGACTTTCTGCGATCCTTCCTACCTGCGTTAGCTCAGTGTTCCCCTCGCTTGGCAGATGTGTTAACTGAAATAATATGGGAAGATGTGACTGTGGTTACACATGGTGCTTGGCAAGGACTCTTTGTCCTGTACGTTAGCCACAGATTTATCCTTCTGCTATGCGTACCATCAGTTTTTCATTTCCTCCCTTTATTCTGTATTCCAATTTCCCTTCTTTTTTTCTTCATTATCTTTTCCTTTGCCTAGGCTTGTTTCTCCCTGTGGTTCAGTGACTGCTGTCCTTTACCTTGGATCTCTCCTTTAGCACCAGCGAGAACAGAGAGCGTTCACACGTCCCACACACAGACATTTCCTACACACCCCCACACACCCCCACCATGCATTGGGATCCCTGCCCAGGAGGACATGTGCACATGCCCAGCCATGTCTGATTGGTTTTGCACCAGTAATTTAACCTAAGCCAACCAGCTTTTATTAAACCCACGACTGTCAAATAGGGCATAGGCAAGAACCACAAACCATATGTTTCTTCTGTTCCACCACATGCTGCTCTGCCTGTGTCTTAGAAGTAACATGGATATGCCCCTAGGGAAGTTACGGCAAGGTGGGATGTTTACTAGAAGACAGTCTTCGGATTTGTAGTTTGGACTGGTCATACTGCAGATAGAAATCTGTGTATGTGTTCTGTGCATTTCAACTATCAGCTATTATTACTAAAGGCTTTTTTTTTTTTTTAGCAGGGGAGGGGTAATTTTTGAGTATTTTGTAATATAGTGCTTGTAACTTAAAGTCAGGTTATCTGAAACATGAAGCTGTGTGCTAATTCCAGCTCCATTCTAGAAAATATACATTTAGTCAAAGAGGAGGCTCCAGATTCCTGGATATTATCCAGAGTTCAGTCCAATGACACTTTAAACAGATACAGAAAAAAGAGCAATTTTTCTTTCTTTCTAGCAGGCTGAGAAAATACAGAAGGTTTTCTTCTGTTTTCATGGACAATTTACTTTGTGCCATACTTAACTGGCTCTGCTGATGATATATACCCAATCTAAAAACCTCCTTAATTTATAAACTTTACATTGGAGAATTTCCTTCTCCAAAATTATGTTGCTGCTTTTAGCTCTGTTAGTGTTGATGTATGGAGGATGACTGACAAGAACTGAACATTAACAATGATCTTAGGCTGCTCCAGGGAATGGTTTCCCAGGGATTCCTATCTGAAATCTCCTTAAAAATAATGCTGTTTGAGGACTTAGTAACATGTTAACAGTTGTGTTAAAGAGCATTAGGCTCCACTCTGACTTTTAGTGAAAAGAGAGATCAGTCTGAAACAATTTTCATTATAGGAAAAGTAGAGGACACTGTTTTGTCTCCCACAGACCTGAGTGAGCACACAAGGAGGGTGAATGTCTATGGCAGGTCCTCCCCATCTCTCCCACTTGTTGGTCAAATCTTCATTTCCTTGATTCTCCATATTTCTAAAATTCAAGTTTCTGTTTCTTTTCTGACTGAGCAGTTCTAGTCTCATAAGATTTTTATGAAATAAAGTCTGGACTAGTTACAGAAAACACAGGCAGTATATTGAACACCTTAGTCACTTTTCCAAAGGCAAGTTCATTCCTTGGTTAACCATTTCTTTCTTACAAGATTTGTTTTCCTCATACTGAATGCAGGGCCTATCACAAATCCATCTAACTTTTTGGTCATGGTTATCAGATCAGAAATGCCGTGGCCATGTGGAGCAAAGCACTCATCCAATGTTGAGTTCTTCTGCTCTTTCAATATTTAGGAGTAAACCTTATGCCAGCAAGATTTCTCTGTGTCAGATGTTGTTCTGGCCTTCTGCAGCCTGCATAAAAGTATAATTATTTGGCTTATTCAACAAAAATGTAATTGTGTGTCTGTTCCTGGCCTGGATCAAATTTCTACTGCTGTCTTATCCATCAGCGTGCAGGATGAGTATCATGGAGCATGGAACCACCCATGATCAAAAGGCTCTTCCTAGGTGTATTTTCATAGTCTTTGCTATGACTGGACTAGGAATGAAAGGGTCCATAGTGAAATGTAGATCATCACTAGCAAATCTCAGAGTATATCTGTTAAAATTGATGTCCTTCACATGGCTCTTGGTGCTTAGCATGCAGGGTCAGGCAGGCAACACTGCACTTTTAAGACTCCAGTGATAAACCCCCTGTCTTTGCATCTGCTTGGCCTGGAAAGAGTTGATGTTTCATGCCGTGTGAGCTGCCTGTGTGCTGCACTTCTGTGTGTGGGACAGATGTTTTCAGCTACCACAAACAAAAGTTAAGAAAAAGTAGTGATCTTAGTATGCCATCTCACTTTATTGTGAGTGACAAATGGAAAAGTAATACTGTTTTGATAATATTTCAGGCATACTTCCTGACCACTGTGCTGCTACTCAATCGTGAATGGTTAGGAATTTCAAAGGAGAAATACAATAAAATGAGAACATTAAGAGTTTTTAAACTGTCTTGCTGTATCAATTTAGCCCGAAGTAGAGTACTGAGCAATGTTATATTTTAAACCATAAAATTTTTGCTTTCAGTGATGCTGTGTAATTGAGCTGCCAGTCTACCTCACTTTATTTTCTCATAATTTTGTCACTGCTTATACAGAAGTAGCGTAAAATATTCCTTTTCCCTGCTGTGATTAAGATTCATCATCTCGGGAAGAGTTCATTTTTCCTTCCATTTCCATGGTAAAGCAGTGACTGATCAAAATCATATCACTGAATACCAGCTAAAAATTTTTAAATTGACAAAAACCATCAGTCTGACAGAGAAGCCAGCTTTGCCATAACATCTGTTTCTTTCAAGGAAGCAATAGTTTCATTCGGGATGGAAAATATGTATTCATGGATATGAAAACGTTCTTTTGTGGTATTTTGGTGCATTTGCTACATTCCAACACTCTATTTTATGTTACTACAGACAGTTTAATGCTATAAAAGATCTGCTTGTGCTAACTGGTAGATGATTAACCTTCATAATGCACTTCATGCACCCAAGTGTTTTTCACTGTAGCACATTTCCCCACTAATCTCGTTTTTGTTACTTGCGCACCTGTATCATCCAAAATGAATGATTGCTTTTAAACTCAGGGGGAAAAGCTCTGTAAAAGGGAGTTGCTAAATAACATTTGTCCAGGCTGGGACAACCTCTGACAAATGCTTTTGAGGATGTTTGGTGAATTTATTGAATTGTTATAGTCACAAACCAATCTTCTCAAGAGGAGAGGTGACAATGAAAATAATCAAGGACGGGTTTTGAGAGGAGAAAACTCTTATTGGCTGGACCATCACGGAAAAGGCCATGAGAGCAGCAGTAAGTAAAGCACGGTGGGTTTGGTGAACCTGAGCTTCACGATGCTCACTGACCTCATTGCCTGGGGTCTGAGCATGTGTGGATGCCCATGGATGAGATAAAGCATGGTCAGAACAGGCCAGGGGAGGAGACAGAGGCCGGAGATAAGGCACAGCTACTCCGTGAGCTTGGAGAGCTGGCTGGGGCCTGGGATCACAATGGGACAGAGGAGCTGTGCTGGAACATTAAGTTGGCACACATTAAGACTAACACTTTTATGTGAAGTGTGTAACCTTTCCAGAAAATTGTGTATTACCAGCGGGAGGCTGGAGTACATATGTTTACTTAAAAGACCTGGTTGTGCTCAATTTTTAATGCATTGATCTTTTTTCTTCTTTTCACTGTTTCTGTTTATCTAGTAATATCTTCCTTGGTGGTAAAAACAGGCAAAATAACTCTCAAGAAGTGCAATTGCTGATAATGTGGCTGCTAGAGAAGTATTTACGCTGTTCTTGTTGGAATGATCTTAACAGAAAGGCAGCAAACTCTGGACATAGGCAGATCAACAAAAAAAGGGTAATTTATTACACTTGGCTGCATTTGTTGTTGTAGTGAGTGGGTGTGAGAGAAATATTTTCATGATTAGCCTCAGATTCAGGGCATGGCGTTGGATCAGATTGTTAGTAATAATGTCTATCTGGTCTCAAGTTACTATGCTTACAACATGGGTTGCCTACAATTAATAACTTGTTCCAGGGCATAAAACTTCATTGTTTCCATTTCCATTTTGTTGCAAGTCCTCACTTCATTACCATCAGGTCACTTGTGGCAGAACTCCAGCAAGGGGCTGGCACTGCGTGTCTGTGGGTTTTGTGTTCTGGATTCAAGGAGAGGGACAGCCTCTCCCTGACGAGAAGTCCTTGTGGTTGACAGCAGGGAGGTCAGGGCTGCCATGGGGAGCAGGAAGGCCACAAAGGAGGGAGGAAGGAGATGAGAGTCTGTGCTGCTCTGCTGCCAGGTCCCAGATGGGTGGCACCACAGGTGGCACCTGCCATCTACCTGTTTTCAGCACCATCCCTTCTCCAAGGGGTCTCTGGGTCTCCTCTGTGGATGATCTCCCCCATATTTAAGTCTCCTGGATGATGAAAGTAGGCTCAAAAGCATTAGGTTGCAGGAAGTGGTGACATATTGTAGCTCTGTTTTGCCTTTCTATGTTGTCATGGGATTCACCAAGAATCCTATCCATTTTCAAGTGAAGGAGGTGTCATGTCTTGTAAGCAAAGGGGGAAAATCCTCTTTGTGGAAAAGAAAGTCAGAGATGAGCCCTACTAGAGTTTCTTGCTCTTTTTTTTTCTTTTTTTCTTTTTTCTTTTTTTTTTCTTTTTGTACAGAGATTAGTGAAACGAAAATACATTTGTAAGAAGGTAACTCTGGGATTTTGTAGCATACTTCAGTAAAGCTCAGAGAGCTCAGAAAGATGGTGACGATATGCAGCAAACATATATCACCCACTGTTGAAAAGATTGAAGGAACAATCTTGATGTTATTGGAATGACAGAAACTTAATGCCCTGACTCTGTCATGCAAAGATACGTGGAGAAAGCCTATTTAAGAGATTATGGGAATTCATCAAGCACAAACAGCTGTGAAGGCAGCCTTAAATTTTGAGATTGATGGGATTTTTGCAATACAGAACATTTTAATTACTTAATTTAGGTGCTGGTGCGTTTCTTGTCAGCATATTGACTTTTGGCACTGGTGTCACAGTGTTTGAAAACACTGCATCATATATGGAAGCAGCAATTGCCCATGCACGCCCTTGCACTATAAAATGCCCCGGGTAGGCTCGAACATTTCAGTTGTTTATCACACACAACCACGGTATGACAGGCTGGCTAAAAACAGTAAAACAGGAGGAGAAGAATGTGGGACCACAGCCTTCATTTTTCTGAATTGCATAACTCCTTCATAAAACTAATCTCTTTAAGGACAGAGGATCAAATTCTCATCTCTCAATGTAGCTGAAGTTACCCCAGCAAATCTGGAATTACTCAGGAGACTCTCAATCCCTCAAGCCCTTGATCTTTGCGTAAACTCGCATAGCACGAGCCACCTGCTGTGGTGAAAGTTGTCGGGCTGCAGAGAGGGTAGTTGGAACGGCCAGAAGGACCAAGAAACCTTCAAATTAGCAGAAACAATGAGTTCAAAGTGAATCAACTTACCTGTCTTGTTATGTCTGCTTTTCTTACTAATTTTCTTGCCTTTTTATCCTTTCTCCCATTTAGCTGGGTTTATGTTATAAATATATATATTGCAACATATATGTGGCCCGGCAGTGAGCCTCCTTAAACGTTTATGTCAAGCTAAATGGAGTAAGTATTGCTGATTACATCTGTTTTGACTAAACCACAAAGCAAAATATTCCGTAAGGAAATTATGCATAATGACAGGCAGCAGTAGCAACAAAAAGAAGATAAAAACAGATAAGGAGAACCCATCAAAGGCAATCCCTCCACCAAAGGAGTCACAGCACCTGCTCCATCCTTGTCCTCTTTCCACACTTAGGACCAATGCTTGTCTTGGCTAGCAGGAAGCAGAGGCACCCTCATGAGGCAAACCCCAGCACCTCCAGGGGCACTCGGTCTTAGCAGTGCTTGCAGACTCTGCAGGAGCTTGTGATTGTGCTTGTGGTCGTCATCCCACACACAAAACCCTTTTGGGAATAAAGCTCGTGTGGTGCAGGGTAGGAGGGTGCCCTTTGCCCGGGGACAGGTGCTGCCAGGTGCCCTTCAGCACGTGGGACATGACACACCAGTGAAGCTGCAGCCGTGGCTTTTGCCAAGTGCCAGTTAGAAACATGTGCAGGGACACGCTTCATCTTGGCTTAAAATGCCTTCTGGGATGCTTGATAGCCTGCCTTGGGATTGGCTTGTAAATTAGCCTCCACCTTCTCTGTCCAGCCTAAGGATGACCTGTTTCCTTGGACAAAGAGTTCAGGCATCATAAGCTTATCAAAGAATTCATTTTACCACAGTGGTATTGAAATGCTTCAGCTTCTTTTAGCAAATTCCTTCAAAGCCCATGATTTTCTTTCAAAGGAAAGAGGCAAGTAGTGTTATTCTAAATTTTGCCTTAGCTAATCATACATTTTACAAGCAGGTCACCATCTGCACTGTAATGATTTTCTTCCAGGAACATTCCTTTTGTTATGTTCAAATGAATTTTTATAACTGAATTGTTTTTCACTTAGCTTTCAGTAATGCTTTATGAAACTTCCACCTCCCTGTCAGTCAAATTGTGTAAATCTTATTACAGTATTCCTGTAAATGACTTAGTAACTGAAGAATATTTGCAATGGAGAAATATTTTACTATTGCAACTTTTATAAACAGCAAGTTTTGAGTGGTATTTTGCTTGCCCCACAAAATAAAAGCACCAAATACTGATTTTTGAGGCTTTATATCTGTATGTGTCAATGATGAAAATATATTTAAGGTCATGGAAGCCATTTTACTCTGGATATTTTATAACATCCCACACAAATAGTGAATGAGATTTTCTAATGCCGGAATTTTTTTTCTTCATCTGGTTATTCCAGTGTTGCTCTTGCTCTTCTAGTACTACAAAATAAGAAATACAAATTTTGCTGCCAATCTTGATAAAGGATCTTTGCTTCTGAAATACGAAAAAAAATACTCTTAGCTTCCAGTTTCAGAGATCTGCATTACAGCTGCTTGCCTTGTACAGCCTTGATTCAGCACAGCAACTTCAATGTGATTATTAATTAGATAGTAAGACATGACTAAAAAATGTGTCCTTGAAGTAGAGCTTATAGTAAACAACATACTTTTCCATTTCTTATCTGCATAATAACAGTGCCTTGAGAGAACACCAGTACTTTCCAGGCAGCACTTCAGCTTCCATCTGTTTTGCAAGTACAACCAGAGTGAGTTTTAATGTTGGGTCAGCAGCGTGCTCCTTGTAGGCTACTGCTGTGGCAAAGTCCTCTCAGCCACCTCTGCCTGCCCATGGAGCTATCCTTTTTCCTCACTTTTGGGCTGGCCTCGCAGGTCTCTGGGATGAATGCTGACTACAGTGGGGTTTTTTATAAAGCAAATAGATCAGATGCTAAGGACAGGAACGTAGAATCATGGAATGATTTGGGTTGGAAGGGACCTTGAAAGATCATCTCGTCCAACCCCCTGCCATGGGCAGGGATATCAGGATGCACTGCTGAAGTCAAGGTTGAACCAAATGTCTGAAGACTACACCGCTAACCTGCTTAAGTGCATAAATAAGGTGTAAATTTTTACCTCAGCCAGACCTGTGGAGGCATTTGAAGGCCCTGGTAGTGTCACTGGGATGTCCTTTCACCCTTTGGTTTCTGGTATATTCCCGTTCCCCATTTGCAGCTTTGCAGCCTGCACTTTGTTTGCAGCTGGAGTATCCCACAAATTGAAATTCATCTACTGCTTCCTCAAACTCTGATCTGGCCACTCCCTCTACTCCGCAAAACACTGGTGTATGAAGTGGTTTTTTTCCCAAATGTCATTTTTAGCTTCTTTGCTACTTACTAGTGACTGATATAGTGGGAAATACAATCACTGTCACCACCATTTTGCTCAATTCTTTTTTTTTTTTCCTCTTGCTGATGTCTTTCTTAGGTTTTTGGGGTTTTTTAAGGAATAATGTTTTATCAGACCTGGATGTGGTCCCAGAGATCTCTTATCTAAGGAGAAGGAAAGAAATCACACCACAAGACAATCAAGGGCTCAGATCTCCATGTAAATGACAGCTCCTTCTAGTACTGTTTGGGACCATATAAACCATTTATAACCTGAGGAGGTTTAAGTCCATAGTTGCTCCTTTGGTGTCCTTCCTATACATTTCTGCAGCAACGCTTGATATTTTAATTTCCAATTTACACTTGAATTTGACATTTTTATGGGTAACAGTACTTGTTTCAGAGGAAATGAAAATATGGTGCTTATGTTTCTATTTGTAATTTACTTATAATGAGTAAATTATCTTAAATATTACTTTAACATAATTCTAGTTTAACATAAAAATTTGCTGTGTCATTTTGCAGAAATTGTTTAGGTGTAGGCAATTAAAAAAATACGAATGGCTTTTATTGTGTCATGGAAAAATAAAAGGAAAGCACAAGTTTTAATGTGCCTGAGTCACTCTGTCTTGTCTATCATATATAGAATATATGATAGCATGTAAAAGGGATATCCTTTTAATTGAAAAGGAAAAAAATCAAATCTGAACCTCTATAAAGCAACTCTTTTTCTTTCAAGCTTCCTGTCTAGACTTCTAGTTGGAAAAAACTCCCCAGGAACCGGCTCTTCCGTTGCTGTCTCTGGCACTGTGCTCCCTTGGGCTGGGTGATAGGCAGCTCCAGTCCATCCATTCAGCAGCATCTCCTGCATCCATGTGAAGAGTCCTGGGAAAACAGCACCATTTTTAATCAGATGTCCACAGAACTCCTGGGGAAACAGAGAGATGGTTTCCTGTCTCTGGAGATGTCACTATAGTGTTTACATGGCTGAAGAAGAAAAGCGTGAGACAGCACTTGGGCCTAACAAGGACTTTGCAATGGTATGTGGGTGTCTGATAGCCCCTAGGTGAAGATCTCCAAAGGGTCTCTCAGTCTGATGATTGGGGTTTTTCATCTTATTTATGTGGATTTTTTTGGGTATTTTTGCTTAAAATATCAAGGGTAAAATCCTGGCATCCTGCTGCAGTTGGCAGGAAGTTTGCCAATGGGTTTAACAGAATTCTGTAAATGTAAAAATGTTTTCTTCTGAAATGTTGCATGTTATGTTTGTTTGCAAGAAGCCCTCCTGCTGGCGGAGTTTTGTTCAGAAGCTGGGGCTTTAGCAGTGCCTCTTGACTGTCGGGGCTGCCCGAGGGGCCGTGCAGCCAGCCTGGTTCCTGAGCTGCTCAGCCCAGCTCTTCCAGGTGGGCTGGGCTGGCTTCTGCATTAGCCAGGGGCCAGACTGGCAAGAGTTGCCTCGTGCTGCTTGCTAAAAAGAGCTGGAGGGACTCTACAGCTTGGTGAGAAATTTGTGAGCAAGCAGGGCCACTGGCTTATGAATGTAAGGGCTGGGAAAGCCAAACAGGTTGGAGTATCTCCTGATGGTGCTCCCAGGTTGTTGGAATCCCCTCTTATCCAGTAACTGCTGTTTAAACATTGAGAGTCAGAGTAGCATACTGGCTACACGCATAAGAAACACAGGCTCTTGCCTTGAGGAGAACTCCTCTGTTCATTTTACATGGGAATTTGCTTTGTGCATGTGCTTTGGGAAATAGCAGAAGGTACTGCTGTAATTCCCTCATGGTGGAGACCCTTCCTGTGACCTTGTCTTAACCCCACGGATCACTACTTGTTTGAGCTCTGAGGCTGGTCTTCAGCTCCACACCTAATTAGGAAATCCTGTTTCCTGCCCAACTCCTGATGGAGGCTGCTGTCAAGGAGGTGTGGATGCTCCTTCAGCTCTCCCCTGGGCAGCCTGAAGTGCACTGTTATCCCAAGGAGGGTAAATTTGGATTGGCAGGCAATGCTAACGCTTAAGGAAGCAGATAATAAGAGTATGAAAGTATTCCATGTCTGAATTTATCATCAAGGCCAACTGGAAAAGATAATTCTTCCAGGTATGTTCTAAATGCAAATTTGTTACTTTTCATACTTTTCATAATAATGCTGTTATATTGTGATCAGAGAAAGCAAAGCTACAATTCTTGTTAAATTGGAATTTAAAGCAGACTTCTAACTGAGAGAAACCAATTGCATACACTCTGTAGCCTTTGCACGTGGCTCACATCATTGCCATTTCTTTCATAAGTCTTGCACACGCTTGTTTAGTTTTTTACTACAAGGTTTATTTCCCCCCCAAAATTCCCTTTGGCTCTTTTCACATCAGCCTTTGCTTCTGACTGAAGGCTGTCATAGACTGACTCCTTAAAGCCCAATTCCTCTCGTGATCCTCTTTGCTATGGAGAAGTGTTTCTGGGAACTTGGAGAGTTTTTGCCTCCAGCATGCTGCAGGATACAAGGAAAGCAAAGTGTTTAATCCATCCTAAAATGGTAGAAGTGTATTGGAAACATCTGTTTTGTACACAGTATCCCATTTCACACAACGTTTCCTTTTTTTACACTTCTGAGAAGGAAGCCAGTGGGGTTGTTCCCTGGTGTTCCTGGAAGCTGGCCAAATCAGGAGACAGGACTACAGCCAGGAGAGAGGCAGAGGGAGATGCCTGCCTCAGGTAAGGCCAGGAGACCCATGCAGTTCAATTTTATAAAATATGTATGTCAGAGAGAAGGGTAATGAGAAGGAAACTGAAACCACTTTATAGAAAAAGGGCTAAATTGTAAACTGTTCCCCTTTTGAGAGTTGAAGGATATTGAGGTTGTGACCTGATACATGATCTCAGAGAGGACTCAACTCCAGATGTTGTTTTTTCCTCCTTGAATGCTTATTATGAAGAGGAAATGTAAATTTCTTCAGTAAGAACTCACGTGATGATTCCGGGACTTCCAAAGAAATTGGTATAGTTATTATATTGCGTCCTGTCTGGAGGTGTTGTAAGCACTGTGCAGAAGGCCTAAGAGCTCTCATAGCTGCCGAAAGGCTGTACATTTTGATCCAGACTGAAGTGGGATGAAGTTCAGCAATTATTTACAGTGTTCTCTTCACTTCCTGAGTGAGAAGGGGGCTTGGAGCAGTGCCCTGGTTTTGCTGGATGCGGGAAGCCTTGTCTGCCTCCATGGTGGACACGGTGGTTGCTGCCCATCCTTCAGCCCAAGGAGCAGGGGCATGTTCCCTGGGCATTAATGGTGCAATGGGAAATATTGGCAGAGTGCCTCTGGCTGTACCATGCTGGTGAGGTTTCGTATGGGGAATGTGAGGGACAATGGGATTCACACCAGCAGACTTCTGGATGAGGGATATTGGGCTGGTGCTGGGTTGCTGCACTGGAGCACGATGCCCGGGGACCCTGGGAAAACCGCTGCCCGTGTTCCCAGCATGGATTTGCTGATGAGAGGTATGTGGTGCTGTGGGTGTTTTGCAGCAGGGTTGATCATGGTCACCACCGGGGTAGCTCCCAGAGGAACAGGCTGGATGGAGCTATTGACATATTGTCTGTGCTGTCCATCTCTGGTGGTGCCTCCTTCCAGTGCATGGTATGTAAAAATCAGCTGCAGCTGCTGAACGGTGCCCTGGTTGGCCTCTGCTCTGACTTCCTGCTTTTCAGACATGTAATGATGTTTTTCAAGTGGTGACAGTATGTTTTGCTGTTTCCTCCCTTGTGCAGCTCAGCTGCTCTCATTGCCTTGGATAAAGGCGTGGGTTTCAGGCCACTCAACGGAGTTCATAATTTCCCTTCTCCTGTGGCTTTTCTTTCATTCCAGGCATTTAATCTTATAGGACACTGAAGTAGCATTACTACTAATTGAACAGTTCCCAAGTTGTCATTTAACATACCATCCAACTTAGAGAAGTAAAGGATATGCAATGAGGCCTCAATCAGGCCATCATTAAAGGCTCGATAAGCGGACATTAGCTCAGTACAGTCAAACAGAGTCACTGTAGGAACTCATGGAAATGGGAAATGCTATGTCTCTTCATAGATGTATTTCCAGATGATGTTTCAAAAAAAGGATTTTTTTTTTAATGTGAGGACCAGGAGAATCCTGAGCTGAAATCTGCTCAAAATCTGTAAAAGTACTTGTCCGTACACGTCGCGAACTGGTCTCTGCTTTCAGCCTTCCATTCTGTTTATATTTTGTAATTATTTGTGGTCCAGCTGTTGTTGCTCTGTATATATAAGAAACTAATGAAAGTTAATGGACTTTCTCATCAGATACCCTCCAGAATGTGTTTTGTTATTCTTGCATGTGCCATCTGTTTTTAACAAGAAGGGCTTGGATTAATCAACTATAACAACTGGTTTAGCGGTATTATATTTTCTAAATAGATCAGTTTCATAAGCATGATTATATTTGGCATGAAGAGCTGGCAGATCTTATTCCTGTATATGTAGCTTTTCTTTTTCTTCGAAGGGAATCAATTCTTTTTCCTCTGAAAAATGTGACTGTCACCGAAGAAATGTACTAAAGAGGTGAATCGTGTTTCATCAGGCATCCTAAAATTCTCTGACTCCCTATCAAGGCCATTCCTAAAAGAGTTTCTAAAGGAGATATCATTTAAATCCTTTAGCCTATAATGAATATACAAATTATCAATAATTGTTTCCATATATTTAGAGATTATAGTCAGAAATTGCTCTTTTCCAGAATTTCATGTTTTAGTATTGCCCCCCTTAGCAATGCCCAAAGATGATGTTAATTTATTTACACTCTTCCTAAACTCAGCTTGAAGCAGATGAGACCCATATGTGAGCTAATAATTCTAGATGCCAGACATGGATGAGATCTGAACGTTTGTTTCTCTTTTTCATTCTTCTACTGGTCTATATTGAGTGTTTTTGCATGACTTATCATATCAAATAAAATAAACAATTCATTAAGAAGTAGTAAATTTGTGTCAGAGAGTTTGGTTGAACATGGAATAAAAATGAGGTGCACCTTCAGTGAATAATTCTATCTGGAAAAACAAGGAGACACATTACTGAAAAATCAAAGCATTTGTCACCTTAGAAATGAAATATTTCCTTTGTTGTGTTGTGAAATAGCACTCGACACTGAATATAAATACGATTTATTTAAAAGAAAGTAAAAAGTAGCCCCTAACTTCCTAGAAGAAGGAATGGGAAAGAATGAGTTGGTGAACTGCTTGATTTAGTTTATATTGATATTGATTATGGGCAGTTGTTTCAGGAAGAAAATAGAAATGGTTGCTGTACAAAAAATTTGTATTTTCTGCAACTCTTCAGTTTTCATATTGATTCAGAAAAATCAGTTTATGACATGAATATAGCAATAGGTGTAGTGTCTCAATGCCATAAGGTATCAGAATCATACTGCTCTTATCACTTTAAATATATGTGTAACAAATAATACATATATAAACAGAAACTGCTTAATGTGTAGAATCATAGAGTGGTTTGAGTTGGAAGGGACCTTAAAGATCATCAACTTTCAACCCCCTGCCAGGGGCAGGGACTCCTTCCATTAGACCAGGTGGTTCAGAGCTCCATCCAACCTGGCCTTGAACATTCCAGGGATGGGGCATCCACGACCTCTCTGGGCACCCTGTTCCAGTGCCTCACCACCCTTGCAGTAAATAATTCCTTCCTTCCTTCCTTCTAGACTAAATCTACCCTCTTTCAGTTTAAAAACATTACCCTTTGTCCTATCACAACAGGCCCTCCTTTCTTGCTATAAGGTCTCCCTGGAATCTTCTTGAGACTGAACAACTTCAGCTCTCTTAGTCTTGTCCTCACAGGAGAGGTGCTCCAGCCCTCTCATCATGTCCGTGGTCCTTGCTCTAACAGGTCCCTGTTTTGCTGTGCTGAGGACCCCAGACCTGGATGCAGAGCTCCAGGTGGGATCTGACAACCTGAGACCTGTTTTGGAAACAAATGTTTAAAGTCAGATAAATACATCTATGTTAAAAGATATTTCAATTTGACAACATTGTGTAGTTTTATAGCATTTTATTATTATGGCTTCTTATGGTCTCATTCCAGATGTGAATTGTAGTGTAAACACATAAAGTAAGCTGTTAATGATCTGGGCTTTGAGATTCTGTTTGGATTTAGTCCAGGTGTAGTAATTTTACTGTACACATAAAATGAAAAGCACATGGCTTGAAAGTTCAGTGCTTTGCATATAAATGGCTTATTGCGATCAGTATGGCTTCATGGACGTGCTATTTGCAGGATACCTCCCTGTACTGAATTATGGAAGTCCTGAGAAAAATGTGTTTACACAGGACAGAAATAGAAAAAGAGTGTATTCATAGCTTGTGCCAGAGAAAAAACCTAAACTGTTTATATACTGGTAAAATAATTAGATCATATGATTCACATTTTGGAGGGGAAAATTCAGATAGCAAACAGTAATTTCTATTTTAAGAAATTGCATTCAAAATGTACCTCGGTTAATTTTCTAGGTTAACTTTAACATGTAGTTTTAAAATGATAAATATTTTTTAAGCATGAGAAAATGTAACTCTAATCTTAGTATAATAAATCAGCATCCCCTATATACATATATCCCCTCCATATATATAAATGTATATATGTATACATACTTAGCCTTGAAAAGTATTGGTCCTCTTATTGAGGTTACTGCTGATGACTCTCGAGGTAGGCTAGAAAAAGTGTTGTTCTGATACTTTGAGGAACTGTGGGCTCATTCAAAGTCCGTCCAGAGACTCGAACTGCAAGTGGAAAGGGAATACGCTTCTCACTTTACCATTTCTATGTCACTGAGTCCTTTGTTTTTCAACCTTAAATTGTTGACTAATTGTTCCCCCTCTAAAAATCGAGTGGAAGCTGTGCAGGGTGGGGGACTGAACTGTAGGTCAGCAGCCATGCTGCAGCACCACAGAAGCTGTGCTGCTCTCTGAAATGAGAAATTCGCATTTGGGGCAAGGCAACACAGCTGCTTCTCAGGTTTTTTTGCTAGCGAAGGCTCATCTCTGGGTGAGCCAGTGCCATTTCCATCCCAGCCCCAGGGCCACCTGCACCTGAGGCAGTGTTGCTTTCAGTTGGAAGAAGCAAAGATTTATGATGCTCGTTTTACTCTGGGAATCCTTGCACTGTGGTCCCAAGAACTCATCTGGTTTGTCTCACTTCAGGTCCTGAGTGGTTACATATCTTTCAGATGTGTTTAAAGGTGAATCTTCACTCCTGTGCCTTTTCTAGTTCTTTCTCGTATTTCCAAGGAGCCAGTACATGCTGCCAGTTCACTCGTTTGCCCCTTTTGGTGGAGCTAACGCCCTTCTGTCACAGCCTCTGTGGTGCTTGGGGCAAGGCAGAGTTGAAGTGGCTCCTGCCCTGGCAACGCTTGCAGTTGTGCACCAAGGGGCTGCCAGCCCCACTCCTCGTGCTGGCCAGGATGCAGACTGGAGGGAGTGTGTAGCGTAGGCTGTCTGCAGCCGCATTTTGACTCCAAGCTTTATAGAACTTAAAGCAAGGTTTTTTAAACTCCAAATATTTTGACAATGCTCATTTCTGGTTGCATTCATTTTCTCGTCAATAAATGGAGTATAAAGTGAGTGAGACGGCTTCTTCTGCATGTACAAGGGAGGCTACTGAAGAAACAAAAGTGCCAGCTGCGTTTCTCCCGAGGAGCCAACATGCTGACAGAAAAGGAGCATATCACAGTCTGCTTGGCATGCATTACATTAGTATTCTAAACTCCTACTTTTATTAATTTACATGTTAATTTTCTACTTTGCCACTGATTATGCTCTATTTTTGTGTCTATTTCACTTCTTAATGTCAGTTCTTCCCTTAAACATGTTTGACACGTGATTATCCCCTTTTAAAGAGAAGTCCCCATTACTGTCTCGACAGGAAATGTGTTGGCCGTTTAGATCAAGAGGCTTCATGGGTGAATAATTGTGAAGATTAAAGATCCTCACATATCTGGCGATCTTTACAGCAAATTAAGTTTCTTGGAGAAGATGCTATTTTTGCTTAGTGTCAGGCATCAGCCTGTTAATATCATGCTGTATTTACAGAGACTGTTTTCTTTCCTTCTCTGTACAAAAGCAACTTCCTTTATGTCTCATTTGTTTCCACCATCACCGTTTCCAGGATAGAAATAAATTTCAGTGAGACTGTGAATAATAAGGAGATGAGTAAGTAAACCACCCAGAGAGAAAATAGGGAGAAGAGTGCCAAGCAGCCTAATCCTTCTGCCCTGGGTGGTGGAGGAGAAGGGCTGGGGAGAGGTGGCAGCAGAAGCAGCTCTTTCAGGTGCCCATGCCAATGGAGCAGCCCTTTCTGCCTCCACAGGTGCCCAGCTCAGCTGCTGATGGCACATGGGTTGAGTTCTCCCTGTGCTGTTTATGGGCTGTAACAGGCAGTAACAGCAGTTAATGTATGGGTACAGGCACAGGTGTCGTGGCTGGGGGATGTTAATGTGGGCAGCAGGCTCCCTGTCTGGATGTAAAACATGACCCCAGGGCTCTCCTGCCCATGGTTAGCACCAGCAGGTCCCTTGCTGTCATCCAAGGGCTTCCCCTCCCAGTGGGACATTCATGACCTACTTTAAAGCAAAACAATGAAAAGATCTCTACTCTTGCACCTTTTGCAGTGAGGTATTTAAGTCTCTGAAGTTATTCTTCATATAAATTATAAATCATTCAGTTAGAGGCTGTGTGAGCTGATCCTACAAGCCGCAATGGTTTATAAATTGCCATTTGAGGAGGTGAGTTTTTCCTGACCCAAACATGATTGTCTGTTCCCCAGGAAGAGTGCAGTTCGGAGAACACTTGCTCCTCTTCACGTGCCTTTCTCAGTTCTGTCTCCAAAGAAGGGGTCAGGCTCTGCGACCATCGAGGCAGCAATACATGTTTTAGGCTTCCAAAATTTGCCTAGCTTCCTCAGTAGAAAAGTATGCATGATTGGTCTTGCATGCTGACTTACATCTTGAGCCAAGGAGTTTCACTGTAGCCAGTGACATGTCAAAAAACTGATGCTTTTCTGCTAAATCTTTGGAGGATTTGGGACTGTCTCTGCACTGCTGCTTGCTTGCCCAGATGCACACACGCTGCACGTGTCCTCGTTTGGTAAGCAGTCCAAAGAGATGGAAAGTGATGGAGTGTTACCAGCCTGGATTTGTACTGTTCTTCCATAAGAAATGACCACCTTTGAATTAGGGACTGTCGTTGAATCTAGGCACCCTCACATTGTGACCCTCAGTTTCCAGATGTGCTGTGTTGTAATGACACTCTAAATGGCAATAATTTACCCTGAAAGAAGGATGCAGGAAAATATTTTCTAAAGGTTGTTTGAAATTTTGGAGCCAGTGCTCCCACAGGATGAATTTTAAATAATTATAGAGGTGGCACATATAAAGTTTTAAATAGATATCAGTGGGGATCTTTATGCTGTCATGAGATGTGGGAGCCTGATTTTTGGTCTCCCATAGGCACAGACTGCCTGCCAGCCTAGGAGCTGTCAGGGAGGTAAGAGGGACCTGGGAATTTCTGGGATTATTTCTTCTGAAAGGATATGGGTTTGACAATATCTGGTGAAATGTTCATGCTCAAAGAACGGTCATGTTCCAAAGGGAAAACATTTTGCCCAAGCAGTTTTCAGCAATGATGATAGCGAGGTTTTGTGGTTTGGGATTTTTTTGGGTTTGCTTTTTTTTTTGTTCCTGCAAGTGGGTTAACAAAATGTAGGTGAAAAAATAGCTAGAAATAGAAAGTACTATTGCTTTATTGCAATAGTACTTATATTGAATAGTATTCCTCTTTTCCCCCTTTCTCTGACACTCTTGAAAGACTGTAACACACAAGGATATACAACATTTTTGTTGTTTCCCAGCTAAGTGTTGAATTTAGGACCTGGATATGTTTGTGGACTGTGCAAAGCACCTGCAACGCCCTTGTGAATGTGGCCAACAGACTAAAAGTTGCCTTCATATTGCGGTGACAGATTCACCAGAACAACCTGGGGAGATGTACGTGTGCTCCAGCAGCACCTGCCCTTGCAGTGACAGTGAGTGGAGACAAGCAGTTTGTTTCCTGGTGTGTTTATTCAGTTGCTTTTTCATCAGCTGAGATTGCTCAAAATTCAGCTTCAAAGTTTTAAAAACCGATATGAAGGAGGCAAGTTAGGAGAACACAGCTTGATTCAAGGGAAAGGTATTGAACAGTTGATTGACATTATGGAACTGTGGCATTGCCTTTGCCTGCCCCTTCCTCCCTTCTTGTCTTCAGATGGTGACAAATTTGGAGAGATGGCACCATCCGGGCCTCTATGGTATTTCAGTGTTGCTGTGATCCTGCTGCGTTGGGTTATTTTTCAAACCTATTTCAAGTCCCCATTTCTGTCAGTGTGTCCCAGCCCTCTCTTCACTTTTCTGCTGTTGTGCATAATGAACAGTGACCTTCACACTAAGATCATGCTTCGTTGTTGTGAAACTGAGTACACCAAAGCAACAAAATGAAGCCATTTATTTTCACATTCAGGTCTCCTCTAACATGGTGTTTATGAGAGAAATAAGCACCTTTGCAACTCAGGGAAAAGGGGAATAAATTTTCCACACGTTGAACAAGAAAGTGCTATTAAATATTATCTGTATTTTTGCACGACTTTTGTCTGCTGTCATAAAATTAACATAATAGTGAATGGTTGAGAAAACAGATCAATCAGAAAGTATTCTATCAATAAATCAGTCTGTAGTTTCTAGGTTTGGCTGATAAACCTTTCACCTTGTTTTAGTTTGTATGTTCTGTCACATTAATTTATTGCATATTGCTTTCATGGTATATAGTATCTATCTTTAAATCTGTATATAGCTCATTTTTTCTTCCTTTCTCTCTGTGCAAACCTACAGTTTCTGAACTCATATAAAATCAGTTGCTCCATATGCCTTGGCGTCTTATGTGAGAATTTGCTCCTTATCACTGTGCATTGGAAAGCTTTAGGACTTTAATTGATTCATAAATATTTCAAAGGCCTTTGCTCTCCTTGTTATCTGTTTGGTTTACGTAGATAAAATGCCTAGAATGAAACATTTGGCAGCTGTGAGTATAGGGGTTCATTTATAAACCCAGAGAGAGACTGACTTCCCATCGATGTAGAAACACACTGGGGGCTCCTGCCAGCCGTCACTGCCATGAGCTGTCTGGTTGGGAACAGCTACCATTAAAGCTCCTGACATGCAGTGAGGTGAACACAGCGAAGAGGAAAGGAGGCTTTGGGTTGTCAGATAGTTTTCTCAGCCACAGAGGGAATCTGCTGCTGAGCAAGTGCTTCCCTGTGAGCAGGTACCTGGGAGGGTTTTGATTTGTAGGAAAAATAACACTTTCTAGAGTGGTGCTTTATAAACTAAAATTGTAGCAGGGCAGTGTCTGCTGATAGGAGACAGGGCTTGGCAGCTGGGTGGGGGACTTGTGGCACTGCAGGTGTGGAGGGGTCAGAAAATGCTTTGCTTTAGTGACTGAACCCAGCCCACTGCCGTGGGCATCCATCTGTCTCTGGCTCACAGACGCACGCACACACACCTTTAACACCTCACTTCTGGGGAGAATGGACACTGCTGGTGCCAGCACCGTTCTCCTTGGGGGTATATAGATATGCCCACACCCCCGTGCTCTTTTAACAGCTGTGAATTTGTTTCTTGATTGGCTGTTCACAGCACGCTGAGCTGTGGGGCCAAGAACTAAAACAGCAGAGCTTTGCTCTGTTTTACATATATATATGTATATAACTTGTATATAACCATGAGGAAAAGAACTAATGAAATATGTTCCTTCCTAAGTCTCGCCCTTGACTTGGTAGTTGCTGGTAGTTCCTGGTGTTTCTGGTTGTCCTCCTGTCCTTCCCTGTGCGGGTCCATGCTGCTGGCACGATCCTTGGCCAGGGGGTGAACAGGCCGTGTGCCTCCCAGGTCCCCATTTGATGGCCTGGATGGCACATACAGCGATGGGCAGCCCAGCCCAGCAGGCCGAACAGACTTGTGCTGCACTCGCTTTGTGGTTTTTCCCTCTGGGCTTCTGCTTGTCAGCCAGGGATGTTGCAAAGTCTGTGGGAATGCAACTCATCCCCTGCCAGACTTCTCTTCTGAAGAATGGGGCTTGTGCTGTCCCAAAGTGCTGCTGTAGGAGGACTGACAGACAGACAGGAAAAAGGGCGTTAGCCTTGTTACCTTAGAAAACTGGACTCAAAATGGAAGAATATTTATCAAACCCCCTTTTCCCAGTGTGGAGTCTTCCCTAAAAGCTGTAAATGCTTCAGGACCAAGAACTCTGCTAAAATGAAAAGCATAGAAGTGTTTGGGGCTTCTTGCCACATCCAGAGTGGTAGGAATGCTAACAGATGCATGAACAGCAGGCAAGGTTGGCTTTCTGTATGATGATTTTAAAGTCAAACCTATAATTAGAGGTATGAGAGTTTAAAAATTGATGTGATTTTGTCACATTAAAACATTTAAAATAGTTCCTTTAGGAAGAAAGACCTAGCAGCACACATTGACTAACACAGTCCATGTCACTGCTGCACAGAAACCCAGGTTTCTTGTGAAGTTTTGTTACAGAATAACCCTGACACTATCTTTTTGGAAATCTTTAAAAATAATAGCACACCATTGTGCTTGGAAGTATACTGTTTTGATGAAAACCTACTGAGAAAGATTTTTCTTCCTATTACTTTAAAATTTTCGGCCCACCCTCTGAAGGAAACTTAAAGTAACCATATTTGCCTTATGTAGGGAGGGGGCAGAGGTGAAAAAGAAAGCTCTGGGTCCTGAGTAGTATGTGTTGCCACGTTAACCATTTAGGATTTTCATGCTTGAAAATGAGGCATCCTGATGTTATTCTGAACATCGTGTTTTCAGCATGCCCAGTGGTAGGGACAAAAAGATATATTTATGTCTATCTATCAAACGTATGTATTTTGTGACCTCACTTCAGCAACATATTTTGCTGCTTCTTTATGCTGAAAGAAAATGAGATGGTTTGGAACTGCAGCCTAAAAATTGTCAAGTGCCGAAGCTCTGAATGTAATTCTGTGGTTTTGCTCACACAGCTTATTTTTAGATTATCCTGTCTTCTCCTTGCTGGGGAAATAAATCAGAAATCATTTACAAACAGCAGATAAAGAATTGCAGAACTTCGAGCTGGATACCCTTAGCACAGGCTAGTGGACTGATTCTCCTGAAAATATTAGATACTCTCCTGACTTTTGCTGAGCAGTGGAGAGTCTGGCTTTGTCTGCAAATGCATTCTTCTTGCAATATGTTGGATTCAGTGTCAGGCTTTTCCCCTTGCCTTTTCAACTATTTGTTAATTTATTTTTTTCCCCTTTTCAAGGTTCATACTTCTTAAATTCCATGCAGGTGCTTCTCTGAGTTTTTTTCAGGTGAAGAGGTCCACACACCCCAGCCATTCCTACACATTCAGGTATGGAGCTTTGCAGTGCAGGTGTCCCTTGAGCTGGCTGCATCAGCCTTGTATTGGTGGTGCTGGTTTTCCCACTGCTTCCCCTGTGGCCTCACCTGCACGTTCACTCTCTGCCAGGACCCCTGCTGCTGGAAAGGGTCTTTCCATGGTGTGATGCCATACCCTCTCATCCACTCCCATTGCCATCTGTCATAAAGTCACAGGGACTCTTGCCCTGTTTCTTGCATGCCTTAAGCTTATATTCAGTGGGATGTACATATGTGAGGAGTGCAGCTGTCATCCAAAATGAAAAAATAATTTGTTTGGGTTTGCGGAAAATACCTTGAAAGATAAAGACAAATAGAAACTAGCCAATGGTAGTTTCAAACTATTTTTAGGTTGTTTTGCTCTGCGAGTGAGTCTCACAGAATCACACCATCCCCCTTGAATAACTTCTGATTTTGTGCAAGAGTTGGGAGACAGGGAGAAGCTCTGTCCAGTTTTGTAGAAATCAGGCTCAGGTAGAAGAACAGCGTGGATGAGCCTTGCCATGAGGGCAGCTCCTGGGGCAGCTTAGCAGGCAGCTGCCATTCCTCATGGACCTCTTTGCTCCATGTCAAGGATTTGAGGTCCTAAGTCACATTTTGGAGTGTTTTGGTTTTTTTGGTTTGGATTTCAGACGCCTACTGAGAGAGGGGTCCCACACGCACCCTGGCTGGAAGCGTCCCAAGGTCTGCGTCCCTGCCAGCAGTGCGAGGCATGAGGGATATGAGGGCCCCAGCCCACCTGGGGGTGCACGAGGAGTTCCCACCAGGCAGACACTACTTCTAGCAGCTGGGAGTTTATCAGAGATGGGAGATGACAGTTGCCTCTGCTTGGTCACGTCTCTTCCTGGATCCTGTTTTCAAACTGGTAGGAGTCATTAAATGATCAGTTTAATCTCAAAATTAAGTTATAATTATAGAATGAAGAAAACATTTCCCTCTCTTCCCCATCTTCCTCCCCCTCCACTGATGGCCCTCATTAAGGGATGTCATTTTTCTGTAAGGCAAGGGACATCCAGGACAATCTCAGAGTGGATCCAGTTGCTAAGCAGGCGTTTGCCATGGCTGGCTTTTGCATGCTTTGCAAGTTTTACTGAATATATTTAGTAACTCCAATTGTTTCTGGTAGTGCTTTTTTGTTGGGAGTGGTTGTAAGTGTAGCTGTGCTGTTTTTAACATTCTAGTGTCTCCAACTTGCACCGACAGCCATGAAAATCGATAGTGTTGGATGTGAGCCTGGGGTGTTACTGGTTTGTCAGCATGTCCAGAAACACATACATTCCTTTGGGGTCGAGTCCTCAAAACTATTTAAGTGAATCCTGGATGATAAATAACAAGCACATTTATTTCAGGCTGAATGAGAAGATTAATTTCAAGGGGTTTGGTGGATTTTTTGCCTTTCAAGTATTTTTGCTGTTTATGCAAGTAACATTTTGAAACTAAAAGATTGCTTTGAGGAAGCACATCAGATAGATAATTTTGAAAATTTTGGAGCACATCAGTTGTTTTGGAACTGCTTGAGCACTGATACAAGTGTTTCAGTGGTACAAAAATGGACAGGCAAAAGATTTTGATGCCATGACTGCATGTGTGACATGCACTGGAAAGTCCTGAGGGAGCACTTTCATCTTGTACCCAAATCTGGCCCCACTGGTTTGGAAGTCCAGCCTCACAGACCCCTGGGTGAACAGCTGCCACCTCAGGGGGTGACAGTCACAGGGTGACAGAGGGGTAGGTGGGGAGGTAGGTGGCCTGAACCTAAAAGGTTCATGAATCCCACATCAGCAGCTGAAGAACAAGGGAGTCGAGCATTAATTCACTCCTAAAGTTGTATCCAGTGTTCCTGGTGCAGAGACCTCAGCTAAAATAGGGTGTTTGATTGCTCATGACGGCAGAGAGCTGCTTCAAGCCTCCTGCAACGACATCCCCTCATGGAGAGTGAGACTTCTGCTACCTGTGACTTTGATGAGCAGCAGGGATACCAGAATTAGAGCTAGTTTTTGCCTTTTTGAGAATAGAGTAATAGCTCTTGCCTCATGCTGCTCTGTACCTTGTCAGGGGAATATCAATTAAGTGACTTCAGTAAAAGATGCATCTGTGTGATGCAAAGGAGGTTTCCTGAGGGAAATGTCAAATTGTGTCTCCAGGAAATGATGGCAAGAATTGCAGGAAACGCTCCACGTGTTGAAAAAGAGAGCAGCATCAGCCTCTCCCGAGAATCACAGCATAGCCTGCCCCTCTTCCCATCCCTCACCACCCAGGGAAGACAGAAAACCAGAGGAAGCAAACACCAGTGTGGCCAATCAGTGCTGCAGTCTGGAAATGTCGACATGGAAGGACTGTACTGAAGATTTCATCTGCATCTGCCCACTTCACTTATTTGAATTTTTTCCTGTTCCTCAGATACTTCCTTTGCTGTATTAAAGCTCTGGAGAAGGTAATTTTGAACGTTACTAGAGAAAAGATTTTAATCTGACACAGGTCAGGACAGAGTAAATTAAATTTCTGTTTGAAACTGGCTGTTAGCACTGTTTCATGTTAACTTCACTTTATCCCTTGTTATTTACTATTAGAAAATAGGAAATAGAAGGATGCCCTTCTTAAAAAAAATCAAGCAATGCATTGGCTTTTTGTTAATGATTATATGTAAATCATTAGCACTACAGTCCATTTATTGTTCTACTCTGCACGTTTGATTTCTTAATAGAAAGTTATCAATGAACCGTGTGTCGTTGAGACTTGTGCACAACTCACACTTCAAACTGCAGTAACAATTGATCCCTGTAGTAACCATGGCAGGCTGGTCAGTGCCAGGCACAGGCTGCTGGAGATGGGAAACTCCATTACAGCTAGGTATCCATCCAACTTAACTTAGATTTTAACTGTTAACAGCAGCATCAGCTTCCCGTTTCTGGACTCAGAAGCTCACTCACAGCAGAACTGCAGTGAGTGCTGCCTTCCAGGTGAGGCAGTGGCAGTCCTAGTTCCTGTGAGACCCCTGTCCTTCAGGATGTCACTGGAGTTCACTTGTTTTGCCTCCATCTTACTGAACGGCTCCATAATGACACTTCTGTGTAAACTTTAACTCGTAAGGTACTTCTCCAGCAGCTGCTGTTTGCTAAAAGGCTGCAGGTTTAGACCTGCCATAGGTAGATTTCCAATTTTAAAATGCCCTTTTCAGCTTGGTAGAGAAAAATGTGTGTTTATCTGGGAATTCAGATTTGTTTCTTAGGTGACCCTGGCACTGAGACGGGCATTTGGGGTTCACAACTGTTTGGAACCAATTGAGGTAACCTTGGCTGTCCCACCTGTTGCAAGACCAGCACAGGGCCTGTGTCACTCTGCTTGTTCTCCTAGAAGTCTTATTTGCCCTAAAGTGCATTTTAAGTGGCACTAGATGGCTTTACTTAGGCCCCAGGGTGCCTCCCCAAATATATGCACACTCCCCGATGAGACGAGTGTTTCAGTCTTCTGAGATCTCTCTGTTACTAGGGAGGAAGAAGATTAAAATAAGATAGGATTATTCTAGAAAATTTTGGTTCTTGATTAGAAAAGCAGGAGCATGATAACTGTGCAGAAAAACAGAATTCAGTTCTGGGTAATATTTGACTGTAAAACTCATCAGCAGTTGCTGTGATGCTCAGCTGGTGTAGATCTAGGACTGCCTCATCCCATCTCAGAGACCTTTGTGAAACTATCGTATCTCTGTTCTTTCAGCACAGATGGAGATCCCAGCTGCTCTCCAGAGACACCGTACTCTCGTCTTGATCAAGATGAAAGCTGCTCTCTCCTGCTTCTTATCGCTCTGCTTTTCCTGCCTCTTTCCTGTGCTGCTCCCCATGGATTCACATCATCTGCTGTTCTGTGTTGCTTGGAGTGACATCCAAAGCCACAAGATAAGGACAGCTTCTAGGGTTTTGGTCTAAAGTGAAGATGGCAGAAAAGAGAACACTTACATAAAACTGCCTGTCTTATGAGGCAATTCCCTGCCTTTCAAGAGTATCTGATGTAGATTGTCCTATTTTGTGTAATTCTAAAGCTGCAAATTAAGCAGCAAGACACCACCTCTAAGGCACACAGCCAGGATGGTGTATGCTACCACACAAAACTTAGCCTTGGCATTTGTCACCTACAGATTAGCAGAACTCTTGGGTCATGAGGTCCAGATTTCCACTGCTGCTGCTCCACAGATGGTTGCTCCAGTGGGCTCTTCATATATCTGGAGGACATGCAGGTGGAGAGGGTGGAGAGGCTTTTTTCAGCACCCAAGAGCAAACTGAAGGGTTTTAATATTTGAGATTTTTAGGCTTGAACACTGCAAACCATATGCAGCTCTGAGGCCACGATCTCTGTGGAAAAAAAAATTTCTTGAATTTCTTGTGTTGAGGTTATTGATACCTGTGCATGCAAGGGTAACGAGGGCTTTTGCAGGTTGAGGGCGTCCCCAAAGCAAGCACACACGTCCAGGAGCAGCAATGCAACAGCTGCGTGTCCCGTTGAGATGTGGAGTGGGGAGACCCCTCAGAGCCTCACAGAGACATGGGGTGGCACGCAGAAAGCTCACTGCCAGCTTGTGTGCCTCCTTTGGCACAGCGTGGGAGGGTGGGCCCTCAGGCTGCCCCAGGGGGCGATTGGTTGGTTCTGTGGGGTGGATGAGACAGCTGGACCTCTCCCCCTGGTGTGGGAAAACCGTGCTGCCAGTCTCCAGCCTGGCCCCCAGCAGCATCCTCCTGCTGGACACAGGGATTTTAGCCGCAAAGGACTTTTTTTCTCTCTTACGAGGAGTGCTTGTAAGAAGGGTGGATCAAAGGACCTCAGTAGCTCCAGATGAATTGCCACACACTTCGTTAATCAGCTAATAAAATGCAATGAATCTGCTGCACTTGGAAAGCCAAGTGAGAGGCCTCACAGTCCCTTACACTGAATTTCCCGTGTTGTCCTCATTTAACCTTGCTGTGCAGTGGCTTTCCCTTTTTTTTCTTACATTATTTATAGAGTGAATATTAGTGCAATCCTTTCTCCTTCAGCATCTGGTAGCATCTTCAGAAACAACAATCAAGTGCAAATGAAAAAACAGAGAGCCATATATTTTTTGAGTATATTTTACAAACCTATTTGTAATGGCTAGAGAAGAAAACACAGTTAATAAGGAAGCAGGGAGTGGAAGCTGTGTTCTTTTATCTGAATATTTGTTTTGGCAGTGATCTGGAGCTCTCTGAAACACTGGCTTAATTGTCTCTTAAGTTTGCCAACTGTAATTTTCCCTCCTATTATTAGAAATAAGGGCATTTTTTGGTTCGCTCAAAGAGATTTATTTTCATAGCAAATGCATTATGTGTATCCTGTTAATGTAAAAATATAACTTTTTGTTAACATCTTGCATTAAGTTTATTTTATGGGCCCAAGCTCTGAGAGTTAACTCTAATGTCCCCTGAATCAGACCACATGTCAGGAGCTGCTTGCTGCCAGCTGGTCGCCTCCGTGGACTTACACACAGCCCCATCAGTGTGTAGGGCTTTAAGGGAAGGAAGCAGGGTCAGAACCTTCTGACCCTTCTGAGCATGAGCATTTTCCTCTGGTGAAGCACAAACTATGTGTCCTACATGGGTAACCTCTGTATCCAATAATAAGTTCCTGGCTCAAAGTGTGCGAGCTTGGGCTTGAGCTCATAGCAGCCTCGTGCACTTTACAGTTGTGCATTAGACTTTTAAACGTGCAATCTAAAAGCAAGGAAGAAAAGCATTTATTTTACTATTTATGTGGCGCCAACAGCATTTTTCTTAATACATTTTCTCTGAAGTAGCTGATGCAGAACTTTTTCCATAACGGAATATTCACATTATTCCTGATATTAAAACTACAACCAATTAACACTAAAACAATTACTGCCTGAGCAGTGATAAAATGATGATAAAAGTATGAGATGGTTGCCTTTACAGAAAGATTTCCTCTGAGTAGTGACTCTACTGCTTATATTTCATGTAGAATGTGGAATGAGAAATCTGCAATGCCTGCCAGAGGGGACAGCTTTGCTGTACAGCTTGGCCTCAGGGAAAGCTAAAGGAGCCATTATAACTGGCAAACTTGCAAAGTATTGGTGTTTGTGTAAAAATATCCACAAATTAACAAAGTAATACCCGTGTGTGCTTTATCCAGTCAGTTTTGAGGTCCTTCAAAGGAGAAGGCTCTCTCTGTCCCTCAACACCTGCTGTACTTTTGACTGCCATGCTGCAATTTATGCGAGGGCTGTTTCTTATAAATGTTCCTTATCCATCCAAAAAGAAAACACTCAATTTTGTAATGGACTAGAGAATCCAGTCTTTAAAAAACATCTTTCAGTTTATACTGTTTGTTTTCTCTGGCAATTCCCTATGACCATTGTGCTTTAATAATTTCAACATGTTCCCTTTTCCTTCCATCTTTTCTTATACTGTTAGAAGCAAAAATTAAACCTTCCTTAGTGTTTTTTTTTCCCCACACAGAGGTATTTGCAAGACTGAAGTGAGAGTAACTGGTATCTTATTGCAAGACTAGCATTCTCCCTAAAAATAGGGTAGGAATAAAATTATCATTTAGCAGGTTTTGTCAGGATCTGGTTGGTATAAGTTTCAAACAGCTCTTTGTAATGAGATTTCCATATTTATAGTCATCTTGCTAATTGACAATATTCTTAGGCACTCTGTAATTGTATGTCTTGTAACATTAAATGCTCTTTCTCAGTAGCAAAGGACAAATTTTGTTAAACTCCAGTGAAATTTGGTAGTATATATTAGTAATGTGGTGAGGGAAGGGAAATGAATTACAAGACCATTATAGCTTTAAAATATTGCATTTGCAGTCTAAAAAAGCAATTAAAACTTAATGAAATGATGAGCTGGGGAGCACTGCAATGGATACATTGGGTGTCAGTTGCATAATCATATTACTGCTGCTTCATAGTGTACTGTATTTTAGTAAAGAAGCTGTTTGTAGTAGTGTGTGCACATGTTCCTTGCCCATGGCAAATCCTAAGTAATCCAATTTAGTTTAGATTGCAGTGAAAGTATGAGAATTTAAGTTGTATTACTTGCATTTATCTAAGTGTAAGCACGTGTAAGAAGAGGTAACCACACACCAGCTGACACACAGGAACTTGTTGACTCCAGGAAAAGAGCATATGTGCTCGAGCCCTTAATTTTGCCTAGGAAGGGAATTTCTGCCAAAAAAAACCATTCAAAAACTTTAACACTGTTAAATGTGTTGGTCATTTTATCTCATCTTAGAAAGGAGTGGAATACCTTACATTTAACCTGAAAGTGGGGTTTATGGGCCTTTTTTTGCAGTGGATCCACATAAACCATGAAAAATGTACTTTTCAGTTGAACGTTTTTTGAAAATAGTTTGCCCCAAAATAGAATGTGATCTCTGTCTGCAACTATTTGGAAATTTGGGATGATTTGCTGAATAGGTTTGGACAAAAAAATGCTTCAGGCTAAAGTGGTAATGCTTCTTGATTAGGAAGTGATAATGAAGAATAGGTTCTAGACCAAAAGGATTTGAAGCCACATCAATCATCTCTTAAGAAAGTAATATGATCTACAAAATAAAGGGTATTTGGGGGTATGTCACTCCTTATCTCTCCTTTTGATCCTGTTCCTTTAAAAACAGTAAAATAAAAGACTAACACATTTGATGAGCCCTAGGAATTAAGGGTGAGGGTGCCAGCACACTGGTGGTTAGGGCACGTGCTTAGATCCAGACCTGGCCTAGGTGGTTATCTATGTACTTACAACAGCTTGTAACTTACAACAGCTGAGCACCTTGCCACCACCATCGCTGCTGTCCTCCCTTACCTGTGGTGTTAGAAAACATGCCCAGGGAATTGCCATTTCAGTGCAAATTTAAATATTTCCTTTCACTTGCAGTAAAACCATGGTCTGCATTTCTTTTTTAACTTCAATGAGAAAACTTTGAAGTTTTTTGGGTTTTTTTAATCAGCTTTAGTTTTCTTTTTCTCTTGCTGAATCTGTAAAATAACAAAATACGAGCAGGTACAATTGCAACAGTTCAATTCAGTTGCAATTCAGATCCATTTTGCCACCAAAACAGGTATCCCCAAATGGGTCCACTTCTCTGTACCTTTGACCCAAGCAAGGTCATCTCTCTCATCTGAAATGTGGTGGGGTCTTGCCAGTCTTGTATGACTCCACTGGCTGCTTACTCTGGAAGTGTTAACTACCAAAGCTGCAAAACATGTAGCAAATCTGGTATTGCAACAGGCTTTTGAAACTTAATCATGAAAGTAAATTCTAGAGGGTCAGAGCAATAGAGGAAAATGTTGATGCCAATAGTGATACCCTGTTCTGTGTCCATTTAATACCTCTCTCCATGGCACCTCCCTGTTTACATGGTCAGTCTGGCTTGTAAGAGACTTTGTCTGTGGTTGGAGAGAAGAGCTCTGATACACCTTGACTTTTTACTTATCTGAAAAAGAAGTATAATGAATTCACTTACTGGAAGCTGGTAAACTTTTTACAAGAGATAGGGAGCAAATGTTCAGTGAGGATGTACATGATTTACTGTCCTATGAAAGGACACAGTGGGATGCCTATAATCCTGTTTAAACCAAGGTTTTCCAGGTGCCAGAAATTTGAAATGTGTTTTCTGTAGCACTTCTTTCCTTTAACTGGTATGAAAAGTTGAAAATTCAAAATTTCAAGACAAAATTTGTTTTTAGCTGTGGGGTCTTTTTTGATAAAATTAAACCATTTTGATACAGACAAGTCAACAAATTTTTAGCTTTCACTTAATTGCTGTGTAGTTTTGGAACATTTTTGTTTTTCGGATAATTTCTTTCTAACGGGCCAATTTTCCAGTGAAAATCTGCTAATAGGAACCCGTAGTACCTGTAGCCGAGAGACAGGGTAGATGAACATTTACGAACCTATTAGAATTCAAAACCTCTGATGAAAAACTTCTTTCAAATAATTTATTTTTGCAGAACTAAATTTTCTAAGTATGAATTCCAGAAGGATAAAAATGGTTTGCATTGTTCAGTGTTGGTGTATGGCATTTAAAGAATGCATGACATTTTGAAGAGAACAACAGGTTCCTTTTAAAAATAGTACTTAATTCAGGAATAACGCTACCCAGTGAAAGATCATGAGTGGCAAACTGTGTACAAATGCTCACTTGAATTTATAGACTGTATATTTTACCCTCCTTCCTAATAAACTTGGAAATAGACTGAGAAGAGATATTGCTTGTATTTTATATGTTCTATACTCTGAGATTACAAGCCACTGTAGAAAATATTATGTTTTGGGGTTTTTTTAAAGAATATCCCACTAAAATCAGGGGATATTTGTAGCATAAGGCAACCTATAGTAACCCAAATCCATGCCTCTCATCAGTGTCAAGCAAGGCTTTCTGAATTGCAAAGAGGACTTTAAAAAGAGCTCTTGGAGGAAGCCAGCCTCCTGCTTTCTTTTTAATTCCCCTATTCTGTGCAGCTGGGGTGTCCTTCTGCCCTCAGCACCAACCCTCCAGCTGGAAATGACACGGATCACAAAATCCATCTCTGTGTGGTGAATGCTGGACTTCCCTCTTCAGGATTTCTGTGCACAAGATGCTGACGCTGATGCTGTCCCAGATGCAGACACAGCTTTTGCGGCTGGCAGCGATGGAGATGCTGTCTCACACTGAGCAAGCCCTGTGAACTCTGCTCTGCTGCAGCAGCACGCACTGCCAGCCCAGCCTTGCTGCCCTGCAAGGTGCCTCTGCCGCCAGGCTGGGGCCGGGAGCAATTACATCATCTTGCTGAGTGTTTAAAGCAGTTTAAAATAAGCATGCTGGGAAAAAATAAATACACTTAGAAAAGACCTCAATTACAAAGACATTCCCACTCTTCTTTGCTTTCCTGTTTGAGTAGTGATAGGTTATCTGTTTGGTGGGGGGGGGCAGAAAAAGAAGAGCGAGGGCGAGGAGTGAACAAAGCAAATGACTCCTGAGTTCAAGACTCAGAAGAAATCTAAGCTTCTCATACCATCTTCTTCTTACGTTGTCTTTCCTCCCAGAAAAACAAAAGGACTGTAAAATAAAGGTGTTGTCAACAAGAGCTGTATTTTGTTAGAGGGATGTAGAGCAGAGCAAGGTGAATTACTTGCAGCTGTCCGTGTTGTACATGCAGGCTAGCTGTAACAATTTGCTACAATTACACAAAAGTTAGATGGCTTGTTTATGTATTATGGCGCATTTCTGCACCAATTCTTAATAATATCATGCTTCACCTTCTTTTGCTGTATTCACCTCCCTTCATTGTGGCTACTGCAAGAACTTCTGTGCAGGAAAATAAAAGTCATCTTACTTTGTAATGTTCTGCACATTAAATAGCAGAAGTTACTGAGAACTTGTCTAGCATTAAGCTTCCGTGTTCTTCCTCTCCACAAGCTTTTGGTACCCAAGATGAGTCACTGGTTCTCACTTTGTTACATTTGGTGTTTTTTTTCTTATCTCCCATCTTTGGGTCTCATCAACACTAATAGTGAACAGGAGGATAAACTGGATTACCTTACTAGAGCTTATAAATTTCAAATTGACTGTTACCATCTTTCTGAAGCAGACAATAAAATAAAATATTTCTCGTGTGTACTGCATTTTAATAACAAGAAGGAGGAGCTTGAGTTTGGCTGTCATGTATTGCTGAATTCTTTGTTTCAGCTGCTTGGAACCACGGGTGGCCCTTCTGTTTAATTCGATAGTAACTATAAAATGCTATGATTGCTGTGGTGGGTTTCTTCCCCAAAACAGAGGCAGCCAGTTTTAGAAGCATTAACATAATGCCTTTGGGATTCCGCTTTCATTAGAATGCCGAACAGTCCTAGATTTACATCTCTCTTTGCAGATGGCAATTATCTCTTTCTAATGACTCTTTTGTATTAAAGAAAAATAATGGAAATCTTCCAGTACTGTTAAAATGCTTCTAATCTTCCTTAATTTGTAGGAAGACATCAGGAATCAGTGATGGGTGAGAGGAAAGAAATAAGGCATTCAGATAAGCTTTTCTGGCTAAGGAAATGCATAAAAAAGTTTTCACTGCCTAGATACAGAAAAGACCAGAGAACATTCATTCTTGGTAATAAGAGTGTAGCACACCAATAATATTTTTTTGGTCCTCAAAAAGTGAATGATGTCAAAAAGGCTTGCTTGAAAGTGATAGCTATTTAGGATCTGCCACGTGAGAAGTGTGTTTTTTCTTTAGAGAGCTGAATGAATTGCCGCTTACACTGCAAACAGAACACTGATCTGTGGCTTACAGAATGAGTACTGTCTTCTCACTTGGTATTTGTTTAATGTTGCTCAGGTTTTATTTTAGTTGTTTTATTAAGCTGTTGAAGAGGGGAAGAGATTTCTTTCCTTTGATATTAGAAGTTTTACTCTCTGGTGCTGCCATCCTGCAGGAAGTCTCCACTGAGGACAGGCTGACCTTAGTTCCTCCCTGAATTTTTAAGACTCTTTTAGAAGTCCTGAATATTTAAGTACAGACCTTTTCAATCAGTTTAAAGCCAAATATCACCTACCAGACAGGACAAGCTTTCAGGACAGGGGAGCTAAAAAGGGAAAGGTTAGTTACCACTGCTCAGTGAGATTGACAGCAACCCCTTTGGGCATGCAGATAGAGAACAGGATGATGATCAGGAAAATATTTAATGGAAATGTTTGCAAAAAAGAAGTGTGTCATGTTTTGAAGCTGAATTAACTCTGTGCTCTGAACATTTTTAATCAAATCTGCAGAGAATGTGCTTATGATTTCTCCAGCAGTGGCCTGACAGAAGGGTCTGCCTGTGTGTGTGGCACAGATGATGGAGCTGGTGTGGGTCGGTATTTATTAATGTACTGTTTCCTTTGCCAGACTCAGCAGTGAGGACTCCTCTGTGATGGCTTCAGGTGCTTCCCCAGGGCAGCTCAAGGGAAAAGAATGGGGAAAAGTTATCTGCCTTCCAAAATTCAGTATCATAGATGTAAAGTATTTTGTCTCTTGCATGTTATACTTTGAGAGTCAACTCTATTTTACAGATATTTCTTAATTTTAATTTCATTAGATGGTATGCCTCTTTAATCATCTCTCCTGTCTCTGGTCCCCTCCCTTTCATGTTAGAAATTCCTAAAATATCATCAAAATATTATTTTTGGGTTCTTCTATGTTAATCATGGTTTTGGTCAATGACAATAATAAGTAGTCATTTGATTGTACTGAATTTCCTGCTAGAGTTAATAAGCATGATCATGCTAATTTTTCAATGTAAAATACACAGCTTGAAATTTGGAACTAGCAATGATGCAAAAACTCATCCTCCCAGGGAGATGCTGATGTTGCATTTTATTATTCTGCTTTCCTTTTTCTTGCCCATCATGTGACAAACCTTGTTTGTTCTGAACTTCAAATCCTTTCTAGACTCCAACAGAAACTTAAAGTTGGTGATTTGTTTGGCTTCTCAGGCGCTTTTTAGAAAAAACAAATATTTGGACCCAGGCAATAGATAAGCACTAGCACTTTGATTTTAAAACAAAGTGTATTCAGAATACAGGGTAATTCTAAGACCTTTGGTAGGGTGAGGGTGATATCATCTTTTTTTTTAACACCATCTGCTAATTTCCTCCCGTAGCTACTTATAATTGTAAGAACGTGTCTTGTGCTTGTTTTAGATTTTGAATAGTTCTCATTGCTGTCCAGAGAGCTGGGGATGCATCACAGGTTTCTGCATTGCATCAGGATAGGTACTGGCATTTTCACAACTGAACTGAAATGCCTTGTAATGAGTTGTAGCAGTATTAAGGAAGAAAGCAGCCTGCAGAGCTTGTCTCACCTCCAGGTTTTTTTGTTTACTTTTATTATGATTAAATGCCTGTAAAAATAAGCCAGTGATTGAATCCAGTCCTTAATTTGAAAAAGATGAAATGGCACTGGGAGTAGGAAATGTCACGCCTGAATCCCTTAATCACTAAAAATCAAAGCTTTTGATGGTGTCCCTAGCTGAACCTTTTCTCCTCGCTGGAGGCCTGTGTCTTTAAGATAAGGCTCTAGGGATGTGTTTTCAGAGTAACCTGCTTGGAGGAAAATCTTTTGCTTACATGGAAGAGGGCAAAGAGTTCTGCCACATGGGAGAGGACAGCCAATACTTGGGAATAAAGTGCTAATTTTGGCATTGTCAAGCCAAACCAGTACTGCTGTGATGTCATGGGCTGGAGGCCACCCCCGTGCTGGTGTGTCGGACGCTCTGATTCCAGCTGCATGTACTGGCTTTGTTGGGGGAACAGCCACACCAACCTGTCCCTCTGGAGACAGCTCATCCCCAGGCTCACTCTGCACCTCTCTCATCCCAAGCCCTTCTTTTTTCCCTTCTCCTTGACCTAGGAGGGTAGAGGTTTGTCTAGTCTAATTCTAGACATTTTCAATGTAAATCTCTACCTGGGTGTTACCCCTCTGGTGTCTCTCTGCAGTCAGTCCAGTGGAGAGAACAGCACCAGCACTTCTTGTACCTGTTAAAGAATGAGATGAGTAGGATCCTGGAAGTGTTGCTCTTGCCTATAAAAAGCCTCTTGATGAGCAGCTTGGATTTGCAGTGTTCAATCCTATCCTGTCAGTCCCTGATGAGGACTTCTTAAAAATGGCAGTTAATGCAAATGAATGGTTTGGTTTTGCCCTTTCATCTGGATGCATATTCCAGTAATGCTTCATGTGAATAACATGTATTTCACATTTGGTTGCTCCAAGTACTAGAGTTTCAGAAGAGAGTGGAAGTGAAGGAGGCCAAATGAAATCTGCAAGGAAGACTCCATGTTTTCTGTCATTGCTCAAAAAGGTTGACCTAGAAACTGGTCTAAAAAAGCATTTCCATTTCAGGGACTGTCTTTAGATGCCTTATAGTCTAGGAAACAATCACAATTATGCTTTCCCTTCAAGCAAGTATTATGACTCTTTTTTATTCTTTAATCCAGAAATCCTTTGTACCTTTTGTTGTAAAACTGAGTGTGCACTTCTTAAAGTGAGATCTATACAGACACTTGTAGCCATGACATTTCCTTGAATATTACAGACGTAATTACAGATCTGTAAGGGCTTTCTTGTTTTGGCTGTCATTTGCTCAGCAGCCCACATCCTGCTGTCACTTGCCACAGTGTCTGTGCTTCTGGCCATGACATAGGTTGTGCTGCCAGTGCTTTTCCCTTGAAGGAATTTATTCTGTAGCCTTGGATTTTTATAAAGGGAAATCCTGTCATCCTGTATCCTCTCTTTTTTCTCTGGAGCTATGTTCCAGGAAGCTTCAGGACTCCTGGCAGGAGAGGAGTTAATGCACTGGAAAGGGATCACTGCAGACAGTGTAGGTTTGGGTCTTCCCCCTTTACTTCTTGGTATTGCAAAAACCATTTCTTCTTGAATTAGAAACTAAGTTGGACCCCTGGCTTTGGGATGATAAAACAAACTCTTCCTAGAGAGTGGCAAAAATAAATAAAGTGTGTCCTTCTCCTTTTGAATATGTACGAGACAGTTGCTTTTCTTCAAGAAAATATCAACAAAGCCAGTCCACAGTCTGGCCAGGATTAGTACTAATAATCCATTTCACCTTCGGCAGGGTCAGGTTGTGCTTGGGCCTTTGGATTTCAGCCTGGTGCTTTGAGTCTTTTCTGTGCTGCTCCAAAGACACACTGGCCTTTCTCCAGATGGTTGTTGTATTACATTGCTTTTGTGGATTTTTAGGGCTTCCACTCTGAGGACCATTCTTCCAGGCTGGGCCCCATCGGAAGCTGATGTAAAGGCAAGGCAGCAACACATTCTTCCCTCTTCAAGAGAAAGATTAGACCCTAAGTCAGCCTCGGTGTTTGGCAGTGGTGCTTCAGCTCTGTAGAAACAACATTAAACGCACGCAGAATGAAGAAAGCGTGTGCGCTAAGATAACGCCGTATCTTTGGGGATGCTCTGGGGAGCTTTCTCTGCTTTGAATTTTCATAAGAAATGACAGAAAAAGGGATATCGCATCCTGTCCTTGAACTTTTAGGAAGCGAAAAGGTGACTGGCTTAAGAGCGGCTCTTTCATCGTGGTATACTTTAGTTCAGTTACTTACGAGAAGAATTTGTGTGTCATTAAAGAGATATTAATGTTAGTGATGGCAGAATGCTGGCAAGAAAATGCCCAAATGTTAAATTAATGCTAGTTATGCTTAAGCCTCCTTGGATCCATTAAAGAAGCCTCTTTTAGCTTGCTAGTGAGTACTTTTACTCATTAGTATGGAAGCAGATCTTCTGTATGTATGTGTGGGTGTTTTTGTTAAATTGAAACAATGAAAGGATATGGGAGAGACACACTTGGAAATTTTCCAGACTTAGACTCATCCTCTTCTTTTCACAGAAATTATTCATGAGACTTAAAAGCACACATTTATTGTATAATCACAGCAGAAAATAATTGAAGACATTTTGCTATCACCTTTTTTCTTTACCATGTTATCTCCCAGAACTTTATCTGAAGAACCTCTGGGTCTAATTTTAACTCTTGAGTTCTGATGACAAAGACGTTACTGCTAAAACTGTACTCTTTGTAGCAGCTTTCAGATTATTCCTCATATTTGCAGGTGAGCTATTGTGACAATCCCTGAGTTTCTGAATCACATGAAAACATTTTCTTGTGCAGAATTTATCACATTTTAAAATCAGGCAGCTTTCTACAAGATGGGCTGCCATCAAGAAGAAAGAGTGAGGAAGCTTGAATGTAAACACTCATTTGGTCATGGAAAATATAAAAGCATTTGAGGTCATTTGGGAGAACTATCCACAAAATGATCCCATACTTGAAGAACCCATCTGTTAAGTTCAAGCTTGGTTTCATGCTGGAAACATTGTGTAAGAAACAGATGCACTTTTTAAACAGATTATTTATCATAGTTTCCATAGTACCTATGATTCCACGAGGAACTGTGAGCCAAATATCAAAGGAGAAATTGCTTATGAGTTTATTGCCCCAATAAATAACTTCTGAATGTGGGATGGGTACCAAGCATCTTTATCTCTTGCTGGGATACTGGTTTCCCACTGGTGTGAAGGTCCTGGTGTTCTATTCTGTTGATTGACTGTGCCTGTAAGGCTCAGCATGCGAGTGGCCTGTCATGTTGGGAAAACCTTTCCTCAGACAGCTGACATGGCAGCTCGCACCCCATCGCTGCAAGAATCAAATGCTGTGCTTTGAGGGAACGTGATATGTCTGCAAGCAGCTCATCTTCCCTTTAGCCTAACCACAGGCTGGCTTTTGTGTGCTGTTTTCAGAGTATAGATGGGGTTTGCACATGAATAGGGAAGAGTTGAAAGGCATTTCCTTCTCAGCAAGCTTTATGGACCAGGTAACTCCCGGGCAAAACAGCATCAGTGGCATTTACTGCATTTCTTCCATTCAGGAAAGAAGTGGCCACCATGGCCAGTTGTGTTTGGCGGAAGGCACCTGGTCTGCAGCCTAACATGAACCTTCAAGGCCTTGTTTTGTGGCATCTGCTGGGTGTGAGAATTACTCTTTCAGATCAGCAAAAGACTTTGTAAATGATTTTAACTATGCCCCAGTGTAGCTGTAGCAGACTTACTGTCCTGAGAAGAAGGTGTGGCACTGTATCCGCCACTCAGTGGAGGCAGTTGGGAACATAAAATACCTGCAATCCACAAGCTTGTATTTGTTCACACCTCAGTTTCTGGTGTTGATCACTGAAACATTTCACTTGTTCAGTCTGGACTGCCTAAAGGCCGTTTTGGTTATTCACAGCTTCTAAGGGTAGCTACACAGTAAAACATGAGTGCAGTAAAGCATGAATATGTGTACAGAATAGAGATAGTAAATATTAGGTGTTCAAGAAGAAAACTTACAATGATGCAGGTCAAAAGGTGCAGTAAGAGAGTGTTCTGTATATATCCAGCAGTACAGGCCGAATTTAGAAAAGTGCCAAGAGGAAAATCTGGCTTTGAAAGACCTGCAAAATCCATGTTTATAAAGTGATAAGAAGAACTGGCCTCTGAGTAGGAAATGAGCATTTTTCTTGAAACGGAGATACTGTATAAGAGAAAACCTTCACAAAAGGATCATTTAATATTGAAGAGTCCCTGGGGGTATTCTTCTGTGTTTTGATATCTCTTTCACAAAATAACAAAATGAAGAGGTTGATATAAAGGCAAGACAAAAGTCCTTTATTTCTTTATATCACTGGTGGATCATTTCTAAAAGTAGTGTTGCAGGACAGTAAAATGCTACATCAGTTCAACAAAAAAGCCTGAGAAAAGAAAGATAATTCTTAACAAAATCAATTGCAAACTCATCTCCTGCAGTGCTTGAATTCTTGAAAATGTACTTTACTTTAATATAAAAGTATCCTGAAATGTGTATTATTGACAAAGGATCCTGCTGCTGAGGAGCAGCTGTCATCATCCTCTGGGTCACTCCTTTGTAAAGCCATAATCCCTAGCCTCTGACCTTTTCTAATGTAATTTTTCTTAGTGTTCAATGTGACTTTCTGTTTGTTTTCTGTCCCACAAATCCTTGGTTCCTATGGAAGCTGTTGGGGGGGAGTCCTTTAGAATGTGTTTGATGCAATTTTCTTTTGATAGAGCTGTGTTTCAAAGCTTTTCCTGTGCTGGCATCCCTTTGGATGGAGCACAGAACCTGGTGTGTATCTGGTAGGATTCATCCTTTGGAGAGGTCATGCTCTGAGCAGCCTGGAAGACCAAACTGATTGTCCCAGAGCACACTCAGTGAATTTGTGGACAGGGTCACGCTGCTGTTCCCTGCTGGTGTCCTGACTGTGGGCTGCTGTGGGTGCTGGGTGAAGGCGATGGGAGCTTTTCCTGCTGGCTGGAGATGAGAGGCTTGATATAAAGGAAAGGTCACAGAAACTGCTTAAGCCTTGCTTGAGATTCTACTTCTTCAAATTTTACTTAGAAAATGATGACATTAGCTAGAAAGGTTAGAGCAGTCAGATGTCATCTTGAAATGAATTTGTATTTTCTTTGAATTTGGTTTGAATTTGAATTTCTTTGTATTTTCTTAGAGAGTTACTCTTGGGGGGAAAAATACACTATGAGGGCAAAAGAATTTATTTTAAAACTAATTTCTTCTTTGCTTTTGCCATTGGTGGTGGGCTGCTCTCTCATTTTGACTGCATTTTATCAGGGCAAGAGACAAAAACATTTTGAAGGAAAAATGTCAGTGTATTATCTGAAAGGGAGGGCAGAAACACCAATAAGTGACATAGCAAAAAGGATTCTTGGGCTTGCACAGCTTCATGGAGATGAGCCCAGGGAAACTCTTCACTCCCTCAGTCCCTGTGCCAGAAAGTCAGCATTACCAGACTGCTGGCACTCACCATCACAGCAGGTGTGGAGGTAGGAACAAGTGATTTTTAGATATTCCTAGATGTAAAAGACTCTCACCAAGTAGCCAATGAACCTGTTAATTCTGTTTTATGTGTGGTTTGGTGAATAGTGTTAATATTACAGAGGAACTGGAGGTGGTATTTCAAACTGAGGAGAAATGCTTGCAGAGCAGCCTACTCAGCCCTGTCAAACAAAGAACTTTATGAGGTGGTTAGAAGCAAGCAGTGCATTTTCCCACAAAGATTAGAAAAAAGAACAGAACCCTCAATAAAGAAGTGTCTAAAAGTCAGAAACACAGATCCATAGTAAAAAACCTCGAATCCTGCTTAGTTACCATGAAAGAAATGTGCCAATAGTAATGTTCTTTAACTTCTTAGAAAATAAGGGATTGCATTTGCTCTGCAGAGATGGCAGAGCAGAGAACCAAAATGATCAAATGAAAAATATGCTTCAGGTTTCAGAGATGTCCATTGAAAGAAAGAGGACTAATGGGAGTGAAGCTTGGAAGTGGAAAATAGCACAACCAAGAGGACTACTCAAGTGAGTGAATCAGGGAGTGTTTCTCTGATTATTGCCAAAATCTTAAAGTGAATGAAATTGTAGATCTGACAAGGATTTTTAATGAATATCGAGTCAGTCAAATTGGTGACTGTCCTTAAAGAAACACATGGCCAGAAATATAGTACTGGATTTTAAGAACAGGTAGAAAAATGTGGTCTAGGCAATATGAATTCATTAACTGAGTTTCTCTGTGAGGGCTTTGAGCACGTGTTGAAGGAAAGACTAATTAAAAAAACAAAAGAAATGGAAAATAAACTAATGTTTTTCTTTGAAAAGAGCTAATTTTTAAGAAAGGGAGATGTAGTAGACCTGATTTTTATTTTAATACTGTCTTGAAAATCCTAGGAATTGTGGGAGATTGGTGTGCTGTGTCTCCATAACCACAGCAAACTGTCTGTGCAAGTATAATGGGAGTTATATATTGAACAAGAGGTCAATCCTGTGTTCTGAGCTACACATCTGTCATCGTCCAATATGAATTAACCTTTTTTATTAGTGACTTGGAAAGTGGAGTAGAGACTAAGTTTATTCACTATGCAGCCAATGCCAAAGTGAGAGAGGAATTGCTCTACAAACACTGAAGAATGAGATTAAAATTTACTTGTTTTTATCAGCTGGGTCTGAAATAAGATCCAAGTCAAGCGCAAAATGCTGTGTTTATTTATGAGCTATCAAGGGCACATCCCCATGTTAGAGAATGAATTGCTTGCTAGGCAACAGGTCTGCAGAGGAAGACGTGGTGATGGCTGTTGCCTTGCACTTAATCTGTGGTTCTGAGTGGCATGTGTTGGAAGCCAAACCATCCAGCGAGTGTAAACAGGACTGCTGTATACGAAGTGTGCAAGGTAACCTGCCTTCTCTACTTAGCTCTGCTGAAGCCTGAGTGAAAAAGTATCACATCCATTTTTGAGTATCCTTCATCAAGAACTATGTGGGCCACCTTGAGGTAGTTCTGATGTTCCAATAGTTTACAGGCTGTTACATGTTTAAAAAGTCTGAAAGGAGTGGGTTTGTTTAATTTACAGAAAAGATGTGAGAGATACATTCCAAGTTTCCTGAACATAACCACAGGCAAAGAGGCAATATCACATAATATAATATAATATAATTCTCTGCATCCACAGGAAATAAGACTCCCCAAAACAAAATGAAAGGGAGACATGTAAACATCAGTATTTCTCTGATGATAAGGATAGTTAAGAATTGAAATAGATTGTCTAACCTGTTCTTACCTTGCAGGTATAGCGATTTCATGGCTTTGATAGGTAGCTGTGTCTTGGAATAGCTCCCCTGCAGCTGATTGTGGCTGTCAGGATTTTCTGACTGTCTTCAGTGACTCTTAATGTTTGTATACAGCTGAGCTCAAGGCTTTATACAGTGATAAGAAGCAAGTAGAGAAGGTCACAATGTGTTGTTCTAAAAAGGGGAGATGCATGTAGATCTCCAACGGCTAGAGTTTGTTGGTGAATTCTACTGTAAAGTGGGATAAATCTGTATTTTTTTAATCACCCAAAAATGCATGACAGCATTTGCCATTAACTGTCAAGTGAAGGAATCAAAGACTGTACCAAGTCCTCTGTTGACGGGCTGCTTTACAAAGAGGATATAGCAATCAATAGCAGATGCACATTCTCTGGTGTGGACATAGCCCACATATCCAGACACCTGAGAGATCTGTAGGATTATTTGCAAATCCCTCATGCGAGGAAAAAGGCAACTCAGAACTACTGGCCCGAGAGCATCTTAAACCCAGCCTTTCTCAGATATGACAAGATGTTTCTTGGACACAGCAGTGCGGCTGCAGCTGCATGTGAGTTAGTCAGTCTAGCTGTGGCAGCAAGACTTTTTTTCTACTTGCTAACTCGTACATGATGTGGCATATGGAGCTGAAAATTGCTCATTCTGTATACTCATTAAAATAATGAGCAGCATCTTTGCAATGATGGTGGGGAGCATCACTTGCCTCAGCATGACCAGAAGTGCAGTTCTAGCACCCATGGTATGTGCCCAAAAATACTGGCTCCAGCTCCCAAGAGCTCAGCCCCACAGCAGGGCTCTAGCTCAAGATTTTGGGAGTGAGAAATGAGGAGGAAAAACCTTCACTGCCTTTACTATAAAGGTAGTGCCAAGTTCTCCAGGTGACATTGCCTCTTCGATGTGGTTGGTATGGTAAAGGAGCAGGAAGATATGTAGGTTGGCCAAACCCAAAACAATGCCCAAATGCAGGCATGGAGATGAACTTGCAGAAAGTACCTTCATAAAGCCTGATCCAAAACTCATTTGAGTAGGAGAGGTTCTTCTTTTGGTGATAGATTTGGCTCATATGGTTGCTGTTTTTATTTTCCCTCTAGTGCTTTTCTTCCAAATTTGTGAAATAAACTTTTTTTTTAAATGGACTGAAAAATGTGTATGTGTGTAGAACACCTGATATTGGATTTTCTTTCTTTTTTTTTCTCTCCTTCTTGCCCCTTTTTTCATAATTTGGATCACTTGAGAAAGTTGGGTTAGGATATCACTGGACAAATAGTTAAAGTAGCAGAACTGAGAAGATGGCAAATTTAGGTAGGAGGGTTAAATGAACTACTGAAAACTGTAAGTGGATAAACTGGATTTGGCAATAATAGAGTAACTCTTGTATTCTTCTGGTCACTTTTGAATAACAATCACTTTATAAAAATAACTTTTTCCTGGTGACATAAACAAAATCTGTAACTTGCTTTATTGACAGGAACAATCATTATTGAAAAAACTTCATTCCACCTATTCTAGCCTCCTGTTAGAGGACAAAGACCACAATTTATAGTGGCTAGTCCAGAGATGAATAGGAACAAAAATCATGAGGTCTCAGGAAGCAACAAAATTAGGTTAAATGTGGATACTGAATGGAAGTGAAAGGAGGAAAAAGAATTCCATCCTTGTTTCTGTGGGGAGGTTTTAAATACAAAGCTGTCAGGGAAAGACAAATTTGGCTCTTTAATCAAGTTCTTACCCAAAATGTACATGCTCATAGAGAGAATACCAGAGCAAAGGAAGTAGTGGGTAGATGATATCACAGAGAGGTTTGTCTTTTTTTAAATTACATTTACATTAATTCAGCAGTGTGGAAATGCACTGCACATTGTCTTGAGCTTCCCTTTGCACATGCATAGGGATGAGCGTGGGCAGCCCTGTCCGTTGTGCCTGCAAAGGGGTGGAGGGGCAGGAATGCACAGCTCCCCTTCGCTGTGTGGGAGCCAGCTTGGGCATGCTCAGGCCTCTCAGTTTGGACTAGAAATCCTTTCAAGTGGATTTTTCCAGAATAAATACAAAAGAAGAAAGGTGCTATGCAACATAAACAACCCTCACCCTGGGCAGGTTTTATTCTCATTACTGAGGAGGGCACTACTGAAGACATGAGACAGTCTTTGGATTTTTTATTCTGGGGGAGTAGAGGTGGAAATAGGAAGGTTTGGGTTTTAGTTTTATTTTCTCAGAAGGGTCAGTCAGGACAGTTTCCTCTGTGCTCATTCTCCCAGCTGTGAAGATGTTCAAGCCTAGGATAAGACCTGGAACAAAATAGTAAGATGAGAACAGAACTTTACAATGAGGGAGCTACAAAAGCATTGGGTTCACTGTCCTGTCCTAAGTGGGCAAATCCTTCAAGGATGAAAGCCTGATGTGCATTAGGTGTGTGCACATAAAGACATTCTGTTTGAGAGATCAACAGAGGTGTTTGTGGGGAAAAGCGGTAGAGAAAGTGTGCTGAGAAGGACAGGATAACTAAACAAACAGAACTCAGGGATCATGGTCTAAGACTTACAGTCAAACCAGATTAAAATTAAATCCTTAACAACATCAGAAAATCTTGTTAGGCTTTTAACCTGTAGTCCAACCCTCTATCTGTTAATATTTATTTATATGGATTCTTGAATAACAACTGAATTAATCTTTTTACTACTGACCTCCTACTTTGTAATTGTGCAAAAGGGAGGGGAAAAGAGAGATTGTCGAGAAGTTTTCCTATTCCTCATTTCATAGTAGTGCTGTGTGGCTGTCTAAACCGTGATCCCAAATATTTCCCAACCCAGCATTTGTGTGTGCATGCCACTTACCTCCTTCATGCCAGTTGACACCTAACAGGTTTTAAGCCTCTTTCCTCATTCCCTACACTTCGGTTCTACTGGGAGGAAACAGGCAGAATGGTCATGGCACATAGGTGGTGGGATTTATGGGATGCTTTGCAGAGCCCAGATATCTTGTTCATGTGCAGCAGACAATAACAGCCACCCTCTTGCCTTTTTTTCTGACACCCTCAGCACACTTCAGCAAGGTGTGCTTGTAAGCTTGTGGCTCACTTCACTGGGACTGCTTAACTGCTTGAATGCTCGGATATTTGCTAGAGCTCAAATGCTCTTCCAGACCTAGAAGTTGTGAGTTTCTTCATATCCAAATTTTCTTCTTGTATTTCTCGGTTTCACATATAGTGACAATGTGTTTTTACTATGTTAATCCATCCCTCTGAATTTATTCTTTGTAGAGATGATTCAGCATTGGCAAACACAGTAGAATGAATTAAATTAAGCTGAAATGTCTATTTTTTTGCAGCAATATTCATTCCAAAACTATCAGACAAGACTATTTGGCTAAGAAGGGGTAGTTTTGCACATCATTTTTGTCTCAGGATGGTTGTTTCAGGTTGTCTTAGGTGGTTTAATTACATAGATTCAGATCAATAAGGTGTGAGAGATATTTACTTCATTGTAGCAACTTCATGTTGTCGTCAAGTACATCTCTAGGCAGTACTTTACATTATTTTAGGTTATAATGCCACCCAGTGGAGAAAAGGAATATGGCCTGCTTCTGACCAAAGAAAATATGCAAATAAGAATTTCTTACCAGTAAAGATGCAAACCCACTAATTTTGAGATGAAAATAAGATTTTTGTTCCTTTTCCATATTAATTAATTATCTTGGTCTTGTTTTACTAAGATATCTAAAATTTTAATTTTTTTTTTCCTGGCAATTTTGTTTTCTTCTTATTAATGTAATCTGTACTTTTAATTGTGCTGAAATGAAGCTTATAGGCTATATTAAATTCCATTATTCCATTATTTCAAACCTTTGTTTTCCATTGAATATGATGAATGTTATCTTATGTTAAAATGTTTTTATATACTTCATGATTCCTTATATATAAAAGAGAAAATGAAACATGTTGAAAATGCTTAATTTAATTTTGCTATCCATAATGTATTTCTCCAATTCTTACATCCTTGAACTCAACTCTAGTTTTCTGGCAGAAAACTAGAAAAATGCGTGGAATTTTTTTCCTTGAGATTCATAAATACTCTTTTTTGATATCTTGAGATCTTATCAGGAACTAATTTGTTCTCTAATGGCTGGTACACTGTAATTAGGTACTTGCAGTCAAGTGTGTTCTTTCAGGCATAGTCACAAAACGTGCCATCAGTCCTGAAATTCTCAGGAAAACTAGGGGTTAAAAACATTCACAAAGAAAGCAGCTCGGCAAGGTGCAGCTCGCAGAAGAGTGAAGCTCTCCGCATGTCGCCTGCATCTTCCTTTTCCCAAGCTGTGTGTGGCATTCCGTGGTGTTCCGACGGAAGGCGGCCGAGGCTCCTGCGGTGTCACCGGGATTGCTCGTGCTGGTTGCTGAAGGCAGCGAAGGCACCAGGGAAGGAGCACAGGTGGGATGAAGGCGACCCTCAGGTTCAAAAAATTTGTCTCTTCCTCCACCACTGCCTTCACCTAAAAGGGTGGGATTTTAGTTGAACGGTGCCTGTCTGGTTTGCCGCTGTGAGCCCTGGTTGAACCCAAGTGGAACAGCCCACCCTGACGTCGATACTGTCCCATCCCAGAGTGCTGCCTGTGTCCACTGTCTGCTCTCATGGGAAGAGGTCGTTCAGGTCTGCTCATGAGCTGCTGCAAAACAAATTAATTTTTCAAGTAATTGATTGCTTGGCAGGTGAAAAGCATTCAAATTACTTTCACTAAACGTTTCTTGGCAATCTTACTGTTTCTGTTGTGTTGCGAGGGAGACAGCATCCATCATGGCTCACAGCCGCACTGTTAGTCATATGCTGGCCTGGATCGATGCTGCCCAGATTTTGGAAAAATGAATCCTCTAAGGGAAAGTGCAGCCTTTGCCAACCCAGTGAATCGATGATGAGGGGACACTCAACTCTGTGTATACCTGGCTTGTTTGAAGCTGTAGTTGCAGGGTCGTGAAGTACCACCCCAAAGTGCATGAACGTTTTGACAGCTCCGCTGCATCAGGTTGGATTTTTCCAGCACTGTTTTTCCATGTCCTGGGTTTGATGTCTTCAGCCCCACTGCAACTCTGTGGTCCCTCCTGGTGTGGGCAATGGGGACTGCAGGGCTTGGATAGGGAGTGGCTGGCCTGTCAGTGGGAGCCAGGCATGGTCATGGTCAAAAGAAAGCAGGTGCGGACTTCAGGGAAGCCTCTCTTGCCTTGTTGAAAATGTTTCAGTTAACAAACCAGTTCCTGAGCAAATCCTTTTTCAGTCTTTTCCTCAAAAACATTTCAGCTATTTTTTTGTTTTAGCTCCTTTGGTTTTGTTGCTTATTTTTTTCATATTGCCCGTGACCTCAGAGTCATGCCATAGCCATTTTAAAGCTGCTTCTGTAAAGGTAGTGGGTGTATGTGGGGTTTTTTAAAAGAAAAAAGCTACAATTTGCCATGTGATATTTTTCTATACATATGGGAATAAGGAGACAAGCGGTGATTGTGAGTTTCAGAAAATTACACTGCTTTCCTCTGAAGGTTGTCGGTGACTGTTCTTTGTGGTAGAATAATGACTAATTTTTCAAAAATGATTAATTAAAAAGAACTCTGCTGAGTGATTTTCCTTACTTCCTGGGGGCTTGTACATGGTGTTTTGCAGTGACTCTGAATGGAACAGCAAGACATGATTACAGCGTGTACCAGTGGAGATGTATTAATATCAACTGACCAAAAAGCTGAGGCCCGTGCGTCAGGACGCGTGTCTTTTACAGCACGTTTCTCCAAATGTAGGGATCATAGCTTGAAAATGTCTTGCTTAATCATTATTCGAGCTGTAGTTTTTGAGAAGGCTGATGACACAGATATAAACCTCACTGGACCCAGATTGGAGGAGTGTGTGTACGCGGCTTTGTAAAGCAAAAGGAAACGTCATTCTTTTTTGTTTATGTACGGGCATACACAAGTTTATGCATCTTCGGCTATCGTAGATACTGCGGGTGCTGCACGGGACATCTGTGATGCAAAGAGTGTTCAGTGATTCACTGATACAGAACATGAGGATGCCTGTGATGACTCACTTTTTCCCTCACGCTTTCTTTTCCCATTAAGCAGAAGCAAAGCTTAACAACTTTTACCAGAATTTAAGGAAAGGTTCATACAGGCTCTAATAGTTTGAGAGTTAGATGTATTTGAATACAAATTAAGTTTTCCTTGGGAATCCTTTAAGGGAAAAAAAGAATCCCTTATTTTTTTAGATAAGGAAAAATGAACTAGACAAAACACTTGAGAAAGGCTACAAGTATTAAGCTTGAAGCAATGCCCATTTCTGATACCAAGCTACAGCAAAGATGGCTAGTTCTTGGGGAAAAAAGGATAAAATTATATGAAGAATGTTCTGTTCTTCCAAACCCTAGCTTTTGTTCTCATTTACAGAAATAAACAGATGTTTCTATTTGACCACCTCAGAGTTCTCCCATAACAACTGAAAATTTAAAAAAAAAATGTTTTGGAAGAAAAAAGTAAAAAACTTTGGAAGCCACTCCGAGGAAGGAAAAAACTGGGCATCTGCTGCGCTGTTCAATGGTATCCGTTTTAGAAAAAAAACCTGAAACAGATGGGGTAGTCCCTCTTGAAGGGTTTAGACTTTCTTGTCATTGTTTTTCAGTGCCCCTTGTTTGATGTCAACATTTGGCTAAAATTGATAGAGTTTTGCCCAGCCTGCTGCTATTTGATGTTGATTCTGATTCAGCTTTTCAGGAAGGAAGAACTCTTATTTCAGGGACCACACGAGGGAGTGTTGTTCTGCGTGTCTGGCCGCAAGCAGCTCTCTTGCTAGCAAGGGCACTTGAGCTCCGTGGTTTTTCACTCTGTTAAAGGAAAACATTTTCTTCAGCAGTTCTCAACTTTTTCCAGGATGATGTAGTTTCTCAGTAACCCCAAACTTTTTTTTCAGTGTACAGTATTTGGAATTTATTGCTTCATAATGGCACACCAGCTTTCCAGCCTGTGCACCAGCCGTGCTGGGAGTGTGTGTGCTGTGGGAGGGTGAGTCAGGGGAAAGCAGGCAGGGTTTGCTTTGTGTACTTTCTGCTTCCCTCTTTCCCTGCTTATAGAAGCGCAAGTTCAGTTGGAGCTGCAAACCTTCTACCTCTAGTTCACTGGTTTGTGTTAGAGCATCTGCTATGTTGGAAATGTTTGTCCAAAAGTAAATTATTTTGCTCTTTAAATTTCAGTATGTAATCTTCCCAGAGCGGCAACCTTTCTGTGTCACGGAGAGGGAATTTGCTTTAAGCTTGTATAAACAAATTCTTTGGTGCTGCATTGTGCCTCAAGCTGGCATCCTACACGAATTAAATCTAGGTGCTTGGTAGCTGCGTAGTCACAAGTTGCTTGACTCTTTTCTAGTGCTTGAGGCATCCGGGATGACTTTTTGCGTTGAAGCAATAAGTGGTGCCTGAGACATGAAGTCAAGACTGGAGCTGATATCCATGTTTGCATGTCCCATAGGGCAGGTGGCTGCTGGATACTGCCAGGGCTGGTAACTGTTCAGGTGTTAAAATGAGGTCTCTATGGTAGATGCACCCAGAACAAGACTGGGCAACTCATCCAGTATCTGCTTTTCCCGTGAAGAACTGGAACCTATTTTTTGGACAAAATGCTACCACACATCCAAAGGAAAATGTGAAGAGCCCTGCAGAGACCACTTGCCAATCAATTTGAAGAGGAGCGTTATCTATGAGTGATGCTCCAGGAGACCCCTGAGAGGACAGTCCCTTTGAAAGCATTATTTTACGAGTCTCTCCAGAAGTGTGATCTCTCTGCAGTGATTTAGCAGGTGTATTTCAGCTACTTTTCCTAGCTACATATGGCCTACCACTTTGCTGGCTAGAAGAAAGTACTTCTCTAATGATGTGTGGCTGTTAGCCTCCTACTGACAGATTTTCCCAAGTGGCCTCTATGCTGGAGATTGAAATATTTTGTATTTTATTTCTTACAGTATCTTGTCCATGCATTCCTCCTTCATGAGACGTCAGAGGTCAGGATTCAGAGGCTTCAAGCAGAGATGCACAGAGTTCAAAATGTTGATGTACTTAAGGCACTCTCATGTGTAGTGGTCATACAGAAAACTGTCAGTTTGGCAATGCACTTTAGTTTGGCCTGTGGGAGTTAAGGCAAAGAAAGTATTCTATTTGACAAGAGTAGTAAATGATCAAGTAATTCTCTCAGGACTCTCTAAATAGCTCCAAATTGTTCCAGGAAACATTTTGTTCATCACAGCTGAGAGATGCAAAATCAGACTTGTGGATTTAGCTGCCTGGAGCAGTCTCAGTGGAGCAAATGGTAACATGTGGCTTTGTACAGTGGTATGATTAAAACCTACAGATGAACACAGATGATAGGTTGCACCTCTTTTTACAAGATCAAGTACTCCAATGCCCTGCAAAATGGAGTAAACACTCCACACTGGATTATCCATTTCAATCAGCCAGCTTGCAGATTGTTTCCACCATACTCAGTCCCAGAGGACATAAAATCTTCCTTGGTATGACTTAGTTCTTTTCTTCCCAAGTTTAAAAATTTCCAGTTTTTGTGGAACAAATGCTTCTGTTTTCTGAAACCAGCAAATGCATTTTTAACTGTATGTAAAAAAAACCTTTATATAACTCTGGTCAATCCACACATTAGAATATGCCAGCTTTCTGCATTTTTTACATCTAACTTTTCCATTTTTCTTCTCTCTTTCCCTATGCAAAAGTATATTTCTTATCTAGCAGAGTATTTCATAACACAACTGCCCTTGCCATTGAAGTGGCAACACTAATGTATCTATGACCTATTTCCTTGACAAATTCCTCTTTGCGTCTCAGAGGTGGCCTCTAGAACTGCCCACAATCTTCAAAAGTCTCTTCATTTCCTGCTCTTGTACATTATTCAGGATATTGGGCAAACTGCTGCGAACAGTTTCCCTCTGAGAAACAGTAAGCTGGGAGGCATGGCTATGCCATATAACCGACGATCTTCCAAAAATGCACAGTTGCACAACTTCTCTTCAGTCGGCCACAGGTCTTCTTGTTGTTGGCCAAGCTTTCAGCAAGAGGCCCCATAAGCCAGGAAAGCTGAGTGTATGTTAGGCCTCTGGTTATGAGCAGGATTTTAACCTTCTGCCGAGCTTCTTGGCAAGATAGAGCAAATACTGTCTTCAAGCAGGTCAAATGTACCTGACAACAGCACTGATAATGAATTTATCAGCACCACTGTCTATCCCAGGTGCTGGATGCAGGGATAGATCCCTTCCAGCTGGGGCTCACAACATACTTTTTGCTGAGGGGTGCTCCCAGGTTGTATTTCTGCCATCGAAAAATGGTTTTTTTTGAGAGTGCATGATTGAATTCCTGCAGGGTATGAGGAGGAACAAATGCAGAGATAAAAACCAGCGTGCTTTGAATATAGCTTGTGGCAGTCCTTACAATTTTCATTGCTAGAACTGAGGGGGAAGGCAGTCAATGTGAGGATAACTTTGTACTCGCCCACTGCTTATAGGCTCTTGTTAAACGTGTAGTGACAGAGGAACTGGCTGAGATCGAGCCAATCTTTGCTCTGACACACCAGGCCTCAGAGAGGCCCATTCATAGGACAGAAAAGTTGTTTCTTTCATGCTGTGGTCTTCCTAAATGATGATCTTTAAGTCTTTAGACTTTCAGGTGTTGGTGTACTTGTGCAGCCTTCTCAATGCCACAGCTGCTCCAAAACCGTTTTAGGATAGAAATCGTAAAGATTTATGAGGAACACTTTGGAGGATGAGTTGCTTTACTGTAGGGGAATTTGAAGAACTGGAAAATGGGTTAAAAATGGAAACTACTTTTAAATTTCACAGTAAGTGCACAAATACTTGCCCCTAGTATTTCCCTTCTCAGCATATTTGAGTCTTAGCAGCATTGTTGTTTCCCACCTCTACTGTTAGGAGTAGGTGAGGCATCAATATGAGCTGCAAGCCACTCTGCTTTTGATATAGCCCAGCTCATAGTTGGCTTTCTGGGCTGCAAGAGCAGGTCATGTTGAGCTTCTTGTCAACCAACACCCCCAAGTCCTTCTCCTCAGGGCTGCTCTCAGTCCATTCTCCTCACAGCCTGTGTTTGCAATTGGGATTGCCCGTACCCAGGTGCAGGACCTTGCACCTGGCCTCGCTGCAAGTCATGAGGTTCACACAGGCCCACCTGTCCAGCCTGTCCGGGTCCCTCTGGATGGCATCCCTTCCCTCCAGTGTGCCAACAGCACCACACAGCTGGATGTCATGGGCTAACTTGCTGAGGATGCACTGGATCTCACTGTCCATGTCACCAGCAAAGACATTAAACACCACCAGTGCCAATACCAACCCCTAAGGGACAGCAGTCATGGCATACATTATGATCTTTGTAAAACTATTGATGTGCATGTGTATTCATAGTTTTATTTGAAGAAGTGTTACTCCATTTTACAAAGTATGACTAAGACTTCCTGAGCAATTTTGGTCATTCATATTCAAGTAAAATGACCTAGGGCTGGAGTGGATCCAAGTAAGTGTTGCTAAAGTCAGGGAGGAGGAAGATCAAAAGATTTCAGATTACTTAGCTTCACAAAAGAAGGACATTGGGAAAGCAGTAGGATTATCCTTTCTTAGTAGGGACCAAATACTAGGGATGAAATGAAAGAGCTATTTAAGCTAAAGATTTAAAGGGCTATAATGTGGCACTGAATAACCTTAGGACAGAAATTAGAAGAGACTCTGAGACTCTTCTGAATGAAAGTAATGAAAGTAAAGGCAACAGGTTTGTGAAAAGACTTGTCTCCTCAGGAAGCTGTGATTGTGGCCTGAGCAAGTACTGTCATATTTGTCCATACCCAGGGCTCTTGTCTCAGAGGTGTCTTCCAGTCCCTGAACCATAGTTTCTGTAGCTGTAGGCCAAGCCTAGTTTACTTCCAGGCATACCTTCTAAAATTATTATTTATTTTCACACGTCAGCATGAGTAGATATCCAGAAAAGCCACCAGGCACAGTCAGCATGCATTCCAAATGTATGCTTTCAGCAGCCTGTAAGGCTTGCCAAACCTGTGGATTCGACTTCAGATGCTGAAGCATTGTGCTCTGTAGCAGCCTCTCCAGGTGTAAGACCCTGCTTCTGACTGTCTTGACTACCAATGCCAACCCTGTAGGGGGCAGGGGCAGTCAAGTGTGGGATGGAGTTAGGGACAGGACGTGTGGGTCCCCAGGTAGGTGGTTACTAAAGCTCTGAACTCTATTTTACAATAGTGCTCTTTTGAAATGATTACATGGTGAGCATGCTTTGGGAGGCCTGCAGAAGGGAGGGCTTACCTAAAGAAGGGATTCAGTCTGGACTGCCATCAGGTAAGGGAAAAAAAAAGAGGTCTGTATCCACCTGGCATGTTCAAAAAATGGTGCAAAATTAATACATGATGGTTCTGTTGGGTTTTTGCCTTTTTTTGTTGTTGTTGGGGTGTTTTTTGTTTAAGCACCAATAAAATGTTCCTTTAAATATTCTTAAGTGCTTTTTCTTACAGCTTAGTCTTCGTGATTCTTGACTTTGATTCTTGAAAAATACCGGTGTAGGAATTTCGTGGTTTTGGTAGAAAGGTAAAGCATTATTGTGACTGAGTGTGAACTCCTGTTTTTGGAATACTAGCTAACACTGAACAAAGAAACAAGAGAGGTAAGTGAACAACAGAGCAAATGTAGCCCTAGATAGTGTCAGAGATTGTAAGGAGGCTCTCACAAGCCAGTCTCCATGGTACACTGCGTACATTTCCATGGTCTTGTTTATACAAAGAAGTATTGAGTAGGCAGTTTAGCTGTTTTTCTTCCTTTCTGCAGGCAGTCTTACATTAGAGGATTTTAATAATGCAATTACCATTGTACTGCTTAGTACACCTACAAATTACCTTGCATTCTCCCGCCTCTTCCCTAACACAGGAGGCATACCACAGAGTGATGCTGGAGAAGAAGCTGTTCAGAGATTTCCCCTCCTCCCTGCTCTTCACAGCAGGAATAAGCCTGACTCCATTTTGAGGGAGAGGAGCCACTCAAAGGGCTGGAAGGGGAGTCAGGGAATGACAAGACTGTTTGAAGGATAGGTACAATATTGCAGAAGAGACTGGGTGGAAGAGGGATTTGGAGAGAGGAAGGTGATGGCAGGGGAAGAGTAGAAATGGAGAGGCAGCCCTGGCTTGACTCCCACTGATTCCTCTTGATTCTAAAAAGGACATCAGTGATACCTGGATGGACAAAGCAGGCAAGCGATGCAGCTGGACTTAGCCGTCTTCCGCACAGCCTCATGGTTTTACTGCCTGTTCTAGGCCAGAGCACTGACTGGAACATCATGGTTCACCACCTGGAGCCAAGGGTCAGGCTGAGAATGTGCCAGCTCTTCCCAGCAGGTCTGGGGTGCCCCTGTTCCTTCACACACCGTTATGCCCTGACACAGCAAGAAGCATCATGTGCTAGTTAAAACCAAACTTGAATACAGCTTTTAAACTACATTACTGTTTGAGAAAGGGAAGGATTGTCTTAAAGGGCTGCCAAATGCACAAATCAAGTATGTCCCATATACTCAGCAGCAGTTCTGTGTCTGGGGTCTCATGGAGCTGGTAGGACCAGAGTCAGATAGATGAGCTCCTTCTTCCCCAGATGTGAGAGAATATGCACAAAAAGGCTGTGCCAGGAATAGAGATGCCTAATCTAAAGGCCTTGAAGTGTTTGTGAGAAGGGTCATGTGAATCTGAAAGTTGGTGGCAAGTATCCTGCCCATGGGACTTGCACTTGCTGAGACATGTTTATGTAGATGGAAGAAGTTGTTTGTCCAGATGGCTCTCAAATATCTTCACTCTCCATTTCCTTGTAGCAGTAAAAGAATTGCATGTGGATCACATTCAGGAAGTTGGCCCTCTTTATTTTTCAGAAGCCTAAATATTTATAGTTTTCTTTCTGGGAGAAAGAAAACCAGGTGAAATTGCATAAAAGTCCATCTATCAAGAGGAATTAAATGAGTTGACTCATCCTGTTGACGGAGAGGAGAGTTTTGTGGTTACAACCGAAGGCTGAGGCCAGCTCTGTGCTCCAAACCTTTGCCAAGGCAGCTGGGTCACATCTGGGGTGTGAAGCTGTGAGAGCCTTGATACCCATGGTTTTTCCTGGCAGGAATGCCTTGTGTACAGGTAGTCCCTCTGGCAAAGCTGCACACAGCCTGCCGGGTGTTTCTTTTGTGGGCTGGAGGTTCTCTGTACAGCAAAAAGTGGTGCTGCTGAAACAAGGGTATCCCAGCCAGAGGCAGGTTTAACAGATCGGCCTTCCCGTGTGAGTGAAATGGTTGGGAGCCTTGGGGTAGGGAAATCTAGAAAACTGACTTGGCAGATTCCCTCTGTGTTCAACAATAAGTTGTAGTAGGGCGCTTGGGGATAGGTAATAGCTTTCCATCCGCTTTCTCTTACACCTTTGTCCCTCTTGATACACCACTGCTGCATGATAGGGCTGCAGCACTCAAAAACTCAGTTTGTCAATGAAAGGCTGCATTTGTTTTCAAACTTTGGCGATATTAAAGAATATCATGGGTGATTTTGTTTGCCCAGCTTGAAGCATCTTGAAAAAGGCATGGATTACTGCATACTTTTCAGAAAATGTGGTCTGCATTTAAAATACTTCCAGTTTTTCAAAAGGGACAAGCAATTTTAGATGTCTAATTTAGGCCAGCAAGCTTAAGATAGAAAGCACTAGGAAAATGCCAACACTTTTAATGTTGTCTGCCACTGGACAGGATACAGTAGGGTTTATATGCTGTGGCAGATGAAGCAGAATTAGCTTTTTATAGTGTTAAACCATGGCTCTTTTCAGTGAGGTTATTCTGTATGTTTCCTTCTTCTTGCCTCCAACAAAAACACTGTAAAGTGTGGGCTGTGAGGGCAGGGAATACTAAGAATGCTATGAATGCTTTTTCTCACTGCTTGAAAGAGAATTGGCTGGAAAACTTAAGCCACTGGATGGTTTCTTGCTGAATGCTGGTTAAAGTGATGCAGGTTTAGCGTTTGGAGAACACATCTTTGGAATACTTTTGTGAGGTAAAGGATGATGGCAGAGACCATTGCAAGTTCAAAACCAAAGGGGCTGTGGAAAACAAATTTTAAATCCACAAATTATATGTAGTACTAAAGTCAAACATATGGCAGAGAAATACCACATATTAATCATGTACTGAAAAATAAGTATTTTGCCTGTGAATTTGAAAGACGAGACAACCCAAAATATAAACAGACTGGTTTAAAATAATGACAAAATGATATTAACTCTCCATAACTAGGGTATTTTTTTCTAATTTCTATTGTGTTTTGGTCTTGTTTTCTAATTCCTCCTGGAAGCAGAGTATTTCATTTGTCTGCTCAACACTTCAGGAAATGCATTGGAAACACCCAAGAAATTGTCTTAAAATGTCTGTCCACTAGTACCCCTTTCCTCACATAGCTTCTATTGCATCTCCTGTTACTGGCTTCACACAGTGGCATATACTTTTTGTGTTCCCATCCCTGTGTCCTTCCTCTCCCGTCTCACATCAATGCCCCTGCACAGCTCCCCATTCAGTGGAAATGTGAAGTGAAAGGTAAGTCTTCCTTCTGAGAGCTCTTTTCAGCTTAATTCACAGCATATTGCTCCTCATCTCCACTAGGTTTAGGATGAGAAGACTGTTGTATTTTGCTTCCTCCAGCTGGGGAAGCAGAAACCTCACAGAAAATAAAGGTAAGGGTGGAAATCAGTCCAGTTCCAGCTGCAGTGATTCCCAGTAGGTTATCGGGTGAAATTCTGACTATATTGAAATCACACATATTCACAATTTTCTCATGAGGTTTACAGCCATGCACAAAATAATAGGCTTTATATGAATACAGTGAATAATACATATTTTAATCCTACCATAAGAGCAAAATAGCAGTGGCCGATAAATACTGGGATGCCGAATAAATTATATCCTTTACATTCCAGAAAATATTTGAAGTACTGGAAGAAAGGATTTTGAATGAGAAAAAATAAAAGTGTGTGGCAGTATGAATTCTAATTCACTCAGGAAGTATCCATGTTCTTTCAAAATCAGTGGGAGTACCGTATTTATTTTGCATCTTTTATTATTGCTGTCTTTTATCATAGGTACTGCCTTTTTGGCTGAGAAAAACCATCTTCTAAGATCATATGTATAACTCCTTAAACACTGAGACATATGAGGAAGGGGTAGAAAAAAAAGGAGCTAAGGTAGGCAGTCATACGTTTTCAGAAGGAAATTAATTTCTCATTAGGTGACAGGCCAGCCTGGTATCATGATCTCTCACTGCCCAAGCACTGGATATTCTTCTATATTTCATTGTTCCATAAGCTTGTGTGGAAGAGTGGCATTAAAAGGTTCCTAGTGGAATTCAGTTTAAAAAAGCATGAATCTGAAGAAATTGGCACTGATGTGATCTTTCCTAAGGGAATAAGTCCAGTAGTGAGCCGTGAAGGACAGACTGTTTAACTGTAATCTTGTCTGCAGGTTTAGAAAGACCAGACTGATTTTTGTTACATACTCACAAAAGGTGAACATCAATACTACTGGAAAGGAGACCTTTAAAATCAACAGTCTCTCCCATTTTAGATGGAACACACCCAACACTGTCCAAAGACTGCAGAACACAGTTGTCTGTTTTCACTGCTCTTTCTCCTTAAGGTTTGTGTGGAAATTAGGAGTTTGCGATGTTTTATTTATGCACTTGTTCCTCCTCAGTCTCAAGTACTTCCAAAAGAGTGGCAACATGCTAGTTTAGGTCTCCATCTTTCCAACTTTTACGTACCCCTAAAATTTAATACATAGGGGTAACTGCAGTGAGATCAACTAGTTCAGTATGTAGAAATCTGAAAGACGTACATTTCTTGAAGCACTATGTTGCTAACTTTTCTGAGTACAACAGTTCTGCATGCCAGAAAGGTTTGTTGGTTTGAGTTTTTTCAATATATATACATACAGTGGAAAGTGACAGATACATTAAAACCTCCAGTTGGGGTTCAGTGTGCTCCAGTAGTTTCGTGGTTGTTTTTCTCACACAGACTTAATGATAGCTTGAAAGCACATTGCTATAAAAATGTCACTGAATTGTTTGCACTTATCATAGTTATTTTCTGGAAATAGTTTTTTACAGTTTCTTGCCAGAGATTAGGATCATATGAGGAAAGGAGAATTATTACTCTGCTTGTCAAATTTGCACAGAAATGCACTTGCCATGATGCAACAGTGAATCACCTTTTAAGCTTGGCACAGGTGTTAAAACTAAAACTCAAAGAAAGCAGCATCTTAAATGTGAGCATGTGCGGGACTGCAAAAATCCTTTACAAAGGACCAATCCTGGCTCACGGTACTCTTAAGTCACCTTATGAGTGGGTCAGTCTGAGAGCTCACATCTGCCAGAAGGGACAGACTCACTCTTTCCTCGCTTGATCTTACCCAGTGTGTCTTCCCCCTCCCATTAGGTCTTGGCATTTTTTTATAGTGAACCAGTTCATCTGTCAAACCCAGCCAAGGTTTTACAAGGCTAGGACAAACAGTTATTTAACCCAAAGTTACCAAGACTTAATTTGACTATCAGGCTATTAACTGCTACTGAACCCTGAGGTACCATTTTTAGTCACTTTTCACTCAGAATCGTCTGGAAAGCTCCAATCTATCCCTTGGGTGTTTAAAAAACTTCTTACTGTTCTTTCAGTGCCTGAAAACTTTCAGTATAAGGGACAGTAACCCCTCTGAGAATCTAAATTACTGGAACCAAACCTAATTATCGCAGAGAAGTAGGAAATTCAGCCTTGATGTGCCCTCGAGGCCCGGATATGAACCAGTCATATATAAACTTTGTTTTGTTGAGAATCTGGGATTATCATATTAGTCATCAAGGCTAAGATCATGGGGGAGACTGAAGAGCTGAACAGGCTCATTCCCAGTGGAGTTTGTGTATTTCTTTTTTCCTTATGGCAAGGATGGCAGTGAGTTTGACTAACCACAGGTTTATGAACCATGAGTTTTGTGTCCAGGTGGACAGGTCACCGTGTAGGAGGGAACACTGTGCACTGCAGTGACTCTGATTCAATGTCCCCCACAGCAGACTGACAGATCATCTCTCTCACACAGGTCAGGAGGTCGCGCGATGAGCTGGCTCACTCGGCGCTGCCATCCCAGTTAAAATGCAGCCAGCACAAAACCAGGCTAACATTTTCAATCTAGGTCAGCATGTTAGCCTGCTTCCCTACCCGTCCTCATTCCTACCTTTACCTAGGAGAGACTTTTGTGGAGCTTTCCCCCCCCACGGAATGTTCCTGCTGCTTCCCCAGCATCAGTATGATGGCGGTGTGATTCAGATGAGCTCACAGATACAGAAAGGAGCTGGCCTGCCCTCTGAGGCAGCTTGTCATGGTCTGTGCAACCAGAAATTGCAGCATCAAGGACTGCATCAGGACTGGGGGACTGATAAGTCATGAGGAATGCCTCCATTTCAGTAGTGAGAGGGACCTCAGAGGATGCAGCAGAATGTCTGTTGGAGGGAGCCAAAGAATCATGTGGGTGTGCTGAGGACCTCCATCCAGCTCCTGATGAAGCACTCTGGCTAAAAGGAGTTGGTGCCTTATGTGGGGGCTCTTTTCTGTGGCACATCTCAGCCGATGAACCCTCGCTTGCTAAGGTAACACTGTTTGCTCTTGACATTCCAGTTCAGCATGGAGGCATGAGACAATAGGAAAGACAAAGAAACCACATGCCCCAGTTTTATGGTCTGATAAGGACTGAAGGAGGGAGATTGCTCCCAGTCCCAGGCAGGCCTCTCAGTTTTGTGTCACCGTGTTATCCAGAGGCCGAAGATAAGGTTACTGTCAGCCGTCCTCCTTCCAGTGTGGTTAACATCACCCTTGTGACTGCAGCGCGTTCAAAGGAGCCTGGGGAAAACAGGAGAAGACATTCGTAGTGATTGTTATAATTAAAATTAGTGGGGAGCTGTGCTCACACCTTTTTAATAGGTCTTTGTTACAATCTCATTTTCTAAAACTGAACTCACTGGAGTCCTAACTTGAGCTGTTGTTAACCCCAATTATTTGGGTCACATTTTGGGGACCAAAGCTAGTGTTCAAGGAACTGGAGAACTGACGTTAACTCCACAGTGCACTGGTGCAGGTGTTTATTGTGTCAGCACCATGTTGGTGCTTGGTGACATTTTCATTTTACCAGAGGATCTTTAAAAGTGTGAACTGGCTTGCTAGAAGACATTTCTAGGATGGGGAACAAATATTTTTTATTGCAAGTTCTTGCTTTAGTTTCCTTTCTTTGTGGCGGCTGCTGGGCAGATCTGTGCTTGCAAATGGGCTCCTTGCAAACCCCCAGCAGCCCATGGCCAGGAGTGCCCAGATGATGTGGAGCTCCCCCCAGGTGCTGCTGTCTTCCTGTTGAGTAAAGAAGCACCTTGCATTTGACTTCTGGAGGCATTGTCTCCTTATCTTTGGCACAAGGCTGGGCACAAGTATGTCTCACAAATCAGTGTTTCTTTGAATTGGTTTCCTGGCAGGCTTTGTACCTTTTGGTATGTGCTTAGTTTGTAGTTCTACTGCTGTTGACCTGTCATTCAATGTTGGCTAAATTAGACAAAAGCAAAATTTAACATCAAGGTAGAATTTTGTGGCTATATTTGATACTATAAATTTTAAGTTAGTATTTGTGTCAGCCACGCTCTACAGGATTAGGCATTTAATAAGGCAATAATGAACCTCACAGAAAACTGTTTCTGAATATACAAATCATAAAAACAGAAAAGAAAGATGCAAAAGTGCCAGAGCCAACCATTCCCTGAAATGAAAGTATGACAATATCTGAGTAACTAATGCTGAACAAAAACAAAATGTCTGCAAAAAGGTCCAGCTTCCTGGCTTCTCGCAGACCATCGCCGTGCTGCTTTTGGAGGCGTGTTTGTATCACGGCTTTCTGATAACAGTAACTGCTGTTCATGCTCTTCTTTGCACAGCACTATCGAAATACTGTGACACAGACACGCTTAATTCTGAGGGGAGCATGAGGGCCCTGTTTGCACTGCACCCATCAGACTGCTGAGGGGTTGCTGGGGTCCCGTGGGTGAAGATTACCTTGTGGCACCACTCCCGTAACTGGACTGGTACTCTCAGCTCTAGGAACCCACTTACAAAACTTTCAGCCGCTGTTACAGTATTTCGGCTAGGTTGCTATTTCATGATTTAAGGCAGTTGGTGTTTTTCTGCTTCCTGTGTCAGCACCCAATAAGGACAGGACTGCATAGCAAGTTGTTGGATCAGAGAGCTGGTCCAGCTCAAAACTCATCTTTTGCTCCTTTTTTGCCACTGGGTGAATTTACAGCAAGTCATTTCCTTTATCATGCAGTCACACAATTTTTAGCATTGCGATGAGGAGGAGACTGGGAACACGAAGACAGCAGTGATGGGAAGGTGTGACCATCACTTTAGGAAGCAGTTACACTAAAATTGGATTAAACAAATCAGGAAAACATCTTAACTTTTAGCTCGCATAAATATTTAGTGGCTCACAGTGGGAGAGAGAGACAAACTTCTGCACAGAGGTACTCTTTCCTTTAGCCAAACAGACATGCCTGTGTAAACAACCTCTTGTGAAGAGATTAGAATTTAGTGCAGTGATCTCATACTGCTCGGGGAAGGGAAGGTAATTGAGAATTACTGCCTCCAAGTATGCAGCTGGAGAGGTGGAGGAACAGAGTGGTCAGAGCACTCAGTGATACGTTTCTGGTGACAGCTTCTCTAGCAGTGCTTGCCGGTATGAATTTCTATACCAGGACTGACAGAGGACTGACAGCAGCATTTAACTTGTCAGGACAGTTATGCAAAGGCTTAAGGAAGCATCAAGGTTTGTGTTATAGGGAGCTGAGAGAGAAACCTTTCTCTGCTGCATTCCTTATGCCCTTCCTGTTTCCACCCCACCTCCAAGCTTCAGTGTTGGCAAGGGAACCTAAGAGCCTTTTTAGCAACAGGGAAAGATCTGTGAAGTGTTTAATTTGGAGTAAATTATAGTGCTGAAAAGATGATTATCATGACCATCATCCTCTTGTACTGAAGAATGATGCGGTTTCAGGGTCTCTGCTAGTTCTGCCTCCCTTTCTGCAGATGTCTCACTTTCTTGTGATCTGTATTTCAGATCCATGTTTTGTCATGTGGGATGAGGCATTCCTGGGTGCTGGCAATAAGGCAGGAACACACCTGCAAGATGACAAAGCTAAAGTAGTGGGGTTGGAAATCACATGGCAGAGGAGGGCAAGGAATCACAGAATCAATTAGGATGGAAAAGACCTGTGAGATCATCGAGTCCAACCTATGACTGAACACCACCCTGTCAACCAGACCATGGTACTGAGTGCCACGTCCAGTCTTTCCGTAAGCACCCCAGGGATGGTGACTCCACCACCTCCTTGGGCAGTCCATTCAAACGTTTAATCACTCTTTCTGTGAAGAAATTCTTCCTAATATTCAACCTAAACCTCCCCTGGAACAGCTTGAGGCTATGTCCTCTCATCCTGTCACTAGTTGCCTGGGAGAAGAGGCTGACACTCACCTTGCTACAACAGGAGTCTTAATTGCCATTTAACTCTTTTTTACAAACTTTCTATGGTGGAGGAATTACATTAGAGAGGTAGAGCTGCATAACAAAGAACGTGTGACTCAGGAATGGCAGCACCATCTCAGTAGTTTTGTGAGGTGGTGCTTTGATGTCCCTTCAGGAGGGGTCAAGGTACTGTGCTGGCCAGCAGGAAGCTTTACTTGCTATGCACAACTCAATCTCTTCCCTCCTATGATCTGCAGGTGGGCTTAGTCTTTTGAAACCTTTTGGATATTTGGAGACAAGCACATCTAGAGGTTTAGGCTGGCAGTAGCCAAACTTCAAAGGCCTGAAAATCAAGACATAATCAGAAGTTGAAATGCTTGTATTTTGTTTTGGGTTTTTTTTCTCCGTGTTTTTTTGTTCACTTGTTTGTTTTTTGTGAAAAACCTGGAATGAAAATTTCTGCCATTGAATAAGATTTCAAGGTCTTACACTCTTTGACAATAAGCTGTCAAGAAACCAGACTTACTTTTGGGTGCCTCTCCTATGAGGAACGGCTGAGAGAGTCGGGGTGGTTCAGCTTGGAGAAGAGAAGGCTCTGGGGAAACCCTATAGCTGCCTTCCAGTACCTGAAGTGGGACCTACAAGGAAGATGGAGAGGGACTTTTTGCCAGGACCTGTGATGACAGGACAAGGGAGAATGGCTTCAAACTGAGAGTATGTGTAGATTAGATATTAGGGAGAAATTCCCTACTGTGAGGGTGGTGAGACAGGTTGCCCACTAAACTTGTGGCTGCCCCATCCCTGCAAGCATTCAAGGCCAGGTTGGATGGAGCCCTGAGCAACCTGGTCCAGTGAAAGGTGTCCCTGCCCATGTCAGGGGGGTTAGAAGTACAAGATCTTTAACGTGTCTTCCAAGCCAAACCATCCTGTGGTTCTATGATTCTATGATTTTGTTACACCCAAACACTGTTGAGGCATGTAGAACCAGAGCAGCAAGCCTTACACAAAAAGGGAAATTTGTGAATCTGGAGTTCTCTTGACATTTTGTAAACGATTTAGGTTTGCTTTAATTTCACTTTTTTGGTTTCTTTGCTACTGTTTGTTAGCTGGACTACTAAGCAATAATATTTTCACTTAGCTTTATTTATATTCCAGACAAAGTGGAGTTCTTTTACCCCTTTCTGTTATGAAGAAAGTGCTGAAATTTGAAGTTTCAGACTTGTGCTTCATGGTATCTAGAGTTACAAGTACGTCTCCCTACCAGGATATTTTCCAGCTGAAGTAATTCTTGGCGAGGCTAAAAGGCCCAGAACATAAAAGATGGTATGTTGTATAAAACAAAACCTGTTTCTATACAGTATCTTTTTTTTTTTTTGAGTAGTCCATAGCACTAATATGAGAAACTTGACTGAGATCAGCTTTTACTTAGAAATAATTTACTATAGTAAATGATAATATTTATACAGCAAATATTTACACAAGTTTAGAATTTATAATATTTATATTATAAATATAAAGCCAGTGAACTAATAGGAAAAATTAACTTGTAGGAAAAAATAGTGATAAATAACTGAGAAAAATTCAGATACCAACAACTCAGCTTCTTAGGAAATACTTCTAGGTTTTGTACACTGGGATGAAGTTAGTGGAGAGCAAAATAAAGGTGGTATTTCTGAGGATTTCTGCATGTGGGAGATGGAAACAGAATCCTCACTTTTTACATTGTCTTTTCCCCTCCAACTTTCTGCACTTTCTTACCAGAGGAATCGAAGAACAGATTAGCTCTGTAAACTGTGCTGATACAGAGCTTTCTGATTAATTATCCAAATCTGGGCCCTCCTCTGGCACTGGCCTCCTGTGCCCTACCCCTGTGCTCCAAGTTGCCACCCTCTCTGCTCTGCCAGCAAAATGTCCATGGGCTCAGTGGGCGCGACCTGTCTGACAATGCAATCCCACATTGGCACCGTGAGGTGTGAGGGTGCTCAGCCATGAGCAGAGAAGGGAATGAGACATCAGGGAGCTGAGGATACCTTATGCCAGTGCTGCTGGCAGAGGATTGGCTGCACAGGTCTGTAGGATCAATCCATTTGGTAGCAAGTCTTCTTCTGACAGCCTTCCATGTTGCTTTAACTCAAGACAGAAAGAGAGACCAATCTCTGGCCAAGTATTACATGAAGTGGAAGGTACCATGGTCCAATCCTCTGATTTGTGTGGTGAGATTGACCTTCCAAAGCTGCACAAGGTTCAAACTGTGTGTTGTTAGAGAGAGAAATGCAAAGAGAAATAATAATAAAGTATATGAGATAAAGAGGTGGCTATGTCACAGCAGCACAGAGTATGTTTTATAGCATAAAATCAAGAATATATATGGCATGAGAGCATGGGGGACACCACGAGAGTGCAAAGCTTGTAGAGATACTGCTGGAGGACTCTACTGGGTCCACTGTGTCAAATGTGGCAACTGGGTCTAGCAGTTTCTATTAATACTTTTAATACTTTGATGTGATTCAGAATTTTTAATTTTCATTTTCATGTATAGTTCTAGTTCTACCATGGTTGGTAGCTGCTCAGCAAGGCAATCCATGTGACTTTCTCTTATCTGAGAGGAACATGATTCATCTCAGATGACGGGATTACACATGAGCGGGATTTACAGTATTGTATATTATTTGGAGTTGGGTTTGGAAATACTTTAAGAAGAGTTTCCTGACTGTGTATCAAGAATGTACCTAAGTACATAAACATGGATTTCTCCATCTTCACCCTCCTACATGCAAACAATACAGCCCTTCAAACAATGGGAGATTACTGCACTTCATGAAGCTCGGGTCTTTCACTCAGGCATGTAGAAGAAGTGATATGGCAAAACTTCCTAATGTTGCTAACAGCATTCACAGTTTTGTCAAGAGAAATCTATAGAAGGAAGCACACGAATTAAAAATGTTAGCATATCTCATCTGAAATGCCATATTTTATGAGAAAACTTACTTTTATCTGCAAACTGACTGCCTAGAGTATTTGTGTGCTTGTAAAGTTCTGCTGGGAAATGGGATACATTTTCATTCCTAATGTAGATTTTTCATTATGAGGGTTTAACAGCTTCAGTCCCCCAGACCATTGTAATATTTCTGGTGCAGTATCTTAGACAACACAAGTCTAAATGCTGCAAAAGTTAGCTTTTAACATAGATTCTTTAGAAGCGGGTGTAAGAGTTAAATGGACATAAGATTAACATAGGCCTAGGACAGATTTCCACTTATTTTTCTGAGGAATGATAGCTGCATCTCTAATCATCCCAACCCCGATCTTTCAGTGGCCATCCCTGCTGTATTTTGCTGGCGTGACTTTAGATGTTGACTGAAGTAGGGACAGCAGACCTGGATGATGATGCTCAGACAGGCCATCTGAGCACAGACACATCCATTTTTTTTGTCCCTGTTACAGGCAAAATATTGTCTGGCAAGGGGACAAGACAGACAGCTGAGGATGGGAGCACCCAACTGTAAATCTGGGGTCACAGGCTTCACTGGCACAGAAAGAGAAAAGAAAAAGAAAAAGAAAAAGAAAAAGAAAAAGAAAAATAAAAGAAAAGAAAAGAAAAGAAAAGAAAAGAAAAGAAAAGAAAAGAAAAGAAAAGAAAAGAAAAGAAAAGAAAAGAAAAGAAAAGAAGAAAAGAAGTTGCATTCCTTCTATTTAAGTCTGTTTATAAATTGTTTTTGCAGGCAGAACAACTGCCTGATGAGTACGCTTATTCCAGTAAAGCTTTAAACAGCTTCACTAGTGCTGGCATTGGTGCTTCTGGCAAACTGGTTGAGAGAGAGAAACAGCTTTCTGAAAAAACCCCTGAAATGATAGTTCTTTTTCTCTCTGAATTTCTGGTATCAGCACACTGTAAGGTCAGGCAGGAGCTGGTGCAGCTGTGCTGCACATCTTGGTGGCACTTCATCATAACCTGTAACATGGAGTTGCACCCTTGATTGGCTTTAATTCACTGCATCTCCTGATTTAGGGAGATTAGTTTAAAATGCTCTTCCTAGTGTGTCACTGAAGGTGCTCTTGAAAACCCTACTTCATCTGTCTAAGAAGTTATTCCCTCCTTTCTCACTCCGTCTCCCAACAGAAGATGGATGCCCTCACAGCAGCAGGGGCACACTGAAACAGAATGAAAGGTCTGTCAGTTGGGTGGAACCTGTCAAATCTTGGCATAAAACTACCTTCAGGAGCAGCTTAACTGAGCAGCCAACATCCTTGCAAATCAGCTTTGGCACAAGTGCTCCTGCAATGGAAATAACCAGAGCTGAGGTTAAAGCCATGCCACACTCACTTTCTGTGCTCAGACTGGGTAAAGACAAAGGGAAAAGGGGGCTGAGTACTCCCCACTGGAGGACAGGCCAGTTAGCAGATGCTTTTACTCTGTTATGGCTCTAGTGGTTCTGGAAGATGATTTCATGAAGTATTTGTCTGAGCTTTTCCTTTAATATGGTGTTTTTTGGATGTATAGTTCTTTAATTGACCTAAATGTTTTTATTACATGGAGAATCATTATATACAATGAGTCAGATTAGTAGGAGAAAAATCTGAGATGAGTAAGGAATTGGCTAATGGGAATACGACAACAATTAGTGCTGGAAGCTGAAATGTTGGAACTTACTAGAAAAATTCCTGTTGGTCTTGGGAGCAGTTTAGTATAACAGACCTTTGCAATAAAATAACCGTACTAATGAAATATGCTGATGACTCAAAGCTTGGAGTTGTAATGAAGAGAAAGGAGGATTCACATATCCCTTTCTCAAGGAGAAGGAAGGAGCTGGATCTTGCAAATCAGACAAATGGAAGTGGTGTGATATAGGGAACAAAGTGCCTTTTAAAAGAGGTGAGATGGAGAGTTTGGCTGTTCGGGTTAGAAAAGCAAAGCCTGAGAGGATTTGATTGTTACCTGTCTGGAAGATAAACATCAGGGAATGCTTAGGACTGTTTCAGTTATAGGCCTGTCCTATTGTATAAACAGATGCTCTGAAGAGGGACACATTTAGGCTAGAAGTTAGAGAATATTTTGAACCAGCAGAGGAGCAAAATTCTGCAACAGCTTCCCAATGAGAGAAATGGAGATGCTTACCTAGTTCTGCCTGTGCGCTTCGGTGATTTACAGAAGGTTTTGTGTGATGTGGATGTTTGTGAGAGTAGAGGATTTGGCTTGAGATGCAGAATTCAATATTATTTTTCCTGGCTGGGAATATCTGAAAAAAACCCCCCACTGACGTTATTGTAAGTTCTGTTCATAAGCTATTCAAGCTGCTTACTTCAGAGTGTGATCTTCCCTCTTATTTCTGGTAATTTCATTAGGTTGCTAACAAAGCTGACGTGGATTTATCACCGGCTTTCAAAATTAACAGCCTGTTGCTCTGAATTGAGAAAGATCACACCTCTCCCAGCTGTTGTTGTAGGTTGTCAGCAGAGCTTGTTCAAACACCGTGCCACGGGTATGCAGTGAGTCAGAGCTTTGTAAGTGCTCTTTGCAGCTCAGAGAGACAGGGATTTACCCAAATTTCTATCAATAATCTTGTACTTAGATCTTGTAAAAGATTCCCATTGCAGGAAAGAGTGCCAAGTGTCTGAGTACTGCAAACTACGCCCCTGTGGCCACCTGGGCTCAGCAGGAGGATGTTTGGCATTGTCCCACTCAAGAAGTGCTGATTTCCTGTAGGGTGGCACATCAAAGGTTCAGGAACTTCAGGCAGAGGCTTTGCATGTAGCAGGGTACTGCCAATTGCCATGGCTGTAGAGAATAACCAGTTAAAATAACACATGGATTAGGTGGGAGAGAATTTAGATATGGCAAACAGCACGTGTGGCTGGGCGATTTCCAGGACTGCTCACCTCAGTCCCAAGTTCCTGTGTCTGTCTACCTGTGAGTGCAATGGCTCAAAGAGGGCATAACAGAGCTTTGCTTATCTAGAAGCAAATTCTCTTAGTCTTAGCTTTGTTCCTGATTTGATTTTTGTAATTTATTGCCATCATAATCGGAGCCCTTTAGCCGTAGCTGGAACCATATCTGCGGGAAGCTTGGTGAGCCCCTGTCCCTTACCACACCTCCGTTCTATATCTATAGGCCTCTCGTTGTATAGAAAAAAGAAGTCTACAAGGGGTGTCTGAGTTTTTTTCCAAGGTTTTTCCAGTCTTTTGAGTAGAAGACCTGCTCTGATAGCGTTCTCATCCTAAAGGTGATCCCATTGGCTTTCCATTTTTGTCATCATCTCGCCACACCTTACACATACAAAATCATAAGGATTTTGCTTGGTCCAACAACTGTGCACTCTCACCTGTGCCAAACAGTATCTGCATGTGAACACACATGCATGTGTGCTGACCACAGTGTTTAAGAGAGCTTTTGTTCAGAGAAATCTTGTATGTTGGAATCAAAATATCCCTGGTGATGTATGCAATTCTGCTGCAATTCTTGATGGAGGTGAAGCCTGCTTTTTCCTCCTACCCATCCAGTGCAGTAGGTAGGCTATGAACAAGGCAGGCTGCTTGAAATGCTGAGTGACAGATATACAGGGAGGTGGTATGACAGCCTGTTATTTCTCAGAAATATCTATTCAGTAGAATATGTCACATTTCCAGCCTTTCACCCCATTTTAAGATGGAAAAAAAGACAGAAATGCAATTTTTTTTCGTAAAATGGATGCTTATAATTCATGCACACCTCTAATTCGTGAGATTTTTTAAAGAACTGTAACATGAAAATTAAAGTATTAGAAAATATTTTGTTGACTGAAGAAAATGAAACATTGTTAACACTTAATGAGCTCTGTTACCTGCTGCCTATGCAGCTCCATATCTATACTCAGCTGAATGGCGTTGTTGGAACTATACAGAGCAATGGACCTAAACCAACCATGAATTAAATGAAATACCCTTCAAGTGGTTTGATCTGGAGTCTAAATTAATGAGCCATCTGTAAATTACATGTTTCCAATATAAAATTGTTCACAGAATGAAAAGATGGCCACATTGAGAAATTTGTAAATTTTGCTTAAAACCTATATTAAGGATTATTTGAGAGGTGGAATGGTGTTTAAAAAAACCAGTAGTTTTCTGTTCAAGCCACCTGACTGAACACTCTGATGGCTGAATTCTCCATGAATTTCTGGTTCCCTGCAGTACTGGGCAAGGCCCCACTCTGGCTTTGCTACTTGTGCCCAACATCATTCTGCTTCTGTGTTTCTCTAGATGTACCGTTCTCTGAGTGCCTGGAAATTTTTTCAGGGTAGCTGTTGAGGATTTTTCTATGATTCTTTCAAGTGTCTTACATCCCAGACTGAACTGCCATGTAATTGTGTAGCACCGGATTCAGGTGAATCCAGTGTTTTATATGAGCCTTGGTCTCAGTGCCATACTTGTGGGCAATTGTAGACAAACTCCACAGAGCTGCTTCTCTGTCTACTGATGACTTAATATACTGATGACTTTATTAATTTTTTTTAATTTGCCACTCCAAAACTGTCTGGGCAGTCCCAAATAGACCTAGAGGACTCCGAACGTATACCCAGAAAGTCCTGTCTTGTGAAATAATGTTCTTCACAGTTGTTCTTGGTACAAGTGCACTTGTTTGGGATAAAACTCTGGTTTGCAGTGGAATGTTCACGGAAATTATTAGACTTCTTGGCACACTTCACCACCTGGTAGTTACTGAGCAAGTTACATTATCAAGGTAAAACCAAATTATGTGTCCAGTCTGTTACGAAAGCAGTCCTCAGTCAGGCTTCACATGAGCTTCCAGCTGCATAATCACCTTTACTATTGCTTCTTTTTCTGGGCTATAAAGGAATTGAGGACTCATTGCCTCATCTGACATGTTAAGTAGATGAAACAGCAGAAAAGTGTACACAGTGGGAATAACAGAGCTTAGAAGACTTTAGCGTCAGCATTTTCGAAGGCATCCCTGACATCACTGCTGCTGTGAGGGTTTCTTGTACATGTGCACATATGATGTAGCAATCCTAGTGATTAGTGGGCTATTAGCAAAGAAGAATTTTTATTATAAATGCTCCCTTGAGCATTGTCTGTTCTAAGGAAAGAAAGAAAGAGCCTTGTGAGGCAGACTGAGCTTTGCCATGCAACATGAACTACAGTTTTATAGCTACCAGTTTAATAAAGTTGTTCTGAATTTCTCTCATTTTTCTCTGTAGCCTTTTTAAGTCCTTCTGATAACTGAAAGTTGGTGATGGCTCTCTTGGAATAACTGGTGTGATTTGGCTGTAGAAATATCCTTATTTGCTATGGAGAGGCAGAGATATTCTGTTGCAACAGAACTGGGTAGGACCCGGTACATCATGACCTGGCTCCTGCTCAGCAGTGTTCAGTGCTGCTGGTATGGGAGTGATTAATTAAGGCTTAATAAGAAACTAGTAAAGACCATGCATGATAAGAAACAGCCCTAAAGTTGTTGTTACAGTTTTACAGAGCAACAAAAAGTGTGAAGTTTATGATGTCAGTCTGTGCAGTTTTGTTATTACATAGCGGGGATGTTAAGGTGCATTAAGGAGGAGGTAGGACATCACAGTCCTCTTGCTGTGCAGCTGCAGATGCTGGAATGGAGGATGCAAAATCTTGATGCTGTGTTTTGTGTCAGCCCAGTGGTGTGCAACCCTTAGGACAGTCTAGCTCAAGCTTTGATTATACATTTCTCCTTCGATTTCTCATTATTCACCTTTCTGAGGGATCAGCATTCATTTCCTTAAAGTTGCTTAAAATGCAACTTGGATTTTTTCCTGTTTTCTGTGTTTAGTGCCATTGCTCAGTTCCCATTAAATCAGCAGAAGCTGCTGTTGTGTTTATGAGGGTACACAGCTGCAGTTGCTCAGAGCACACGGCACTGGCTTTCCTGCAGGCAGCACAGGGGGCAGTGCATTAACAGACCCTGTTGCACCTATCCTGTCCAGTTGCTGTTGTGCTATGTGAAATGAAATAGATTGGTTTTCCTCAAAAAAGGATTAAGTTCCCTTGTACACAGCATGGCATCTGAAGGGCTTTTTCATAATACACAAAAAACCCCCTAATGTTGCTCTTGCTTATAAAAGAGCCACACATTTACTTCATGGCTGTATGATAGCAGCATCTGGATGATGACAAAATCGAGGCCACAGCATAGTAAATGATGCAACATTTCAGAAACAAAACCTAGATAATACAGTAGAGCTGTATGGGAGGGGAAAGTAGTTTTATTTTAAAATAAAACCATTTTCACACACTTTCACCTACTCTCTCATACCCATGTATGTACACAAAAGCACCAAGACCATATCTCCAAGTGGTCTGTCTGGCATCCAATCACACATGACAAGAATTGCAAATGTCAAGGGATGCAGGTGAGTAATAGTAATGCCAGTGTATATCTGGTTGCAGTGGGATTAGGAGCAAGACTTGGGGCAGCTGGCAGCATTGGCCTGGCTGTGGGTGTTGGGACATGCAGTGGCTCCCAGGTCATCTTTGTTGCTCAGGAAGGAATGAGAAATATTCTTAATTAAAACAAAAGGAGGGAAAAAAAAGTTCCTTATACACATTCACCTGCCCTTGTGTTTGCTCAGATTTGCTTGTAGAGCCAGGTTAATCGAAACCCAGGGATTGAGTTATCTTGAATCATTTGGGCATGAGTTGGGAAGTCCTTGGCTGAGCAAGAGAGCCTGCAGGCCTGAGGGGGCTCCACCTCCTGCAGAGGGGCTGTGAAGGACTGCTTGGGAGGGATGAACTCTTCCTCCAGGGCAGCCAAAACCACAGAGTCCTCCAGAAATCTGCTCACTGCCTTATGTCTCATCCCTGATTGATCTGTTGTTGCTAGACTATCCTTATTTAGGAGGGTTATTTTGACACATCTGGTGTAAATGCATTAACCTCTAAATTCTAGAAATAATCATAGCCATCCAAAAACTGGGTGCACAGGTCAGGGCTCAGGCAGTATGTTTCCAAATATAATTTGAAGCCCTTGTGTGTCTGTGGATTCTGTCAGTATCTTCAGTAAGTTTATTTCTAAGGATTGAATGCGCAATGTTTTTGAGGCAATTATGAGCGTGCTATCTCTATGGAAATGTCAGACTGGTACACCAACTGAAACATTTAGAAAGCAAAGAACTGTTTTAATTTGCTCATGATAAAGCCATCACTTTTCTTGAATAGAGTCATGTCCTCTGTGCAAGTGCAAGTGCTGGTTCCCGTGACCCCTTTCTCTTAAGCATTCTTATTCCATCCTCTCCTGCCTACATGTCCTCTGTCCCTGCACCCTCTGATAACTTCATTCATTGGATCCTGTGAGTAGCAGTTTTCCTTTGGGGGCCAGCTGCCTTTGTGAGCCCACAGAAAAGGTTGTCAGGAACCATGTTTAGGTTTACTGGGGAAACAAACTGCTGAGGATGCTCCTGGACTCGCTCACAGCTGTATTTACTAGTGTATACCTTTTTTTTTGTGTGTTTGTTTGTTTTGGAAGAGCAATGCACAGCAAAAAGAGTGTTTAACCTTAACCTTATACAATATCTTTTACAACTAGGGTTGCACTCTGATCTTTTCAGAAATCTACTGCACGTCCTTTCACTCTGTGCAGGCTCTTTCATTTCCATGCATGGGACCACTGCATGTGGATGTCATTGGGACCCAATCTGTCCCCAGTCTCTGCTCTGTGTATCCCTGCTCCTCTAGGTCATTGTTTCTGAGCAGGGAGAAGAGCAGCATTACTTGCAAGGTCTGAAATGTTTTGTTCTCTGTGTTGGACATTGGCTAAGTGCACGTCAAGGTGGGAGTCCTGCGGAAAGACTGGAAGAATCTGTGTGTCCACTGACTGTTTCTAGTGGGCTAAGTTAAATCTTCTTGACTTCTGAATAAGAGTTTCCGTGGAAAGTTCACTGTGATCTGCTTGGTAGGCTTGGCTTGTATAACTTTAGCATGTTAGCTTGCATTTCTGAAACAAACAAGTATGGTATGTAGAGGTCAAAGTAGCTAACACAAATCTCATCCTGAAAAATCTAGTGTGTTGCAAACACTTTGTATGAAAAATACATCATGTATTCAGGTTTTCAAGACTGTGCCATATTAGAAATCCTCTCCTACTTCCATTACATTTCCACGTGTGTGTAATCAATGTGGATTTGGAACCCCTTACAGGAGAGCTGATGGAAGAAGAAAGCTGCATGATGAACTGCTGGACAAAAACCACTGCTCTGGAAGCTTTCTATCACTGTATCTTTGAGCATTGCTTGCTTGTGTGTCCAAATTACACTTCCTTGCTTAACTGTTCTGCTTTCTGTGTTTTGTGCTCGCTGCTGATGATTTCATAGTGATTATTTCTTGCTTACTTTAAGCTCTAAAGTATTTTCTTGCTGCCATTTCATCCACAGACCTGGCACGGTGGCTGGACCATGTGCTGTGCTGTCAGACACATTCAGCCAGCCTCATCTCTGAGTTTTATGCAAAGAGATTTTGGAGGATGCTCTCCTTACAGTGACTGTGCAATCCCAGAAGATGGAATAGCAGCAAAACATGACATGAGAAATAAAAAGCCTGGCATTTCAGATCCCATGTTTAATTTGGGAGCTGGCAGTTAGTGAAAGCACCCATTAGCTTGGAAACAGTACAAATGTGTTATGATAATTAGTAAAAACCAAAGAATATGGGACCCCTGAATATCATTTTAATTAAAATCATTTTTCAGAGGAGAACAGCATTTTAAATGCATCCTATCTTAGCAGCCCTGAGAGGAATATTAGGAGCAATATGAACTAGAAACTGACAGCCACCTTTGGAGAAAGAACAGCTCAAATTGGTGGGCACAGTCAGATATGCCCTTTCCAGGTCCATGTGGAGCTGTAACAAACTTACTGCCCTACTCCCAGAAGTTCCTGATTTCTCAGCTGAGCAATTGAAGACGTGAGCACTTACACTTTGCTGTCATAAAACAGGTTTGGTTAAATCCCCCAGCTGAGGGGGTGCTGATTTCTGACGAGATGAGGTAGCTAACAGCTGTGGCCAGTAGCTTTTAAACAGCTCTCGCTTGATTGCTTATAATTACCTAATTATAATTTGAGTAAATTAAAAAATGCACTCTACTTAAACTGTCGTTAAGTCAGGTTGGAGCTGGGACTGCTGCCTTATAGACCAACTTTTCTAAGTAACAAAAATTAAAAAATCACTTTCCTTTTGCTCTCAAACACTGTGAAATCTGTTTCCATAAATTGCAATACGGCGTGTTAAGTCAGAGCAAAAGGTGCTAAAGCATGGGAAATACTGGCATCCAGAACCAACATCCCAGGGCAGCTGAGATCTTTCATTTGTTTCATCAGAAGTTGGCAAGTGTATGAAAAAAAAAAAATTATCTTTGTTGTTTGTGATTCCAAGGGCCCCCTTGTCTACTCTGGACTTTTTCTTCATTTTTCCTATCAGTCACCAAGGCTGTGGCCTTACGAGCCTTTGCTGAGTGACTTATAATTGCTGAGGATGTTTTATTCTTCCTTTCCCAGGACCCCTGGCTCAGGAGCCCCCAGCTCTGAAGTGTCAGTGTTAGTAGGAAACCTAAACTTAAATAACATCAGTTTTGTCATGTCTTTGTCCAAAGGCAACCTGACAGCTCAGAGGCGTCTCTGCTTGTTTCCTATGTGCTGACCTGCCCTAAAAACCAGATTTTTGGGTTATATCACCGTTGGTAAAATAAATCCATGAGTATTTATCCAATACAATCTTGTTATACTTTAATAATAATTTCTGCTGTCCCAGTGTCCTCAAGTTTGTTGATACCATGCAAAGTCACTGATAAGACGTGGCGAGGTGCTAAGAATTACACTGTGAGAAAACCTCATAAACAAATAAATCTGTCATTTGTGTATGAACACACACAGACTTCAAATCCATTGACTTTGTTAGCTGAAGGCTTGGGTTGTGCAGTTACACTCCTCGAAGGACGTTTGTGTCATTGTTTAAATACGATACAAGTACATATACATTTGTGTGTATAAACCCAGCCTTTTGACTTGGAGCATGCTTTGAGGTGACATCTATGAAGGTTTAAAAACCACAAAAGCTGCAGCGTTCAGCTCTTTCATACTTGTGAATTCAAGTCACATCTCAGAAATGCTGTTAGGTCATGGTTGCTGAGAAGTCCTGGATAAATCACTGCTGTCAGCAGCTGAGCAGTCCAGGTTGGGGAGGTTTTCTGTTTCTCCTGCCTCTGTGGAGGGAGCCAGGAGTGAGAAAAAGCAGCTGTGGACCTCAGTGGCTTTCTCTGGAACTAGACAAAGCCTATGATGGGAGGAGGAGAGACCATACTAAGAAAGATTGGGGGTATAAGGGGAGCAGTGGTGCCTGTAATACAAGAACTCATTTAAGTCAGTATCCTGCCTCTCTGATAAAAATGAGGAAGGTGGAGGTTGCTCCAGAGCTGGGCAAATCCCCTGAATCAGAGAGATACATTACTGGACTGCCTCCCACAATGCATACCTTTGAAGTTGTGCATGTCGAACTGAACTAGTCGAGGGAAAATTGCCATTTACTGGGTATTTACCAAATGTGGCATTTCTTAATATGCAAAGCTGATGCCACAGCAAATACGGATCCGTGGAAAACTGAGTGAATCGTTGCAGCTGTTAATGGGTTTCTGAGGAATCTCCTCTGTGCCTGGTAAGAACCGCTCTTTTATTAGTTTGAGACCACTAGAACAGTTTATCTGCCCTGTGGGTGCTATTAACATATGCCAAGAATATCAAGATAATATCAGCAACACAGAATGAGAAATAATAATTTAGGGACTGAATGTAATGGACTCAGGGGAACATGTGAACTAGTGACTGAATGAAGTGGGAAACCAAACATTACGGAGGGGTTTCTTTCAACTATGCCACATTTAACTTCCCCGTGCATGACTCCATAATGAAAGTACTCATGTTTATTTATCTTCAACGTGCTGAATGCTATGACAGTTTAAAATATTGAAGATGTGCAAGGTTTATCATAGTGTCTTAGCCACAAATATCTTCATACTCAAAAAGTTAGTGTGGATTGACCCTGTTCCCTGAATGAAGCAGTCCTTTGTTTTGTTAACGTGTTGCCCTTTTTTCAGAAAGACTTTTCATTACCAGAAGAGTGCTTTTGTGAAATGAATATTTATGAATGAGTTTTATCTTGAATTGTATTTATTCCATTCTACCAATCTCATAGTAAAATGAAGATCTGGCAAAAAACCACATCCTTATTGCTTCAGTCTATGTCATTCACTTGGACTACAGGACTTTTGCAGCAGGGAATATCCCTTACTCTGTGCACACCGAATATCTTTCCTGAGCTCTTCCTGTGTTGCTTTAGTATAGTAACCACGTGGAGGATCAAAATGAAGGGATTACAGGAAAGGACACATGTATATTAAGCCTGAATTACTGCTAGATTATGTGGACTATTTTTACAGGTAAATTATGGGCTATGTGCAGGCAAGTTTGCTGATAATACTTCTAACAAGAACAAAAAGTGAGTGTGACCACAGTTTTAGCTGTAATTGATTGATACACATTAGTTTCTTTTATACTATAGCCAAAAAAAGAGACATCTGTAAAGAGCAGTTAAGAAAACAAAGTAATTTTAATATGTGGATATGAGAAAAACAGATTAATCTCTTCACATTTGAAAGACATTTTTAAAAGTGACAATGCGAACACTGAGTAAAAGGGCATATTATTAGTGACTGAGACAGGCTGACATGGTTGTAACTAAACTTGGGTTTAAAAGTTGTTCAGTTTTGCAATTAACTGTGAAAAAACACGGTGAGAGGAAGGAAATCATGTCTGGACCTTATTCTGTAGGTGGTTATCTGGGTTTTTTTTCCATGCATGAAGCTGTTGAGAACAGAGATTTTGTCATTTCTGTGTCATCTTATTCGAAGTTTGTCCCATTAGAACTCTGTAATTCCACAGAGAACAAAAAAAGATACTAAAGACTGCATAAAACAGTGAATATTCCTTTACTAGTTAAGAAATGAAAGACCTAAGCAGTATGTTTTCCATTGAGTTTTGGAAGCCATCACAAAAAAGAATTAAATATATGTGATGCTATCCCATGGAAAATGTGTAATCGAACTCCATTTTTGCCACCACACTGACATAAAAAACAACCCAGTGTTTCAATAATAGGCCATGACAGTATGAAACTGTTGTCACAGAGGCCAGATACAGTTTTTGAGCAGAATTTAGGATGCCCAGTGACTTCACTTGTTTGAAAACTGAGTATTGATTTGCACTTAACTCTGTGTCACAAGAACACATCAGACCTCCTAGCTTACTAATCAGCTGAAAAATGAAAACATATATTTATTGTCTAGATATGCCTTTTAAATACCCTCTTCTGTTATTACCTGACATTATAAGAGTCTTGCTATTTCTATCCTGATTTTTGGGGATATGCTCTTAATACCCAAATGACAGCGATCAGCTGAGTACCTATAGATGGATACCTGATAGAAGTGAAGAGCTGAAGAATATTTATTTAAGAACCCATTGTCTTTACAATTCTGAATTTTTTTGCCAGCCTTTTTATTTAAAAGTCAGAAATTCAAAGCCTTTGGTAAGGGACATACTGTGAGCCAAATGAAGTAAGATTGGCTGAAGTTAAGATGCCTCCATGGCTGTTGTTTCCTCTCCTGGTCCCTTACAGCGTCCACCTGCTGTTGAAAACCAGAGCTTTTAGTTTCTGAGTGATATTTTTGCTCTTCACTTCTCTACTGTGGCAGTTTGGAAATATAATTTAATGTAATGAGTCAGAGGCTCAGTTTCATCACATGAAGATCAGGTGAAAACAGCCGTCAATTATGCCTTGGGATTTTTGTCCCACTCATCTCTTCAGCGCCTTAGCTCTGTAAGCAGGGTAAGTCACTTTACACCAGATATCTGGAAGCAACATTTGGGCACCACTAATGCCTGGGCTGCCTTCATAAGAGGCCTGCTTGGCGCTTACAATTTAAAATACATCTGCGGATTCAGCCTCTGTTGCATCTCTTTGATAATACCTGCAAGGCAAAGGCTCGAGAGCATTCCAGAGCCACAGACCCCTCCAAAGGATCAGCTTTTGCTTCGGTGGAGCTGTTAATCTCTTGGCAGTAGAGAAGTGTCATCCTGCTCGCTCTCAAAGAGAGGATCATGGTGCTTTATTGCAGGTGGGGCCAGAGGAGAGGGGGGGCTGGTGTACTGCTGGAGTCAGCATGGCCAGAACAGGAAAATGGGGAATTTCGGAATGCATCTGGGACCTGCAGGCATCTTGTTTTCATTGCACACTTCAGAAACACGAATTAATAACTGTTATTTTTTTGCATTGCTTAGAAGAGAAATTACATAACCTTCCTGTGCAATTGTACATCTCCAAGTATGGCCTAAGTTACACAAGCTAAATGGCCTCCTTAAAGTCTGTGTCCTTGACACAGTGTACTTGCAGTGCTTGTTGTTGATTTATGCTCTTGTGTTTGTCCTCTTTTGCAAATGCAGATATTTTCTCAGGTATTTAAAAAGCCACATCCCTGTTTTCTGTAAAATATAGCCATCCCTCACCCTTCTAGTTATACACAGTAAAGCCCTTAAAAGAATTCTTCTTGAGCAGAGCATCAAATAACAAATAAATCACATATCCAATAATATATTCAGCAAAGAGCCTCTTAGTTGAATAAATACATCCATAACATTATGGATGTGCAATAAATTCTTAATTTCTAAGAATCATTGCTGCATCAAACACCTCATGGTGCTCTGCCTCTTCCCTCTCCAGCCTCCCACAAAATTTAGTAAAATACCAATAGACTTGTCCTGAAGATGAGAATTCTTTGTGTTTGGGAAGTGACACTGGCGAAAGTAATGGACCCTGAGAACATAATCATAACTGTATGCAAGTTTGCTCTCAAGCCTCAGAACTGTCCTGGTTTCTGGAAGCTGTCTAGGGTGGGTTGGGCTCCTGAGCAGGGGTGTGCCGTAGATCTTCCCTGGCAGGCTGAGTGGTTAGTGCAAACAAGTGCTGTGTTGTCTGGATGCAATAATGCTTGAAGAAGGTACTCAAGCCACAAAACAGATTACTGTGGATGCTTTTCAATTGCTGCAATTAAGATGAACAGGCCAAACCCATGTACCATTGTATGGAGATGGCTGGCACGTTGCACTGAAAATAAGACCTGCAGCTTTTAAGTATAAATTATTCTGTGATATGAATTGCACATGCCAGGTCTTATTTAAAAGGCACAACCTGAAAGCATAGCAGCAGGAAAGAAATGAGAATATCCTCATTCATCTTAGCTTTGATGTCTAAACAGCAATTTAAATACCCATTATTGATTTGCTCCAGAAACACTGGAACATCCAGCAAATGGTTTTATTTCACTTTAGCTGGAAATGCTAATATTTGTCCAGTTGACTGATTGTTCCATGTGTGCATAAGTCTATGACAGTGATATGAATAAAATATAATAACAAAGTCATAAAATCAATCTAGGCTGACCACATTCTCTTTCACTTTCTGAGAATTCTTGCAAGGAATTAATGAGCTTAGTAATCAATCACTTCACATTTAAAATTAGCTTAAAAGAAGTGCAAGAGATATATTTTTTTTCTGGAAAAAAAAAAGAATACATGCTTTAGTTACCTTTCCCTTTAACACCTTTGTAAGTACTGCCTCCACGTAGCCTAGAAAATGGGATGTAGAGATGCTTCTCCCCATGTTGCCTCCAGATGCTGCTTGGGTTCAGCACTTTGGGATGAGACTGGGCTGCTTTGGAGGTACAACTCAGAATTCCACCCCATGTGCCACTGCATCGGATAAATGTCCCTGCTTGGATCTGTGCTGGCTTGGGTGCAAAGGCTGCGTCGTGTGGCTTTATGTGATGAAGCAAGCACTCTCTCTGTCCTACTCTCCACTCATCTCTTCTTCCCCTGGGGCCAGCCTGGGGCCAGCCTGGCCACCCTGCAGCGTGGGATAGGGGTGGTTGGGGCTGCACAGGGGCATCCCCATGTTGCCTTCAGCTCCTGCCCCTTCCCTGCTCTGTAAGCCCCTGTGAACATTGGACCACTTGGACACCTGTTCCCCTGGGTGCCCAGTGTCTGAGGTGAGGCTGGGTGCAGCAGGTGACACCAGGTGACATTTTCCTCAGGCCCTTGCCTTTCACAGACTGAGCCTTGCTCCCTGTGTACACTGCCATAGGCGAGGGGAAAGCGATGGTGGGGAGGAGGCATTTTCCCCCATCTTATCCTTTTTCTTGTGCTGTTTTTGCTGTGTGTAGTGGGAAGGCATCCTGTGGTATGCCAGGGGCTGCCAGGACACTTGACCTGCTCTCAGTCTGCCAGTCAAAAACATCTGCTGTGCTCAGTGCCTTGTCAGACATGATGCTTCAGGCCCCTTGTGTGGCTACATGTTTGGGGAGGCTCTGTCACAATGAGGTCCTCATGTTGAAGACATTTCTGGTGTCAGCATGATGCAGACATCACACTCCCTGCCAGGGACTTTCCAGGGGAGATGAAGAGGTGCAGCAGCTTTTGGGGTGGTGCAGCCCAGCAGTGCTGCAAGCTCCATCCTCCCTGCACTGCCTGCGCTCTGCCTGCCACCAGCAGAGAGAAATGCCCATGTCCATGAGCCCGTGTTTCTTTTTTCCCCAGTTTAATGAGCTCGTGACCCCTAACGGAGATGCTGCCCTTGTAATGGGTACTTTCAGCCATGGTGTGTGTAGCTTTTGGCACCGTGTGGCCAAGTAGGGCTGTGCCAATGGACCATCAGACACAATTACTTTCTCTTGTAGTGCTCCATTAAGATTTAAAAAACCCATGGAGCACTTTGGTAATTCTTATCTAAAAAGCAGATACCTACAGTTGGTAGCTCATGTCTCTAAATTAACTCTGTGGTAAGAGGCGATAGTTCCAAGAAGGAGTCTTGAGGAGGCAGATAGGGCCAGGTCCCTCAGCAGCTCTGTCAGCGCCCGGCACTGCGACCCCGTGCCAACACCGGCTGATAAACACAGAATCTTCTGGCAGGGGAGCAGCAGGGGGAACCTTTGAACCACAGATTAGTTCTAACAGAAATGCATCTTTTCTTACTCCTACTCTTTGTATTCTTTGTACTGTGGTTTTGTCATTATATGGAATGGGATTTTTGACTTATTAAGTGATACACTTGCATGTCTATATTCAGTAAAAAGGAACGAATTCAGTGGCTGTGACCACAGCTTCTGTGCAGCTGAGGCCAACTGCAGCATGGCCAGGAGCCTCTTACATCCGTGGTGAAAGATTAAATTTACCAAAACAGTTTAGAGCATTAGCACAAATCTACAGTTGTAGCACAGCACTCTGCCAGTCAGACTCTTGAAAAATCAATAGCAAGGTATGCACTCAGTTTTTCTCAGAGAAGGTTACAATTTTCTTACAGTGACAAAATTAGCATTAAGAGCTGACTTCATGCAGACATTTATATGCTGGCATGAGTCATGAACTTGAAAAGGAGTCTGCCTAGGTAATTAATTTTCTCTGTGTTATTGCAGATCTTGTCTTTGCTCATGTATTTTTTTTTTTAAGGCTACATTTAAAAATTATTTTAATTCTAAGATTTTGGGCTGAATTTAATTTTAATAGTACTCTTCAACATGACCTCCAGTACAGGAGATGATGGAAATTCAGTTTTTAAATTCATGAGAGTCTTGTGTTTTAAGTACTTGCCTGGAATGAAGTGGATCTGCCACAGAAGACTGACCCATGTGAGTGATCTTTTGCAAGTTCTTCCCTGCTTTCACTGCCAGCTTTAAAATGGGGCTAATTATATTCATCGTAAGAATGTCCCAGGAGTCGAAAGTCTTTGTGAAGAAGCCTGATTTCATGATGGCAGAGATTCTCTGATCTATTGCATGTCACAAAGCTGGGATCTCCCAGGGCCAGTGGAAATGCCTTATACACGTGTGGAGAGGGCTGAGTCATTCACCTCATTCTTCTCACGCTGTGGCAGAGTGGAAAACAAGCACAGGCTGGTACCAGCACTACCTTTTACAGCAGCCATTTTTTTGCTTCAGACTGATGTCCCTCTGGAAATCTCATCTAGGAACACTCCTTAAAGTGCTGGGAGATGCCCTGAATCTCAGACAGCACTGCAGAGCCTTTTCTCTCCACCATCATTATTGCTCCTCCTGCCAATACTGTCCTACAGATGAGAAGAGGTTCAAAACACAGGGCAGAATTAATGAGATCTCCCAGGCACCATCTCATCAGGCAGCATCCAGTTGATGCTGAAGATCACATGAACACTGCTGACAGGCTGATACATAAACATAATTCGTGCACATGAAGCAAATGAAAAGTTAGTTTGCATCCCTGCAAACCTCTCTGGATCCTCATAAACTGGCACAAAGCTTCTGAAGGCTTTCAGTGGCACAGTCTTATTACTACTGGTGCAAAACAGCATCTGCAGACAGGCAGCAGGTTAAAATACATGCTCTGTGTTGTTGAGAACGTCACTTGATGTACTCACCATGCTGAGCCTCAAGAGTACAATACTGAATTTCTGGGACATAAGAAACACAGAATGCTAGATTTATGGATTCTCGTGCAACCTATGGCGCCAACGAATACAAATAAAAACACATCTACAGTAAATATGCCTACATGAGCAAATCCATCCTTACAAAAATACATGCTTTAGGTCCTAAGAGTTGCTGGCTTGGAAAAGTACTTTTCATTAAACATATTTTTGTAATGCTTGGATGCATATCTCAATGACATATTTTAGACACCAAGGATTTAGCTCTGGATGAAAAAGAAGTATTTTTGTTAGCTCACTGAACTTTTGAGTAATCAATTGGTTGTCATCCATAGGTAAATTTATTCTAAAATTATGATAATATGGTTTACAAGTGTTACTGTGAGAATCAGTTTGAAATAGCCTGAATACCTAAAGTGATAAGAAACTGATCATTTCCATGATAATGTAATGTTTTCCTAAAGTTTGTGCTGTATAACTTTTTTTTGGAACTTGCTTTCCCTCAAGAAAAAAGGTAGTTTTTGTCTGATACTGCTTTGACAACAAGAAGACATAAAACTATTGAAACCCTTTGGATTATCATAGAATCATAGAAAAATTGAGTTCAAAGAGACCTTTAAAGGCCATGCTAACCCAATCCCCTGCAGTAACCAGGGACATCTTCAACTAGATCAGACTCCCATCCAACCTGACCTTGAATGTTTCCTTGATGTTTGAGACATCTACCAGGTTGCTTCCTGGGCAACCTGCTCCGGTGTTTCACCACCCTTGTTGTAAAAAAACTTCTTCTTTATAGCTAATCTAAACTGACCCTCCTTTACCTTAAAACCATTGCCCCTCATTCTATTGCAACAGACCCTGCTAAAAAGCTGATTTATTCTGGATTTGTTAGTGCCAAGCCTTGTTTTACACAAGAAAAGTGTTTGTTCTGGGAGAGATTTCTGGAAAAAAATAAGAGTCACAAGCACCAAAGGTCAGCACATGGTCAGATGGAGTAGAATGGAGTAGACCCACTCCATGTGACCATGTGCTGTGGACACCAAATGCACAGGAGTTAGCCAGATCCCTGATGTCCCACATGAGCAACACTAAGTCATCATAAGCAAATTCACTTTTCAAATTTATATGCTTACGAAGGCATTGCTGCTAGAAAAGGCCTCTGGATGTGTAACTTGGGTTGTTAAGGACACCATCTTGGGAGCAATATGCCCAGGAAAACACTTGGGAAAAAACTGTCCCAGCCAATATATGGCTCAAATGCTAAAGTATGCAGCACAACCAGGTTAAATAAACTGCAAAATCTATTTCTACTGCTGATTGATAACTGCTCACTAGGTCTCTGATTTTTTCCTTTCCCTTGGGTTTACTCTTTTCCATTTTTGAGAACCCCTTTTTCAAAATCTCTTTTTACCTTGAACCAAACAGGTATGAAAAGCATGGTGTCCCTTATTTTCCTGGGTGTCTAGTTGTTGAAGAAAGGCAGACTTGAGGAATCATCCAGTCCATCCTCTTGGGCAAAAGTCAGATTTCTGTCCTGCTCACAGGCTTAGCATAAGAATATGGTCTCTGTCTTCTCCATATTAGCTCAAATACCTGATAAGTGAGGATCATGCAGGAAAACAGCAGGATGATTAGCTATTCCCAGTATTGTATTGTCAATGGGCTGCCTTCCCTGACGTCCACTGTTATTCCACCAGATACTCCATCCGGGAAAATACACCTGGGAAAATACACTAGCTTCAAAGGCTTAGTGTTGAACCTGCTTGCAATCTCAAAAGTCCTCTTTTGTCTTGGAAAAGAAACTGATAGCATATTTTCTAAGCCCGGTTCTTTTATTTTTTTATAATAATTTTTTTTTTAATTCTCTCCAATGGTAGAGAGAAATAGGTTAGAGCCTTTTGCTCCAAAGCCAAGGGTGAAAACAGCCATGAGTTGAAGACTGAGAAAAATTCCCACTGATTAAAAGAATGTTTAAATGTTCTTTCAGGACTGAAGAAATTAACTGTGTTTTGTTAAAACATCTTAAACCTGGTGGGAAAACATTCTGATTCCCAGCAACTGTGCTTCTCTCTCCAGATACCATTTTGAGAGGCTCAACCCTTTTTTGAAATACTTTGTAGGCTAGACACTAATTCTCTGCTGGCTTCTATTTATTTATCTCACTTATTTATTTGCCCTTCCTTTGCTCTGGAGGAAGGGAGTGTCCATTTCAGGTTCTGGTTGCTTTTTCAGTAACTCTGAATTTACGCTGTTTGTGCAGCACCTGGCAGAGGAGAGCTCTCTGCTCATGCCCAGGACTCTGCTATCACGGCCGTGCTGAAGGAATCACGCTGCTCTGGGAATATCACTGGTGCATGGAGCTGGGAAAGGCTGGTGGCTCCATGTGTTTTCAGGTCTCTCTGGCTTCCAGTCAGCGTTGGTGAAGTGGTCCCGATTTACAGTCGTTCTCTGTTGCAAGAGAGGAGATAGAGATGCTGAGAGGGGTGAGCTCCCCTGTGAGGACTGGGGGAAGAGGGAGCAGGCCATAGGGAGGCACCATGCACGGGTGCTGGCTTTGTGGGGGGAGGCAGCAGCCACACAGACATCTCCCACCCAGTCTGGACCCAAGGCCCCTCTTATGTTAAACAAAATCAGGGTTCGGGAAGCTGTCTTGGTACATGGGACTGTAGTGTTGGTCTGCCTGGTAAATATTTTTGGATAGCCTGAATATGAGATGTGGGAAGAGAAGATTCTTTTTACTGTATTGCATTTTAAGGAAAGGTAGTTGGGCAGTTGCCAATAAAGAAAATTTTGCTTCCAGCTTTGAGGGGAAATTTGCCCTGCTTCCTTTTCCATATATATGTGGAGATAGCTAGATAGATAGATATATGGAAATTATTTTGTTTTGTAATAATAAAGGGTTTGTTTGTTCAGTACACTTTGATGTTTAACTGATAGCTTTTTATTTTAACAATAGAATTGCTCTAAGACACGCTCTGAAGTTTTGATCATTTTTGATGGCTGTCTTCTTGACTATTGAATGTGTTTAGAACCATTAATGACATCAGCTTGGCAAGAAGAAGTTTTATTTGAGGAGCAGTTTTGAAATCTCTGAGCTTTCTTGTCTCCATATACAGCAGTTTATACTGAAATTCTGCAGCACACCTCTCCTAGGTACCAGCTAGAGGAGAGAGTGTAAAAATTTCAGTCTAATACAGTTTTGTGGAGCAACCTGTGATGCATGACCACACTGAACTGAGAAGACAAAATCTCATGAATGATGTGGCTGAGTTGGCTTAGTCTGAGCTGGGTCTTAGGTTGTCTTATTTCTCAACGCCAATCATTGCAAGTTATATTAAAAAATCTTCACCTTCCCGCACTTGCTTTCCCCTCTAAAGGGTATGTGAAGAACTCTGTGTGACGCCAAAAAAAATATTAGTTTTTGGAATCAGCTTTCAGGATGTGCTGAAAGTTGTGTAATCAGCACCTTACCTCTCAGAAAGAGGTGCTTTACTCTCCAGCATCTCACAGGCAAGCAGGGCCTGGGAAAGTTGGTTTTTTCGGATACTCGAGAGACCTGAGTAGTGAATTAAATAGTCTGGAAGTGTATCAAAAGTTTCTCCACCCTGGGTTGAAAGCTAGGCCCATCTTGACATCAGACTCTTTCTCCAGGCTACAACAATATTTGAGGGAAATAAAAACTGAGTCAAAAGAAACTTTGAAAATATCATAGTTACTAGAAGAATACAGTAGAAAAATGCTAAATCAGGTTATGATTTTTGCTAAAACCTGAGGGGAAAGCAGTAATAACATTGTGAGAAGCACTGGAAAAGAAACGTGCACAAGTAGGGAGTGAGCTGTTGGCAGTACTGCCCAGTCCACAGGCGAGCTGTGATCCAGCATAAGGAATTCCGGGTGGTCAGAAGCCATGTCCTGTGCTCTCAGCTTCGAAGCCATGTACCCTCTACAGACTACAGCATTGCTGTCCTAATATGAATGTGCATCCAGAAAGCTACTTAATACAATATAACCATGTTTTTACCTGCATTTGGTGATTTGAAAGGGGAATTGGTTACTGTAATAAATACTCTTCCTGAGACCATACGGTGATACAATTTCAATTTACTTTGAAGTACTGGGCTGTGGGGCTCTAGAAGTTGCTTCAGAGGTTGTTCAGCTTTCCTTGCTGCGGTCACTGCATCTGAGCAGCAAATGGTTGGTGGATGTCAGTACCCACTTCATCGCCTCAGTGCGTGTGAACCAGAGCTCTGACTCGCAGAGAAGCGGTTTCTTTTTAGAAGGTTTAAATAATATTTGGGTTTAGATGATATTTATGAAGCACCTTGAAGTCCACATAAGATAGGCCATTCAGGACTATGCATGTGTAAGCAACTTGTCTCTCCTTTTCAGCAGCTGCCTAAGCAAGTTTTGTGATTAAACGTTGTGTGTTTTGGACTGTGGTTCCACAGCGCAAGTGGTTTGGCAGCAGCTCTGGATGAACGAGTTCCTGCCCCTGGCACTGTGCTTAGGGCAGTGTAACTGGTGCAGAGTGGGGGTTTGCCTTTGGTACAGCTGGGAGGGAGACCGTTCTTGGGCACCAAGGAATTCTTGGGCCACTGGCCCACCAGGCTTATGAATTGCTGAATGCATTTTAAAGTGTGATGTTCATAGTAGAATAATTACTAAGTGGTCAAATGTGACTGACATGAGCTCATTTGGTTAGAGCATGGTGCTAATAATGCCAAGGCTGTGGACTTGATCCTTGTGGGTCCCTTCCAACTGAGAATATTCTGTGACTTGAAAGTAGACTTTTGTTCAGCAAAGAATGCTCCTCCTGTTGCATGGTTGTTTGGAAAAGGCTGGTCCATGCTCCCCAGGGAACGAGCTGGGGCTTGGTGGGACAAGCAGGAAAGCAGTGCAGGTGCTTAGAGAACCCAGCTGGAGCCATACCCTGCTCCTGTCCTCCAGAGCTCACACTAAGCCAGGGTTTGTGCAGAGGCACAATGAGGAAAAGCAGTGTATTGTTCCTTACTCATAATAACAAACTCCTCAGCCTCCAGATAAGTAGAACACTTCAGGATAAGCTAGACCTGGAGATTCGCAATGGAGGGACCCGAAGAGAGAAATAGAGCCATTCAGATGATATAATAAGGGCCAATACCAGCACTTATTTCTGCTGAGATCTCCTCTTTGTAAATGGCTAAGTAAACAACCCAGGGCGCTGCTGGCCACTTTGTCTCACTTCAATACCTAGCATAGCAAAAAGCAAATAGAGAGATTCTTCTGTAAATGGTCAGATGGTAACAGGTTGATATACTGTGGGGAATATGGGTTTTTAGAAAACAGAGAAGACTTTGCAAAGCTTGTATATTTTTGAACCAATCACAAGCTTTTTAATAAGGTAGTTGATATGAAATTCAGGGCTGATATCACATTGAAACTGAGTTTAGAAATTTAAATGCCTTTGTGTCAAGGGTAAATCCATATTTAATTTTGATTTCATGAATTATCTGGAATTTTAAACTAGTTGATTATTGCAATTTGTGGAAAGTCACAGTTTTGGAGCACTGAAACTGCCTTGGAGAGTTCTAGCAAAATCTGCGACTCCCAAGAGGAAATTCAACATCATAAAGTTCTGTCAATGAGAGGAAAAAAAATCCCAAGACAAACTTTTATCAATCAAAACCCAGAGAAAAAAAAGGTTCTATAGTAACAGTGAGGAAGAGGGTCTGGGCATTGACAGATAACAAATTAAACACACCACAGCATAATTTGCAAAAAGGCAAAGTCTGTTCCAGGCAAGTCTCCTAATGTTTCAGTTCCATCCGATCCAGGATTACATTCAGTTCTTCCCTATAGGAAAACTGCACAGTTTAAAGATAAAGTATGTTAAAATAATGGCAGATTTTAGTTTCAGGTTGTATGTAGTGAGGGTTTCTCAGTGTGTATGTGCTCTGGACATGTATTATTATAGGTCATGATAATGATTCTGAGTTCTATTTATCCTTTGTCTTCCCTTTGAGTCCTCAGAGTGTTTTCTCTGAACAACACAGGAAACACTGGGAATGATCAGGAGACAGTGGGAAGAAAAGAGCAAATAACAAGCCACTTCAGTGAATAAGGGACAGGGATAACTCCAAAAGTTAGGGAAAATTAGGCTTAAGGCCAACTTTCACAAGAAGGCAGGTAGAGCTGGAAGTATACAGTCTAAGAGGAGGGCCAGAAGCACTATTAAATTATTTTAAAACAAAATGTTGGTATTTTTAAAAACAGTAACAGAAAGAAAATAATTACTGCAGGTGACCAAAGAAATAAGCCAGCACAGAAAAGGTGAGTCAAACAATGTATTTGGGAAAATACATGAGATTGTTAAAAAAAAAAAAGGGAAAGATTTGCATCACCCATGGAGTTTGTTGTGCTTAAAACCAGCTTAATTCTTAGAGTGATTATATGGAAACTTTACTTTCTATTGAAAAGCTGGGCTTCATTGAAACACAATATTACCTCAAAAAGTGCTTACCATACTGAAAAAATAACTTTTTTTTGGTACATTTCCTTAAATTAAAAACAAATTACTAAATGTTGAGATTTTCTACTGATAATTCACATTATGTGCTGGAATAGAAACAAAATTTTTTGGTGAAGGCAAAGGTTTTTCCAATCACCTCCCCATCTTGCTTTGCTTGCATGAACAAGATGTATAATGGTGCTAAACCGTGGTGAAGTGGAGATCACATCCATGATCAGGCATCCTGGAGGGCAGAATACCTCACCCTCTGAGCTCTGAGTGACCCCTGCTGCAGAGATGCCTGAGGGCAAACAGTGACGTTAAAGCTTCCCAGCAGTGGCGGCAAGAGGAAAGAGACCAACCAGCAGCTCCTTTCTTCCTTGCAGCTCTGAAATGTGTGGCTGGAGAGAAGTCTCCATCCCTGTGGTTCTTCAAAACTGTTTTCCTTGCAGAAAAGGGAAACTTCTGCAATTTTCTGCCTTCCCTTTGCCTTGCTGCTATGGGTTCCTGGAGGAGAGAAATGTGTCCGTGGAAAATGAGTACAGCTGTGGTGCACATTGTGCAGCTGTCCTGAATCCTTAGCATTTAGACAGCAAAAATAGCTTTCAAGAGCAGCAGACACTCTTGGGTTCAGCTCTGTGTCTTCAGCAGACTACAAATCATCTGACTTGCAAACTCTGCAGTGCGATGGGTTAAGTAAATGCCCTTTTGCTTCTGGACAACAAGCCCAAATGATATAAAAGTAGTGTCCAGTTACACAATTATCAAACAGTTGTGTTTCTTTCCTAGTCCATGCTCATAAATGGCAGCAGCCAAGGCATGCATGGGTGTTGTGTGTCTGAGCAGCAGTAAATGAGTGGGGCTCTCCAGGAAAGCGAGCAGAGCCTTCTGTGACAAGCCCAGGCACTTGGGAGGTGAGGGAGCAGAGAGGGTGGTGACAGCGGGGGAATGCAGGGACTGCTGGTGGCCTCTGCAGAAGAGCAGGAACGAGGGAGGCTGTTGCTTTGTGTTGATCTTTCAAAGCAGTGAGCATTTCTCAAGAGAGCCTATCTGCTTTTCTTGCTAAATATAGGCCCGCCTTTCTCCTTTCCAGTCAGTAAGAGTGGCTGGCTGTGGGCACCAGAGCTGTCTGCAGACTCTGTCCTTTCTACTCCTCCTGTCCCGCTCGTGCCTTCTGTGACTGGCTCTGTAACACAGTTGTGGAAGCTTTGCTGCTCCCAGTGTGCCTGCTGTTCCCAGTGTGGAGCTTGTGCTGGGGGAGGAGCAGGGGCCACCTGCCCTGCAGTGGCTGTGCCTTAGGGAGGCAGGTGAGCATCCAGCTGTGCAGAGAACTCAGGTGGGATTTGGGGTTCTGGACAGAGTGTCTGTCAAATTTTGCTCTGCTGAGGTCTCCCCATCACTGATGAACTCAAAAGTCAGAAGAGCCATTCTGCAGAGGGTCTTGTTCTCTGAATGTGAGTCTGTGCATCAAAGGACTGTGTTTCAATATCACGCATTAATGCAGGCATATGGGAGCTGCGTCCACACCAATCCTCTGGCTCCAAGTTCAGGAAAGCATCCTTCTTCAAGAGTACTCTTGAGCTTTCATTTGTAGATCTGTTTTTATGGCATCCTGGTTTCTAGAGTGAAAGGCACATTAATGTCCTGTGAAATGGGGGCTCCAGTGAACGGCAGTACTGAAATCTCTGACTACACCCCCTCCAGCCTAGTGAGACCTAAAGGCCCCTTCTGCAGAGAAACTTGATCTGTCTAAACTTGAATATTTATGCAAAAACTTAAGTTAATGCATCATATGTGAAGTTTAAATAAAATCTGAAATCTAAAATGTATTCATTAAAAAAATAATATTTCCTCTTAGTATTCTTATTTATCCTTTTAGTAAAAAATATCATCTTTACTGATATCACTTGGTCCAAAAGCAATTCACTTGGCAGCCATTTTGTTTTCCCTGCTCCGTATTTCTTTTTGAAGACATTCGGCTTCATAGTTCTCCTTTCTTTCCTCCCCTTTCAGGCTTTATTCTGCAAGCAACTCTTTAGAGAGGAGTTCAGGATTTGTAAACTTTTAGTAAGGGCATGGCTAGAATGCTCGTGATAGCACTGCTTTTCCTCTGAGGGACTCCACAGATGAGGCGCCAGACTCCTGTGAGGTGTTGATACATTAACATAAGAACTGGAATACTGGCAGAGGTGAAGAGAGGATCCCTAACACTCTAATGCTGTTTCCTGTGGGAAGCAGGAGTGATGATTAAAGAAAGTGTAGTAGACAGTAGAACAATTAAGACGTGCAAGACACAAGCTATGTTTTCCCCTTCCTTGTGGTTAGTGATTTAGGGTCTTCTGTACAATAGACAACATTTTACACAATAATCTGTGATGTTGTTTAATAGCCTATCTTGGTTTGAAAGACAGGTGTCTGTCAAGGAAGGCAGGAGCCTCCCTCGGAATGGAAAATGTAACCCACTTCCCTCCGAATTATTACAATTTTGAAATTAAGGGGCTTTCAAGCAAAGATATGAGAAATAGGAATAACAGTTCTTTACTAATACATATAACAAGGCAATAATACAGAAATACTGGCCTAACCTGACAGAGTCAGGATACAACCTGACATCCTACCAGGCAAGGTGGTGGCAGCAGTCCTCTTGGGATGATAGGTATGGTCCTGTTGAAGCAGTGGTCCTGTAGAAGGGTCTGGTCTTCCTCTGAACGTCCAGTGATGGTTAAGTAGCTCTTGTCCTCTGGGAATCCAATAGGTAAGGACTACTTGTGGTGTTCCAAACTCATATTATATCCAGGTGGGAATGCTTGGTTCCTCCCCCTGGGCGGAACATCTCACAATGGGATGATGTAATTTTATGAGTCACTCAGTGAGGCTGGATGGCCCATTAACAGAAGAGATCCCTCTGGAGGGAGTTACTGGGAATGTGTCATGGAAGAGATAAAGAACTCTGCCCCACCTGGTTTCAGCAGATGGTGATAGAATACATACTTTTGGTTACATCTTACATTGTAACCTAAGACACAGCCACTGATGGCTGGCAACATCTTTATTCCATTTTCAAACTCCTTAACCCATTTTTACCCCTGATTCTCACTGTTGTTACAGTAAATTCTACAATGAAGTTATTTCCTAATGCTGACAAAGGCTCTCCTTTTGTAGGAAAAATCAACATGTAATGTCGTCTCTTTTTAGAGTAATATGCCCTAAATATGCAGGGTTTGGGAAAAGAGAATGTACAGTTGCATCAAATGTTTAATTACTCCAGTTAAAAGCAACCTGAAATCATCCATTCCTCCCACTTCGTCTGCAACACCTATAGCAGTTGAGTGACTTCAGGGAGAATTGATGTGACAGACAATTAATCCACCATAAAACTATTAATTTCCCTTCAGAGTGGCAGCCTTGCCACAAACACACTAAACCTGAAGTGGATGGACATGAGAAGAGTAGAGGAAAGCAGGACCACTCCTCCAGTGGCAGTTCACCCCTGGATGGACCAAGCCCCTCATGAGTCCGCACAGAATCTCAATGGCAGATGTGTTTGAAGCGTCTAGGGCAGCTGTTTGTCTAGCTTACTGCACTGTCCTTATTGCTTTTCAGCGCTTTCTCCTTAAGTGAGAAACCTCTTTGGTTTTTTGCAGTCCACTAAGGCAAATTCCACCCTCAGTGACATGGGTGCAGCAGCCACCTGAGTTTGAAAGACCGTAGTTCAGTAACTGCAAGGAGAACGACGGGCTTAAGTCCTACTGTGCTTGACAAAGAGGAGCCTCGTAAGTGTAGTTCTCCAGTCTGTTTCCCTCACTTGGGAAAAAAATCCCACCAGCTATGATAAAAATCGTGGCTCCAAGTTTTCCTTCTCTCTATTATTGCTCTTCAGATTTTAAAATGAGAGTTTCCATTACAACACAAGGCATGAATGTACTGCTGTTTTGTGTAATGCACAGTGCTTATCCACATATTGGCAGCACCTTTATGTTCCAGTGCTGGAGGGAAGAAGTAAGAATTTACTTGCAGACAAAGCGACAGACACTGTCAAGTTCACTTAGGCATTTGGATTTAACTTCTGAATTTTAACCAAAATTCACTTAATTTCTTTTCCTTTGAATATTTATCATATTATTCAATTACAGTAATATCAATTTTGCCATAATGGGATTGCTCATTTAATAATATTCAATTGAAAATAAATGTGATAGTTAAAACATGAAAAGATCCTGAGTCAGCTAAAAAAAGCCATGAAGTTCAGACCTTAAAGGATTGGCAGATTCTAATAGAGATTTTTTTTCCTATATCTATTTACAAAATGGAGCCTGATTTTTTAAAACTGAGGGAGGGGAATAGCTGAGTCTCCCTTCCCGCACTTAAAAAGTCTGCAAAGCTTTGTTAAGAAAATAAACAGAAAAGCCTCTGAGAAATACATGAGCTCTAAAGGAATGCTATGGTCCAGCTGCAGCCGAGGCTGAGGCACATCGGTGGCCTCAGTTCACTGCAGACACAGCATGCTCTCATCCCTTCTGCTGAGAGCTGCCCTGCACTTGTTTAGGTTGGATTCCCACCAAAAATGGGAGAGCGTAGGTCCGTGTGTCATGCCAGCCCTCGAGCAGCAGAACTGCCACGCTCTTTTTAGCCTCCATCAAGTGGGCACCATGGTTCATGTGCTGGTACCTCCTGCAGCATTTGTTGTGCTGCACCACTGGCAGGACTACACGCTGCAGAGTCCGAAGTGAAACACTCTGCTCCTTGGATGGTATTTTGTAGGTGAATGTGGAGGAAGTGATAAAAGGTCATGACACAGGGCACAATATTGAAGCTTTCCTGTGTGGCTTTCTGTCCAGTTGAAGTAAAGTGCCTGAGAGTTGGCTTCTCCATCTGAGATCCTCAGCTGGACCTGAAGTCATGCCAGAGGTAGCAGATCAAGCTTTGATAAAGCAGATATCACAACCAGAGGTGTGTAGCTTCCTCTGCCTTTGCTTCAGAAGCAATTTTCCATGAGAATCCCATAGTTAAAATTTCCAGGGGTCACTGCGGGATTCACCACACTGCTCTAATGCTTCGTAAACAATCAAAGGCAAAAAAGAACCAAGTTACATTTAGATGTAGAATTTTTAAAGTATGAACAGTCTTTGGACTACAGACATACTCAAAACTATGTGAGTAGACAGCTGCTACCTTGAATTACAGCCATTGTCAGCAGCCCGTGATTAAATAAAGAGCAAGAGAGAGATGTGTGTGAATGTGAATGTTTCGCAATGTTTTTTAATTGAAGTAACACGATACTGAAAGCATTCATTTGCAAATCAGTAGGGCATCCACAGTAGTCTAAAAATGATCCCATTTATTGGAATAATCCAGATGGTAGACAGACCATATACAAGCATTGTCTTCTGGATCCCTCTAGGCTGATGGAACAGGTCACTGCAACCATCCTTTCATCACTGTACTGTGCTGGTGGGTCTCAGAGGTGCCAGCAGACCAGGATGTGTGCAAGTTATAGTTCAAGCAAGAAATCAGTCAAATCTTCAGTGTGAGCCATTCAAGTAAGCCAAGATGCTTTAACTTAAAATTAAATAAGGAGCAGCATAAATTTTTTTCTCTCTGTGGACCCATGGGATCAGAAATTTCTGTTAGGACAGCGATGATTTACCCAGGATCACAAGAGAACTTCTTGTTTTGGTAGAGCTGGGAGCAGACAGAACAGAGGGAGCATAGGAGTTGGTCATGGGCGATTTTCAGACATGACTTTGTTGTCTCATATCTTTTGTTGGAGTGTTCTTCTGTAGAAAAACATCAGGCCCGAGCACCATCAGCAGCAAAATACGGCTGCCTGCCTTCTCATAAGTACCAACAAGAAGTGACAATCGACCTTTTTTCATCTCAGACAGCGTGCCTGGGTCTCTGTCATGTGAACATTGCTCTCATTTTGTTTGGAGTCTCTTGTGGGTAGTAGCCAGTCTCTGCAGTCCTCATGGCATTTCAAGGGCCATAAATTCATCATAAGGCAGCAGCGAAGTTGTGCTGGCACAGGGACTGATCCGTATCCTTGGCTGTGAGCAGAGCTAAGCCAACAGTCATTGCTGGGACAACCTTGCTGGGTTGACTGGGTTCCCAGTTTCAGAAGTTTAGTGGTGTCTCAGAGACGAGCAGTGGGAGCGTCTGGCCATCGTGTGTTCATCTCTGAGAACTGCTCCAGCAGGTATTGGAGCCTGCTCCAACGGGCCCTCAAGCTGGGGCATTGGTCACATGAAGGTGTCCAATCTCAATTTTGGTCATCCCTGCTGTATTGCCAAATCAGTTTCTTCATTCTTTATCTGCTTATGCTACCTTTCCTCACATTATCTGTCACAGCAAGACTTAGCATGTTTATTAACAATCCTTTACCTGTAGTAAATATACTATATCATACTTTAGTGGAAAAAAAATTTGCATTGCTTTGCAAATTTCAGCTTAGTGCCAATGGTGGATGGAGAGATGTTATAGATGAAAGCAGGGGGAGGGATGTTTTCCCATCTCGCTTGCAGGCCCATGTGTACCTAAAAGGGAAGCTACAGATCCTTTGATTCCTGACTTCCTGTCTTTGAGTACTTTGGTGTACTTTTGACTCTAATTCTGAGTTTTATGGGTAAACTTTTATGTGACACTCCATTGAAAGAACAACATTAAACTGAAATCTTAAATAAGAGATACTGCTTTGGCTATGGACTTTACAAATTCCAACTTATGAAAAGTGGAGAACCCTGTTATTACAGAGTGATATTCTAATAAAGCTGCTTTAGATGGCCATAGCAATTTTGAAAGGAAAAGGAAATAAAACATATCCATTTGATCCCTGTAATTGCATTCACATCAGGACTACACAAGTAACAACTTACACTTCTAAATTGGTTTTGCGATACAGGTCAAACTTTTCTATGAAGCTTGAGTTAAAGCAGACATGTAGGAAAGGGAGGGCATGAGAGCTGCTGGGTGGGAAGGAAAAGGAAATACCTGAAACCCCTTTCCTTTTCTCCAGCTGTGCCATCGAGCTGTTTCTAACTCAGAGACCAGAGCGGCAGTCTGTGAAACAGAATGGTAAAAGAAATGAAAGAGTTAAAGTGAGTTGGAGAGAAGCAGGGACAGTGCAGATCTGTGGAAGGAAAATACTTCCCAAAATGGGTCAAAAATAACAAATACAAAATGTACTGAATGAACTTTTGTTTTTGCTTAAGATTAAATAAAATTTTTTAGAAGAGAAAAAAAACACTTTCTCTAACAACACGAACCCTGTGTATATTTACCTGAGGCTTATAGAAATAGCTCATATGACAAGTCTGGCTCCATAAACTCCGCCTAAGAAGCCTGGATCAGCAAAATTCAATCTGGAAGCTGTCTATAAATTTATTAAAACTGTCTGAGGTTTCGAAGTTAACTATTGAAGTAATCTTCTGTTTGTAAAAAGATATAAGTTTTATAAGTTACTACCAAAGTCTGTGGAAATCAACTTTCAGCATTCAGTGCTTTAGTTAACATTAGATTTAATTCTTCTGATAAAGAAATTCTAACTCAAGACGAGCCACATAAAGTGAGGGCTATTTGCAAATATATTTAATTATTTTTTATATATTTTTGCCCTTTTTAATCACGGGAGATTTTCAGCAGTTTCATGCTTCAAATCTTAAGGAAGAAGTCAAAGCAAGCAGTCAGCTGCTCTAAGGCCAATCAAATAGTGCTTTTCTGCATGTTTTACTAACAGATGAACAGGCAATCCCATTTATAGAGCATACTACATGTTGACAGAGCGCATTACTTCATTTTGCAGTATTGGCAATTTGAGATCTTAGCAAAACAATGCTGAGGTCGCTCTCATTCTGTATTGCCATCCTTGGAATGTGGCTTGGGTTTTCATTAACTCTCTCACTACACGGCACTGCAGATGGAGACAGATTTTATAGCGGGGGGTTGTAATAAACATCAGAGAGCAGAAAGTTGTAAACAGCTTAAATTCTTTGTCCTGTGTGGATGAATTCCTTTTCCTTAACACTTTGCTGTTCTCAGCATCTTGTGGACACTTTTCCTAATTGGAGGTGAACGGGTGGATAGTGCACACGGACTTTGATACCTCCCAGCTGGTGTGTGGGGAGAAGTGGTCTCAAACCCCTGCACCCAGGGAATATATGCCTCAATATAAACAGTAAACGTTTGGATATTCAGCCTGGCGCTTGGCTCGAAGCATTCTGGCTCTGCTTAGGAGCACAAATCGTGTACAGGATCACTTCCAAGATTTCTCCTCAACTTTTTAATCAAGGGAACAGGACAAAAAGGGAGAATAAAGAACGTGGCTCTAGCATGGCTCTCTTTCACTGCTGCATTATTCCTGCTTTTCCCTATGCTGGCTTCATTGAAATCACCAGTATTAGCAAGTTAGTGTAAAACTGCAGTGAATCTTTCCAAGGCCTTTTCTGTACTTACTTTCTTTTTTGAGTCTTACCAGGACAGTTAAAGCAATACAAGTCACTTGAGAAGAATTTAACTGCAAAGGAACTGGGTGTCCTTATTGCAGAAGGAGAGCAGACTGGTGGGGGATTCTTTAGGAACAGCTTCAGTGCTTTCAATTCATAGCTTACATTTTTACAAAGCGATTGCCTGAGAATAGGCCAGCATTTTTATACAACCCAGCCTTTCCCAAGCTGTTTTGCCTAGGGGGATCTTCCCCTCCCAGATTAGCATAAGTGTCCTTGCTGAGCAGCACTGTGACTATACCACCTGTGGATCCCTGGATCTGGAAGGCTGTGGATTGTGCTTTGCCTTCACCTTCCTCCAACCCCTGCAAAAGGAATGGCCACAGTGTGGGATACACTGGAATAATTGCACCCAAGCTATGAGGAATTCAGTATACTTCCATCAGTAAAGGATCCTGCAGCTTAAAACAATACAGCTCTGCAGTCGGAGAAACTGCTTGGATTATGGTGCATGTCTTCCATGAATGGTGCTTTCATGTTCCTGTTGCTTTTTAAATCCCTTTCTCAACAGTGCTTGCACTCAGAGCTCCAGTTTCCAGGTAACAGGGAGAACCAGACGCCCAAGTGCTGGGTGATTTAACCTTTTTCTGAACACAACGGGAAGCAGTTTGAGCACTAATGTATTATAACTCTTCAGTTAAACTCAGCTCTTTTGGTGTGGAGACTAATTTGTGAGAGCAAGATGCCACATTTCCAGCAGTCACATCTAGTGCAACTGTCATGACTGCTGCAGGGGAGAACAAAAGTACAATAAATACACCTTTTGCTTTATGTTTGCTGGGCTATGTTTTCAGCAATGTGCACTGCTAAGTGCCGCGTTAGTCCATGGATCTTCTTGGGTAAGGTATTAATCCATTGTGCCTGGACATATGACAGGCCTTCTTGCAGATCCTTCCCCAAGCTCCAACTTGCATTGGTTTATATTTTAGAAACACATGGCTGTTGAAACAGGCTATCCAGGCAGTTGGACCAAAAGTCTTTAACACAGTCATTTCTACCTTTGGGCAGCACAGCTTTTTCTAGGGCTCTGTATATGAGTGTGTCTGCAATGGCAGCTTCTACAGGCGGGCATATATAGTCAGTGTACCATCTGGGTCTGGCAATGCATCCAGCATATCAAACATGGCATCTGCTTTAGGCTGCCATGTCCCCAACTCTTTCAGCTCTACTGTCTGTGTAGAGTAGGTCTTCAGTGACTAAATGGGGACCAAGATGCCTAACTCATGCATAGACACTGAAGGGGAACTATCTGAATCTGAGTCCCACCTAGAACACTTGGACATGGTTGTTGTTGTTTGTTCTTTTCCTAACTACTTTACAATGTTTTTAGACTTAGGGTAAGAGTCACCCAGAGTGCTTAACATTCTGCATTTCTCCATCTCCCCTTTGAGTGCTGAAGTCTGTTCCCTCATATTCTCTCTCACTTGTCATGACAGGTCAGGGGAACTTTTATGCCTGAATCATTAGGTCACTGAAGTTTCTTACTAGAAAACAAATATGCTTTGATGCTTTTGCAGCCTCAAGGTGAAAACAACAATAATGCCAGGGAAAATGATGATCAAATAAAACTCATTACTTCTTGAAGCCCTCAGACTCCACGCAGTGAAATTGTAACCATTCCTATTCTTCAGAGTAAAACCAGACTGTGAATGTAAATTGCTAGAGCACACTGTAAAAATGCTCATTGTTAATTCAGTGGACAGTCATATACACAAGTTCAAAATACTTCATAAGGAACTCAGTGTGTGAGGTTGTTGGATATGATTCCATTTTATAAATACAAACGAAGAAACATTTCAAAAGCCATTAATCACGCTAATGAGTAGAAATTTACTGCAGTGGAAAAAACTGATTTGCTGGCTTTCGAATAGATCACTTGCAACTCCTTGAATTCACTTCTAATCAATCCAGGAAAACTATCCCTGAGTTACAAGCAGGCTGCATGGAGACTCTGGGTTTATGACTGAGAAAAAATCCTCCTGGGCTGTCCCACAGCCCAAGGCCTGGGACTGATTCAAGAGTGTATATCTTTGGTTAAGTCCATCGAGCGATCCAAACCCAGATCCAGCGATCCTGAAAATTCTCAGTTCCCATTACCAGTGCGGGCTGCCTGGCAGAGCCGCTCTGCAGCGGCCTCCCCGGCTCTAGGACAGGCTGCCTGCCAGGGCTTGGCACCGCCCGAGATGGCACGGCCCTGCAGCTCGTCAGTGCCAAGACCTCAGGGCTTCACGGGACTGTGGCAAATCCTAATTCCATAGTAATTCTCAGGCTGCCTTTCTGGCTTCCCAGGCTCCCTGCCCTGGAGTGGAGATGTACTGGGATGCCTCCCAGGGACTGTCACTCCAAGGGCAGTTTGCATGAGTGCTCCCCCAGGGCTCAGAGAAAAGAGGAATTTTTGTCAGGCTCATTGCTAACCAAGCAGACTGCTTCATGATTTGTCTTTTTCTGGCTCCAAAAAAAAGTATAAGAATTCATAGTTCACAAAAACTTTGAAAATGTTGGCTTTAGACTCAATCGGATGAAAGTCAAATTTTGAAAAGCAAAGTTCCTTTTCAGCTGGAACACTAGCTTTTCAACCAGCCCCAGTGAATACTATGAATAATTATACCCTGACTCTTAATTTACAGCTGAAATCCAGAAGAACACAAGGTCCGACTGCTTACATGATCCCCAAATTATTGACAACTACAAAAACATGATGTTTGTAACCACTTCACATGTAGCCTGAAATGTATTAAACAATGACTTCATTTGAAGAGGTTTGTTAACATTATGAATATTATTATTGTGGGTCACAAGAGGCTTGGTCTTGTTCCAGTCTTGAAATAATTACTTTTACACTGCAAAACTGGTTTATGAATTACAACATTAAATCAAAATGTACAGTAGTCACGTTACTTCTTGGGAGGTTTATTGTGTAGTTATTACTCCGCAGACTAAATGAATTTTAACAATCCCATACTATTCATGAAACAATTTTGAATAAGCTTTTGGTTTGTGAAAGAGCCCTTCCTCCTCCTAAATTCTTGTCAAATATTCAGATGGTAAATTTAGATAGGAGCCCATGCTTCTGTCTGTCGTTGATAAGCATTCTTCTTTCTAGTCAGAGCAACCAGATCATGTATGTGTAGCTGACTCATTTCAAGTTAGTGGTTTTAAATTTTTTTTTATATAGCTGCAATTTCTGTAAAAGTCATATGTAATGAAAGAAAATTGTGTTTTTCTCCCTCTCCAGTTCCTGGAAAACATTTAAGGGAGAAGGATAAGTGCTAGTGAGAGCTCAGCCCAGTTTTACTTTACAGTGAAGGTGAGTTGCAAGGAGATAAACAAGGAAGGAAACACATGGAGAGCTACCCACTCTCAGGAACTAGAAAAATCTTCCAGTGAATTGTTATTTTCCCAGATGTGTATAATTTACAAAGATGAGACTTCGCTGAGATTTTTGGCTTGCATGCTTAAGTCCCTTAAGCTGTTTTGATACTCTTAACCTGGAAGTTATACTTGCTTCTTTTTTTTCCCCCCCCTCCCTTATTTCCCCCCCAGCTCCAGCATTCTTCTCTTATTTTTATCTTGTCAGCAAGTAAAAACAAACATTAAAAAAATTAGGCCTGAAACCCTGTCATTTATCTTCACATGAAACAGTGAGTGGTCCCATTTATTTAAACTGCAGCCTCTAAGGGGAGAAGAATATGGCAAGATAACTGGTAGCTTCTTCTGCAGCTTTAAAGCCCAAAAGAATTCTAGTGACCCATGGGGTAAATGCTAATTTTTGTTGAAAAAATATTTTATACTATATATTTATACTATAGGGTAAGTGTTTTGATCTACACGTTAGTGGTTTGTAGTTTTAGTTATATTCTAGTGAATTTTCACTGATGCTGGAAATAAGAGACCATTGTGCACACGGAAGGGATACAAAGTAATTTAACCTTTTTCTAAACCAAAAGTATTTTAGATTAAATTTCTTTGCCATGCTGCTGATAACTGAGAGTGCAGTAATATGCACTATCACATGCAGGACATCACTGACCTACCAATTATACAGTGTGTGTGTGCGTGTGTGTGTATATATATATATGGACTTATAAATTAAAAAGTAGTGATTTATCAGATGAAATAAATATGAATGCAATAGCTAGAATTAAATACCTAAGTGAGGTTCGGGTAGCACACCAGTGCTAACAAACTCCTGGATGCTTGCTAACATCTTTCACTTTAGGGAAAAGGTTTCCCTTGCAATTGCTCCATGAGTTGTCCATTTCTTACATCAAGTGCTTACCAGAAGAGGTGGTTTTGGCCCCGGGGCATGTTGTCTTGATTCTCGCCTTTCCCTACGGCTACGTTTGTTGCTGCTGCTCCTTCCCAGCTGATGCCCCATCAGGCAGCAGCAGCTCTGGCAGCTCCGGTTGACCACAGGCAGAGGGCATGGAGAAGAGTGGAGGGTCGTCCTCTAGATACTTACTGATTACATTCTTAAGAAAAGCTGTTCCTCCTGCCCCTCCGCACAGCACAGTTTGCAGCTTTGAGTTGTAATCTGGAGTCCGGTTTGCCCTTGAGGGCTTCTTGGCGTTGGACTGTGCAAGAGTGTTTTGTGGGTGTGCACGAGGTGCAGTTCCTGTCAGCTTGCACCGCCTGGTGCAAGCACAAGGTAAGTGTTTGCATCGAGGGAACACAGGATGCTTTGTACCTGCCCCCCAGGAATAAGGCATTCACTTCTTCTCCACCAGTATGAGCAACACTTGGGCAACTCTTTGAGAGCAGTAACAGGGTCACACTCTTCTAATGTATTAGATCTCATATAAAGAGCTTTCAGACATCTAGGAAATTACAGCGATCAAGTTCTTTCCAAATAGGATTTCTTTCTGTCTAAGAAGATTTGCATCATTATTGTAAAGAAGCATCTCCAGGAGTGAGATGGCACTTCATTCTTCACGGGTATTCCTACTATTTCCCTAAGTTCTGTTACAAAGTGGTGAGAAATTATCAACATATTTTGATAGGTAGCAAATAAATAAAAGAAAAAAGAAGTTCTGAACAAAAGATTTTTGCAGTGCATTATCCCTAAATTCCGATTCCTTAGTTTCTAGGTTTTGTTTTTAGAGCTTTGTGCACTTCATATACTTGTCTGTCATCTTTTCTCTCTCTTCTTTTTGGGAAACAGACTTAAACCGTTACTTGTGTCGACCGAATGAACATTTGGCCAGAATAAGAAAAGTGCTAATTCCCCAAGGAAGAAGTGTGCTGCCAGTATCACTCTTGGCTCTGGTTCAGCAGCCACAGAGGCAAGTCTTTTCCAGATGTGGAGTTAGCTCTGTATGGAAGCTGCATTCATGTACAATTAGAAAGGTCAAGCAAAACAAGACCTTCATGGTTGCTTGAAGCTTTTTCACCTGAAGATATCGATTGCGTTTTCACCTGATAAGTATGGTAGCCGCTGCTTTTCTGAATGCAAAGAACCAAGGCACTGAGACTGTTAAGGACTTTTCTGAAAGTCAAGTGAGCTTTAATAGCTGGGCTCCCAGGTGGGCTTCTCCTCACTTAACTGCAGATGCCTGAAGGGCAGCCATCTGACCTAATTGCTGACTCCCACTGCAGTGAAGTAGCACTTCAAATGATGTGCCCTACTTTAGATGTCTACTTGGAGTGACATACATTGTCCACCAGATGTGTGGGTTTCTTCCTGTGGAATAGGGAAGCCTAGGGTGATAAGCTGAGATGGAGATTGTAGATGTTTACATTTTGCTGAGACAAATCCATTACTGCAGTAAGGAACAGGCTGGCTCCCCTCCCAAAATAGGATGCATTTGGAAACTTTTTCGTACCTCATCTGGTGTGACACCAGATGGCTTGAGTCACTAGCTCCAGGTGAAGTTCATGGCAGAGAAGTAGAGAAGTCACTTCTCCCCAGTTTCATAATTGTGTGCTGTCTGCAACTGAATAGCTATTTTCCTTTGTTTATTAGCACTTACTGTTGAGAAAGCACTCAGTTCCTAGAGTAATACTGGAAAAACAAAACCTGGCTTCATTAATGATCAGGTAGGTAAGATTCAATTACCTACTCATTTCCCAGCTGCGGTGTTGCAAGCAACTAAATTTTAGCTGAAACATTGTTCATTCTTCTTTTCTGTTGTCAATGACAAATGATAAACTGGAGAGGAGTGAAGGTTTTACTGTAATCTCCGTTTGCAGGTGTAAAGCCCACATTACAGCTCCTTAAAGCTGTGTAAGGAACAACCACGATGGGAATCATGGAAAGCATGAATTGATTGAGTTGCCCCGGAATGAATACACAGGAAGTTAACTGTGATGCTTTGTGTCGTCTCTTAAGAGAAGCTGACCTGGAAGGTTTACACTTCCCAAAGTGAGCTGCATCTATTCCTTGGGTACACATTATGAGGTAAATAAAGGAGGAAGGAAATTTGGAGGGAACAGCAGGCAGGAATCATAAATGCATCACAAGTGAATAAGGACGGAATGTGAAAAGGTAAAAGGTAATTAGAATGGCCAGAAAGATCTGTCTGTTAATCCAAGCTGCTAAGGCTTAAGAGAGGGACAGATGATTGCAAGCAACTGAGTAGTACGGCTCAGTGGGTTCCTGTTCATTGCAGACCGGGGTGGGCTCCACACCCTGTGCAGTTTTGAAATCAGAGACTCCTTGACCACCATAAATACAGTGTAAGGGAGCTTTATAATCACAGCCACAACAGCTTGCGTTCAAAATCCAGAAAGCTTTTGTTGAGGTCTGGCATTTGAAAACACCTTCTGCAGTCAGCAAGTAGTTTTAAATTCTGATACTAGGTATACAAAAATCTCGAACTCTACTATGAAATTTCTGATAGCTGCAACTTAACAAATAATTTAAGATTTTCTACATGAAGACACTTAAAAGAATATTTTCTCCCTATTTTTTATATTGTGGGTACAGAACAAAACCGAATCTAGTAAACCTGTGTTTTTCTGGGTTGATACCCCCCAAACTGTAACTTCTTGCTCATAACTCTTTCCTTGTCATCATAAAAAGTTCAGCCGCAGTTTCCGTACTGTGTATTCTTTATTTTTAATCTTAGCTGCACCAATGTAACAACCTGTTATTATTGCAAAGCACTTCCATGCATGCTCTTCGTCTGCCCCCAGTATCCTGCTCCCAACTAGACAGTCTCCAGAATTCTTTTGTGCCAGCTCTGGCACTCATCTCCTCCCTCGGAGGGCTGATTCAGTCTGCTAAATGGAAAGAAAGCTGTGTGCTTCATTTGCTGTATTGGTTTGTGAGAAGCACGGAGGCAGAGGGAGGGGAGGCGGCGGCAGCATGTGGCTGGAAGAGGGGGATGAAGAGGGTTAATGGGAGGCAGACTCTCCTTTTCAGTGGCAATGAGTTTCTAGGCTAAACAAGTTTGACCTGCAAAATTTCACCTTTAGTCCTTCCCCTCTCTGGCTTCTCCCTCTAGGGCATTCATTACCTTCCTGGCATTTTGGCTTTTTCCCTTTCCCTGAATTAGTCTGTTTTCTCAAAGTTTCGCATCTCTCCCTTTGCTGGTTTGCTTCTTCTCTGCTTTCCAGCTAGGGTTTCTGCTCTCCTCCATACTATTCTTTTCACCTCGGGATATTTATTAGAAACAACACCCCTGTTTTAATCCTTTTACGATGTTTAGCATTTTCTTTTGCATTGATCGTGGTTAGAAGAAGCTGGTGATGTTATAGAGCTTGAGGGTAGAAATCCTGCAAATGTCTTTCCTTCTTGCTCACCTGCCTTCTGTGCTCAAACCTGCAGAGCAGACAAACAAACACTGGGAATCAGAGCATATGATATATGTAGAGTTTTCCAGTTGAAAACATCTCCTTGAAATAAAAAGCAGAAATTTAGAAGGGAAAATCAGGCACTCAGAGTTTGTTTTTTTTACCCTTTTTTCCCCACCTGCCTGCCTGGAGATTCTGATGATTTGAAGTTTGATATATAAGGTTTCTTTCTGTTGGGTGCTGCTTTCCAATACATGCTCTGCAACTGCTCAAGTATCTACCCTGTCTTGTTTTCCAGGAAGGGGAGTAGCACAGATTGTTCACCCGAGAGACAAAAATGGACTTTATTGGTAAATGCAGATACTGTGTTCTTCATTCACGCCAAGTTGACTGTCCATGGGAACACTTAAAGATTATTTCCTCTGCATTGGGGATTAAAATCCATGGAGGATCCATAACTGGAAGCTTGTTGAGTACAGTACATCAGCATCAGAGCACATAAAAACTTTGGCTCAAATGATTTATCTTTCCAGGATGTAGTTTGTGTTATTGTACACATTTTTTTTGTTGCCAAAATACCTTTTCCTTTCCCCCTAAAGTACTGTGCTACCTCTGTTTTGGGATAATGCGATGGGCTAGTAGCATTTGCCTAGATTGTAGGTCGGAAACAGTGAAACTGATTGATTTCATATATGTCAGACAGCACTAGAATAAGGCCACTTCCTCAGAGGACAACGGAGAGTAACTGGGAGGAGGATGCTGCCCTTACCAAGATTTGTGCAGAGCACTGAAAAATGATTAAAAAGGTGAAAGAGGGCTCAGGAAGTCATGTAGCCTGGCCTAGGCTCTGCTGAGGTTCTGCTTAGCTGAGGGAGGTTTATACATTTTTAAACACTTCTATTGATGGAATAATCTCCCCAGGCAAGTCACACAGAAGTCACTACTAATTATATAACACAGCAGAGAGCAATTTTCCTTCAAAATTTGTTTGATCTTCTACAGTTTGTGTAAAGACACATTCATAAAATAACGAATAGGCCGTGACATAGCATTTCTCTTTTCAAAGCCTACGCATGAGCCAGTCCACCAAAAGCACGCATTGTACAAACAGGAACGGGAAAGTTATGTTTTATTTGTCCCTCTCTCCTTCACCTTTAGATCCTCGCCTGCAGGACGAGGCTCCTCGCCCCCAGGTGCTGCCAGGGGCCGGCGCGATGTTTGCCTCGGGGCCGCGGGACGGGACGGCTGGAGCCGCCG